>VXBI01007494.1:341388-427434 GCA_013397375.1 Toxostoma redivivum
TTTTTTGTCGTTTGACAAAGATGAGCTCGTTGTATTTGAGCTCATCCCAAACCAGAACACTTCTCTGCTCCCATCCTTCAGTGGTTTCTGTGCTTGATGGATTCTTTTCCAAATTTGGGCTTCTGTGCATTGTGCAAACAAAACTTTGCTTCCAAGCCACTCCATTCTCCTGCTCATGCAGCAGACTGTGAAGTGTGCACACACCAGCAGTACAGTAATTCTAAACATGTCTCAAGTTCTATGCAACTCCAATAGATCCTAGGGTTTCTCCTTTTTAAAGGTAACACCAGATTTTTGTCTTATTCTCCTTTTTAAAGTATCTAAATACACTCCCTACATTTACCATTCAGGTAAAGACCAATACATACTAGAAAAACATAAGTTTTTAAAACCTAATTCCAGAAAAAATGGCATTTCCTGGGCTCCCTTATTCTACTTGCTGAAGTTTGTTGTAAATTATTATAACTTTTACACATTAAAACATTTTTTATATCTATACATTGAATTTTCAAATTAGATAACTTGGGAGAGTCACTTCTCCTATTTTATCTTTTTAAAGAGAGCAATGAAAATATAATATTTACAAAGCTTGCCCCAAAACAGAAGGGTTTGATTTGGAAAATGGGAAGATTATTGCAATTACATCTGTAGAAACTGTTTTAAGCTGCTTTAAAACCTTCTTGAAATTGTCCTAATCATAATGAACATTTTTAGATGTACTTTTAGACAACTAACAGTTATATCAAGGGGGCAAAATTGGGCATGTTAAGAACAACATGATGAACTGAACTATGAAGCTCATTGATACTTTCAACAATGCATTCAATGTTACTATAACATATTTTTAATAGAATTTAAACTAAGCAGAACCCCCTGAATACCACATATAAACCTCCACTGGGAGAAATACTCAATTACTTTCTGCATGCATAATACCCCTCCATAATAATCTTAAACTTCTATAGGAAAGGAGTTGAAGTTTTTAACCAGGGATTTGGTCACACTTCATCAGTGTCATATTTACATGAGCTCAGCCAAACACCAGTGAAAGTTTTACTGTCAACTTACTTTGCATGTTCTGTTATTAATCCCCCCAAAGCCCATTGAGGTGCTCCCTGAGGTGCAATCACTTCTCAAATGTTGGGAAGGGTGTTTAAAATCGAGGCTAAATGGATTTGCCAAGGTATGGAGTTTGTCCTATGGCAAGTTTCAAATGTGTAATGCAATTAAAAACATTCTGTAGGACCAGCTCTAAAGATGATAAATAATGCAGAATATGAAATATGGGAATGCTGTGCACCTGTATGATTTGTACACATTTATAAAAACATCATAAAAATACATAAATCTTATTTACAGACAAATCAGACAAGTCCTAATAGATTTAGACACCCTGTAGATAAAAGATCCAACAGACAATACCAACACTATGTGCCTTTACAAGTGTTTAATGAATATTTCTATATAGCAACAGCAATTTTTAGTTCTTTAACAATTACCAATAATTGCTGTGTATATTGGAATTTAAGGTCCAAAAAGTGAATATGAACTATTCTTGAAGTTAGTCACATAAAGCTGCACATTTTAAAGCCATAAACTTCCCAGTCTATTAGAAATTGAGCACATTTGTATTTTAAGAGGTTTTTCCAAGTGCAAGTGTGATTTACATTGTTCAGACACTTCCAGTTATTATTCATTTCCATGAAGGAATGCCCAGGAGAATGGCTTGGAATGATTCATCTTAGACTTGCAGCAGTTCTGTACTTTCTGTTTACACCTGTGTCTATGGCAGAGCTTTTGGTCAGGTTTT
This sequence comes from Toxostoma redivivum, assembly GCA_013397375.1. Classification (NCBI taxonomy): domain Eukaryota; kingdom Metazoa; phylum Chordata; class Aves; order Passeriformes; family Mimidae; genus Toxostoma; species Toxostoma redivivum. The sequence continues at coordinate 343,199 of VXBI01007494.1, forward strand.
TGTGGCTTTTTTTCCCTCAGAGCTGTATTTTCCCACTGAACCACCTCAACAACCACCACACTCCTTATTTTACAATATTTTGCCATCCTTACAGAATATCTGAACTATTCTATGTGTTAGCTCTAAAAAAAATCCATATAGTAGTCAAGAACTATCAAGGTCATTTCCTTTAGATGAGTTATGTTTTGTCTGGATTTTTCAATTTTTTTCCTCTGGCAACATATGGCCAATCAGAATAAGAAAATCCCATCTGTTTGCAATTGGTTTCAGCTACCATGCTTTAGTCTGCTGGTAATATTTTGAATTCTAAGCTAAGTAGGTCTTAAGCTGAGATTTTTTTTTTTTAACAGATCTCTACAAAGGAGTAGATTCCAAACCATGTTTAAATCAGCAGCGATACTTTGAGAAATAATTTTGATTTTTTGCTCTCTATTATTATCAGAATAAAAGCATTTCTAGAGTTGTAGTTCTTAAAGATAAAAGCACAGGGGGAGTGACAGCCCCACTTGGAGTGTTTTTAATATTTCTATAGGGCCCAGTAGAGCATTCACTGTGCTGAGATCAATAATGGAGTGCAGTTCTGACTGAAAGCACCAGTTGGTAACAAAGCTGCTGGCACTGGAACCACACTGGACTTGTCCAACCTGCCTGGAGTGAAGCTCCTCTCTCATCATCTCTTCCTGCTAAACAAACTCCTGGGTGGGGAAAGGAGCTGATGAACCAGGCCTGCAAGCCTGGGCTACATTTATTTTTGCTGGATTATTTATAATCCACACCGTTCCTCCTTTCTAAAACTCTGCCACTCAGACGTCCTTGGGAGCACTCACATCTCCACTTTTAAAGAAGCAAAACTCCCCCTGAGAAACCCAGCTCAAACATGATCAAATGGGATACTGAATTTACAAAAAAGGGGGCAATATTTGCTGGATTTAAGTTTTTATTCACTACAGGTTGCTGCACCAGATGCTATGAGCAGTGACTTAGGAGATTTTCCTACTTGCTAAGCATCAACTAAACCAAGTTGCACATTCACAAGACAAGGAAATCTTTCAGATTAGTGTCTGATAAGGGAGCAAATAAACCCTACACCAAACAGGAATAATAATCTCAGCATTTCAGTTATTAAACCTACTGTGCATCAAATCATCTCAGCAGTGCCTAGGAGGAAAACTTTGGAGAATAAACACCTGATAAATCATCCATGCAGAGACACAGTTAAATACAAACTCATACAATGTCCACAAGCAAATGAAAATTTCAGGGCAGATTTATTAGCTTGTGGATGTTCCTAATTACTTGAAAAACTATAGGCTTACTACCAATGGTAACAGCAATCTGTAATAAGACCCTAAATCTTCTAAAAGAAAGAAGTTGCTTATTGAAGAAATGGTTTGATTTTCTCTCTCCTTTTATTCTTCAGTCTTGCAACACAAAGCAAATATCTGGTGTGGCAGGGCAGTGGGCTCTGTTATCCTGTCACTCCCAACAAGGCTTCCTGGAAGAATGGCTCAGAGATGCAAAGCAGAGGGCAGAGCAGGGCCTGATTTATTGCATTCAATTATTTTTGTTTAAAAGTTTCCTCTGGGGCACAAGCACGTAATATATTGTACTTTCCATTACCTGGTGCAAATGTAAAACATACCTGAAAAACACATTTCGTGCTTATAACATATTAAAACAACAAGTAAGATGTCATGGCATGAGTTTGATAGATTAACTGCCACTTACTGATGTTGTACTATATTAGTTAACAGCAAATTAATATCATCAGGCATATTTCCTCTTTTATACCTAAAAAATATTAGTATGGAACCAGAGATTCCCATCAATTCTTATCACTCAGTTCCAGAAGAGGCCTTTTAATCTAATTTGGGACAAGATAAGCAGCAATTTCTCCATTTGTTTGCAAACCTGTTTTTCATTCAAATCCTCTTCTACCTCAGTTACCTTTTGCTAATTAGAAAATTTTTATCCTAAAAGCCCAAAAACCTGCACAGGCCTTCCCATGGGTTTTTCACCATGATTCTATGTGATGCCTACACAAAGGAAGCAGCTCTTAAAAAGCATTTCAGTTTGTCCAGAGGTTCCCAAAACTGTCCCTGCCATGGGATGTGATCAGAACCTTTGGTCACACACTGATCTACACCAGGGGACAAAAGCTGATTTAAGGGAATCTTAAAAACCTCAGCCACCACAAGCTTTTAGAATTCTCTAAGTATGGCATAGAGCATACTAAATAATTTTAAAAGAAATCATGAGTAGATACAAAAGCCATAGAACAGGGGTAGAATTGGGTTATGCTTTGAACTTTTAGGTCTAGTGTGGTACTTATGTTTGAAAAAACTGTCTTTTAAATGCTACATTTCAAGTTTTTTCTGTAGCTTGCCATGAATCACCAAAACAATTGGTATTTGTGTTCTTGTGCAGTCAGAACATCCCTGCTCCAGCTCCTTTCCAAAGCACCTTCCAAGAGCTCTGCTGCAGATTAAGTTGTGACAATTTAAACCCAGCACAGCTGAGATTTGTGTCACTACACACAGAGTCATGAAGGGAGAGTCAGCCTCCAGCTCAGTGATGACAAATGAGCTCTACAGGCTGACATTCCCAGCTTCTGGCAAAAAGAAAAGCAAGAGCATCTTTAATGAGTAACAATCAGCTGCAATCAAACCAAAGAACTGCTTGAGAAGCCTCCCGTGAGAGCAGCAGGGCTGTGTTAATGCAGTGAAATACCAGCTCTAAAGCAGAGGAAGAGCTCTAAAGAAGAGCTTGGCTGATGCCCAGAGCCAGCTGGCACAACTGGAACTGCACAAAACAAAGCTCTGAAGGATCAGGATCCAGCTTATTCTAAAAATATTAATAATAAGATGATAAATTGAGGAGGAGAGAAAAATTTATTATATTATTTTGGGCTATAAACTCAAATGCTGAAGTAAGTAAACATGGATCTCTATTAAATCCTTATCTTCATATTTTCCAGATCCAGCCCATAAGGAAGTTAAGAGTGGAGGAAGTGGGTTCAACTAATTAAAAAAGAGGCAATGCAGGAGTGCAGCTGTTCCTGCTTAAGCACAGCTTCAGAAAACTTTGTGCAGTTTTGCAACCTTGATCTCCAGCATTTCACCCCAGTTTCCTTCAGAAGAGGATGAAGACCTTGAATAATGCTGTAGAACACAGCTGACCTTTCATCCAGAGTAGCTTTCGTGGGTTTTGTTTTGTTTAAAATAGGAAAATGTTTTTTTAAAAGAATTTTTTTGAGGAAAAAACCCTGGTATATAATAAAACACAAAATTAGAAAGCAAAAGTGTTCTGGTAAAATTTTATTTTAATATTTTGGAGTGCTAAGCTAAAACTGGAATATAGATCATACTGCACTTTGATTATTTCAAACAATAAAAATGAATGACTGGGCCTGGTTTATTTAGAATCTAAGGAGTGTTCTCAGTGCAAAGGGGGAAGGAAGAAGTTCTGTGCTGGAATCCTAACAGAGCAAGTATCAAAAACCTAGTGAAATGTGCAGCCCAGTGAAAGGTTCAGCATCTAATGATAAAAGCACAGCAGTGGTTCAAAAGCAAACAAATCCTGCTAGAATGAAAAATCAATGAGCTTTGAGAAGTTCTGACAATGAAAAGAATCTCTCCCTGTGAGATCAAATGGAGAAGCCCCATTAGCAGAGCAGCCATCTGCCTTTTCCTGCTCCTGTACCAGCACCCAGGCTACTTTCTCCTCCATCCATACAAGGACACTCACAGTGGAGCAAACAGGCCCAAAATTTAGGGAAAAAGGAGAAATAAATGATCTGGGGTGACACAGAATGGTGCCAGGAATCAGCCCTTAAAACCAAGCCCAAGCCAGGCCAGGTCAGTGTTTGGAAGGCAGGGGAAGAACTTGGGGCACAAAGCACCTCCAGTGCCAGGGGAAGGGATGAACCCATGAGCCTGAGGCACATCCACAGAGATTATTCACACACACACACATTAAATATTGCTAGAAATTCTTCTGCAAGGTTATCCCAACAGCAGTGGGCTAAAGGTTTATGGCAGCCAATGTCAAACAAATGGGATTTCCCTGAATGTTGAATAAACCTAGAGGTGAAGGACAAATCTGGATTATTGATAAGTGTCTCTGATTTGTCCCCTTTGATAACCCTCCAGTGTCTTTCCAGCCAGGCTAAATATTTCTAAACTAATGGCTGCAATACAAGCTATGAGGGAAGAAATTTTACAAGAGACACCACATAACGAAGTGCAGTAGATAACACAAGTTTAGAAGGCAACAGGAGTAAAAATTCCACTCTCTTGAAGAGAAAATTGGCTCTGACTCATTCCCTGAAGGTGACATTCATAACAAAACCCAAAGCAACAAGTGGTTTATATTTGGGGTCTGTTTTATCAGCTGATAGTTGAAATCTGACTGTGAGAAAGGCAACATTCTGCTTCTATTCATGGCAGCTCTCTCCTTGCTTTGCATGACTTTCAAAGCAGCAAAAGAGTTGGGAAATAAATTTTAAAAAGTTCAAGAACTACTCATTAACAGTCAGACATCTGCACTTCCCAAACCACCCAAAACAAAGCCTGCTTCTTAATCCCAGTGGATCATGTGGACAGCAGACTGTGGGGGAATGCAGGGAGTGTTTTGGCTGCAGCACTAATTCTTTGCAGTGAATAAATATATTTGCCTAAAAAGTAATGCAAAACACACATATTCCCTTGCAAATTCCCCAAGTCCTCGTCTTCCATTCCCCATGCTTTCTGAGGGGCTCTGTTCAATGGACAAACATTGCTCCTTCCAGCTAATGAAGAGGATGTGCCAGTTCTGTACCCCTGGAGTCCAGATCTGTTTCTCTTCAACAAACTCTGCTCTTCAATAAAAGTTCTACTCCAAGCATAGCATGAGCACACCAACTTTATACAACAGCTCTCCCATTTATGACATGAGAAAAGCATTTTCTCTATTACTATAAACTCTAATGATTCATTTGAAACCAGTAAAACAGGGGGTTTAGCCTTGATGAACTTACACATCCACCATGGATTCATCTTTTAAAAAGCATAAATAGCACAATGCATCAGAAAAACCCAGACCAAATCATTCACTCGCTTGTGGCTTTATGAGTTACAATAAAAACAACCTTTATTTATTTATTTTCCCACCCATAAATATCAGAGAATGTTCAAATTTGGCATGGAATCTATCTGCATCTCAGTATTGTGCACTGATAAAAGAGATGGCAATAATTTAAGAGATAACAACACCTGCTTGTGCCCCAGGGGAATGAGGTGTAAGCTCTTGGTGGGGTGGTTCAAACAAAATAACACTGACCCAAAAAATCCCACCCCAAACTACTCTGCAAACTGCATATTTCTCCCTTTCAGAAAGAATGCACAGGACTATCATGGCTTGCTGTGATTTCTCAGATGATTTCCAAATGTTTCATTACTACAGAGTATGGGATACAATTTCTGATCCAGATGCTTAAAAGAACAAATCTAACAGAGAAACTTAATCTGAGCTAGACTTGGCAAATTTTCCAGAAAAAAAAAAATAGAATGATGTTTTGGAAGCTGCTCAAACAAAAGCCAAAATGGAAATATGCCTCTTTCAACCATACCCTGGGCTGCTGTTAAAAATAAGAGGGACACTTAGAGTTTTCACAAGTGTGAACTGCAGCTGAGGTTTATAAAATAGAAAACTTCGATGTCAAAACTGCCCAGGAACAGTTCTTTACTTTTATCTTAAGCTAAAGCCACCATTCTCTACACTGCATTAACAAAAAAAAAGAGAGGTCTTGCATATGCATGGAATATTCTAGATCAATTAGAAGGAAAACATCCATTTTTAAAAATTATTCTGCTTTGGAAAGAACCCACAGAAGCATGGATGTGGCAGAAGGGACACATCTCCTACTCAGTAATAATGCAGACTATTTATTTCAACTTTAACCTGACCACTTCAGAGCACCTCATGAACACAGGCTAAACTTACAGAGGCTTTTTTCACCTCCAAACTGAGGAACTGTAGGGCAGAGAGCTCCAATCTGCTTGGAGTCACGTAGGATTTATGTGAATTCAAATGTGCTGAGGTATTGCTTTATCTGATAGCCTTGTTCCTCTCCTGAAGAAAGACAAGGCTAAATCTTTGTACAGCCACACATTTCTCTATAAACACCAGGAAAATTTCAAATCTTAGCCAATTCTTTTTTATTATTATTATTTCAAGCCATTCAGAGAGGAGCAAGAACCAAATTTATGTTTGGCTTCACTTACTTCTGGGAAAGAATTTGGCCAAATGTTTGTATTCCATCAAGAGGAAGAAACTATGAACTTCACCAATAAAAATAACCAATACCATATACAAATTACATATGGAAGAATGGTGGTAATTGTCTGTCTTTTCACTCCCCTACCTTATATTATTGCTGTATGGTTGCAATTTAAGAAGTAGAAAAGCTCCCAAAGTAGAATTCCTACAGTGAGCAAGCCAGCCAGAACTGTACAGGGAGTATCCCTGCAAAGCACAGGCTGTGTGGAGTTTAATTATGTAAATCTAGAATACCATATTCACGTTCTATAAATCAATTTTATTCTAATTTCCTAGCAAGGAGGAAAGGCTCACAGAACCCAGAGGTACCAGAGTCACAAAACATCTGCAACAAATCGAATTCTTTTATTCTGCTACAGCCACTTGGCTCCCAAAGTGTGAAAAATGGCTATCACTTAGTAAAGCTGGTGTCCAACCACTTGAAAGCACAATCACTTTAAGAATAAAAGCTAAATTACAAATGTTCTTACCTTGATTGGAGATTTACATTTTATAATAGCACAGAAATTTATAGGAAGGGAGAGTTCAGTATATTAAATTTATGATGAGTTTAGATACTTGAACTTCACCTCGCTTTTAATTACGTAACAAGATACCAAAGTACAATTTTAAAAAAGACCTGAACACCATCATTAATATAGACATTTAGACTCCTGTCAGTGAATTGTGGAGCTTTTAATTTCCCTGTGCATGACTGCAATGCTGGTTTGAATTCAGCCCCACAATGGCCAAGACATTTCCCAGAGTGGTAACAAAGAGGGGTTTTGTTACGGCTGCTGGAGGGGTCAGTGGCAGCTGCACCCTGGGCCTGCCATAATCACTATAAAATACTGGCCTGCAACAATGGCTGCTCATTGGAATATAAAGCAATTGGAATGTTGAATCTGGAATTTCAGCAGCTGCTACTGGACACTTTCCATAGCTTTGAAGCATCAGCTATCAGCGCGCTCATTTTCTGCATCTTCGCATCCCAGATCTCAGTGATAAAAAACATTTGTGGGATTGTACCACGAGTCAGATGCCTGATATAAATCAGTATAAAAATAATCCCAGAGAAATGGCAATATTCTTAATCCAAACCATTCCAGAGATGCATTTTGCAGGGCAGTTTCTCCAGGAGCTGCAGAGGCACAGCCTGAAGCTCGGAGTGAGAAGGGAGAGGGGAAAGGGCAGAACCTTTCCAGCTCAGCCTTTCCTTCCAAGCCAGCTTCATACCTGAGTTTATTTAAGCCAAACTTCATTTTTGCACCAGGAAGCAAGCAAAATGATTGCATTTTGCCACTCACAACTTCAGTGAGTGCTGGCCTTGCCTGATGAAAGATCACTTGATTATCAGCACCAGGCAGACAATAAATCACAGTGCTGTGGCTGTCTCAGCACTTTAATATACATAGGACCAGCTAATACCAGGTTTGTCAGTATTTTTAAATCTCTCTCTTTTTAAAGAATATTTAAAAAAATTATTATATATTTTAAAGCAAATTTCAATACAGTGGAATTCAAAAAATTCTGCTAAGTTAGATGTCAGGCTTTTCCTGGCAGGCATGAGCAGGGAGGAGCACTGGCAGGACAGGATCCAGAGGTTGACATTTATTTTTCACTCAATAGGATTCAGTTGCACTTAAATATAGCCCTCAAGGAATTAAAGAATAAAATATTCAGTCCCTGACACCTAAGAGCTCTCAGCCTTCCCAGAGAACATGGATGAGATGATAAATACATGGCAGATTTTGCAAACACACAGAGACATTTACTGAAACACTGTTCAGCTTCTTCCCAGAGTTATAAATATATTTTTTTCTTTTTTAAATAAGGCTTCAGCAAACAATATTCCCAGAGAGTTGAAAACAGCACTGACCCCAGTGAGGATCTACTGACAGAGACAGGAGAAACAAACACATTTTGGCTGAGTGAAAAGAAGCATATTCAGTGTCAAGCACCAGGAAAGCAATTCAGACAGATAATTCCTGGGAGACAAATGATTCTGGCACCAGCAGAAAGAAGCAACATGAAAAACCTTTTCCAAGGTCATCTCTGGATGCACACCCTCAGAAGGGGAAAGCCAGACTCATGGAAAATATTTAATCCATTGACACAAACTCAGGTGAGTTCCAATATTCCCTGGCCATCAGAACATTATTTCTTGGAAATTCTCAACAGGCAACTGCTCAAGAGTTGATGTGTGGGTCATAGCTTTTCATATGAAACACAATCACACACTGAAAAAATGGTTCTATTTTAATTAATAAATTCAAATTGTTAACTAAACATATCAGTTAAACTCAAAGCAGCACGGAAAGACAAAACGCAGAGCAGAAAAAGAACAGGAAAATACAAATTGTGAAGGAAAAGGAAAATTGTCCAAAGGAAATGTGACAATTTCAGTGTCCAGCCACTGTGGACATGAGTCCTCTGCAGCCTGATTTGACAATTGGCTGCAATGCTTGTGAGTGCTGCTTCAGAGAGGAGTTCCTATGCACTGCTCTTATATCACAGACAAACATCAGTGTGCAAAACAACCACTGAAAATTCAGAAAGAAAATTATCATCGTGGCTGCAGAACCTCTACATTAATAGTACAGCTGAGCCTGTTCATAGCAATATATTCATTTCAAATAATGCAAGCAAATACTTATTTCTGCAGCTATTTTCATTTTTTGTCTGTCAAGAGATTTATCAAGTCAATATCCATGTGCCCATCAATGAACAGTGCAGTAAAGAGAATTTGGTTTCCACAGAACAATTTCATTTTGATTTTTTGGAAGTGTAATATGGGTCTGTGCTTCAGAAATTCTCAGTAATGATCTATGTGAAATGTTTAAAGAATATTTTACAGCTCACATGCTCCATTTATTTTAACTTAAATTCTATGAAGCCACCACCATATTTAACTGGTGGTATCAGCTGACATAAGCAACTATGTAATATCAACCAAATGCAGCCAGACACTAAAATTATTTAATGTAAGTCATGTCAGATGAATGTTATTCTCCTCCTAACCTCCCAAGGTATCTGTTTCAGTGCTCATATACAAGAAATAATTGCCAGTCACAAACACTTTGCTGCAGAAATAGCCACTCTTTCATTTAGTTCAGACTGTCAACAAAAGCAACGTTAGGAAAACCCAAGCTGATGTCATGGTTTTCATGGCATCTTTTCCACAACAAAGCCTGGATCCAAGATCTGACCACTCACCATTTCTAAACCAGATTATAAAGCTAAATCCATGCAAACCCTTAATGGATCAGGATTTCATTTGGAGCGCTGCAAAAACTTCGGTTGTGGCCAAGTCTTATCAGCTACGGTGGCAGCCAGATTACAGGAGCTGTGCCATGGATCAGGGAGAGGCACTCCCAGCTTAAACCAATTACACACTTAGCACAAAGTTGTCAAACTGCAGGCCCATGCCAAATCCTGACATGTCATTTCTGTAATGCTTACTAATTTTAAGGAGAATTACAGTAAATGGAGAGCCTGGGAAAATGTGTGGTGGGAAGAGCAGTGTTTGGAAATGCAGATTTTAGTGGTGTGGAAATGAGGGATCCACACTAACTCAAGCTTTACCAGTGCAGAATCCACTGGATTTGTACCAAAAGGCCACGGTTCAAACTCCCCTGCATCTATTCAGGGGCAGACAGATCTATTAAATTATTTGCCAGCTGGGAGTCATTTCTTTTACAATAAGCAGCGGAGTGAGAGGTAACTACAAAGCAATCCAGAGCTGTCCTAATTACTCCTTCCAGGCAGGAAAATGTGTGATAAAATGCATGTTTTGTGATTCCCTTCCCCTTTACTCGCTTCAGCACTGTTAACCTGTAGCTTCTGATGGCCTTCCACAGTGCCCTTAAACCTGGTGAAAACCCCGAGACAACAATCACTGTACAATTTAAGGCACATAATTAGCAATTATTTCATGCACACTTCACAATAATAATCTGTTACGTACTAAGGGGAAAGAAACATTAATGAGCTACTTCTGGTGCCGCTCTGTGTACTGTGTTTGCATAATAATGAGGCCCAATCTGCTGGAAAACACAGAAAGGACAAATTAATAAGGTGGTCATTTTTGTCTAATGATGCTTAATACAGTTTGAGCAATCTGCTCGAGACAAAAGACGGGCACTCAGACATAGCCGATTATGCATTCGCGTGGCAGCTGAAATCTTTATTAAACAGAATGATGAATCTGATTAACATGTGATAACAAATATACAGTCTGGGAGCAGGGCCCTGGCACCTCCCGCCAGCTCCGCTCGGCCCCTGCGGGGCTTTACTGAGATTGAGGTCACACTGCAATTCCCCATAGGCGCATTAAGATAAAAGTTTGCCAAATGTGGTAACGTGATGAACAAAACAATATCCTGTTATATAAAAGCTACTGTCTCAACAGCTGACTGTCTAATCAGTGATAGCAACAACTCCTTAATAAGTTTAAAATTTTAATTGTGGGTTTCGTTCGCCTTTTAGCATATGAGGGGTGATTTAGTACATTAGCTAAGCTACATCTTAAAGCACCCCTACATTTGTGCTAGCAAAATGTTGTCTCTAATTCCAAAGTACTGCCTTCTATTCCATTTCACAAACACAATTCTATCCCCCAAAAAGGAATATACAATTATTTAGGGTGTTTTAAGCAATAAAAAAGATTATATGCCACTGATTTCATGTTAATGGAGGTTTCTAGGTCAACAGGGAACATAGGATGCAATTGAATTCGTAGAAATGTAGCAATAAATTTAAAAATCTAATTTTCAACAGAAATAATTGATAAAAAAGGAGATTTAAAAAATGCACAAGATTCAATTTGTTAATCCCACCTTAAATTTAAGTCATGAAAATACAGCGTTGCCTCTTTAAAGAGCAACCAAATCTAGGAGTAAATAACAGCTCTTAAATCCAGGGATCCTATTTTAAGCTTGCTTTGCTGGAGCAATGTGATTTCTATTAAATGAACAATTCCTTGCCTTCCAGAACCAACTGTACTTGATTTATAGTCAGCACATGACACGAAGCAATTTAAGATGACACACGATACCTCATGACAATGAACATGATTTACCACAGGGTGGGCAGCAGTAGGAACTAGAATGTTGATTTTATCTCCACAAATATATTGCTCAGCAACAGCAGGAGCTTGGATTCAAGAGTACAGAACTGGGAGCTAAGACTGACTGAATCACAGCTTCTTCAGTTTATTGCATCTGTGTTTGCTCTGCTAAATGATAGCACACCATAAATCATCATTTTCAACTCCTTGGAGTCATTCTGCGTGCCTTCATTTACATGAATATATTCCCAATTACAAGATAACAACAGCCAGTGGATTTAAAGCAAGGAGGTGGTAAAATTAAAGCTGTATTTACCTCTAGCATCATTCATTCCCAATCCATCTTACCTCTGTAAATAAATACCGTATTTTCACATACAAAATAATAAAAAAAAAAAACCTAAAAAAGATAGTGGTTTCCTTCCTCACCCCCTCAAATCCCACATTCAAGTCACCTGGCACATTAATCCACCCCAAAGACATGGTTAGATCCAAAGCAGAGATGGACAATGGTTTCCCAGCCCTCTGGAAGATGATGGGATCATTTTTTTTTCCCCAAGCCTCTCCTGAAACAAAGCCATGCATTAAGAGATTAGATGTGTCTGTCCCAAAGCCACCAGCTCTCAGTGACTCCCCAAAGCCAGGCTGGGGGGGTTCAGCCTCTGGCAGGCCTGCAGGGTTCTGAGGGTTCTTTCATTTCAAATAATGCAAGTAAATACTTATTTCTGTAATTATTTTCAATTTTTGTGTGTCAAGGGATTTATCATTTCAATATCCATGTGCCCAACAATGAACTGTGCAGTAAAGAGAATTTGGTTTCACAGAACAGTTCTCTAGTGGGTACAGAAACAGGGAAGAAGGGGAAAGGAAGATATTAATTCAGAAAATCTGCAGGACTTTGCTGAGTATTTTTAGCTAAAAAACCCAGAAGTTCAATCTACAGGTGGGCTGAGAAGAAAACACTGGTTTGTTTTACATTTTGGAGCCAAACACAGCTGATCCCATATTTACACCTGATGGGATGGAAGAGCCACAAAAAGACAGTTTAGAAAATAAAATAAAAAATCAACTCATTCTGCCTCTGAGGATCCCTTTATTTCATATTCTGCCAGGATGAATTCCCTCAGTGCAACATTTCATTATGTTTGATACAAAATGAATGCTAGAAATGCCATGAAATCTTCGTGGTGGTGTTTGAAATCCCAAAATTCATGGCAAATAATGCTTCACAAACCTTGTCCCATCACCACACTGTCACATTCTGCATTTCAAACAGCTTGGACAGCTGCTAATGACACACACAGGCCAAAACATGAGGATCATATTCAGCTTTTGGCAAAGATTCAGTCTCAAAAATCTCCCATGAAACTCAACTGGATTTATATCCAATGAATAAATGAAGGAAAATGCAGGGAAGGTGTCCTGGGCTTACCTGCACACATCACTCAGGATGGAGCCTCATCCTCCACTTTTAAGAGAAAAATAAAGAGTTTTCTTCTCTAAATTTCAAAGGGTCCTATTGAGAATTCCATTTGCTCACATTGAAATACAATACCTATAAATAAATTTCTTCCTGTTGACTCCATGAAACCGTGTCCATGTTCATCCTTCAGGGGCTGATTGACTTCTTTTTTTTTGTGCCAAAACCAACATAAAACTACATGTCTGAAAATTCAAGTCTACAGCACTTGTGTAAATATGTGTTGTTCTGGTTTTCCTTTCATGAAAGTCATGGATGGCTGCTATTTTCCTATCCCTTTTCAGATGTAATATTACAGACATTGCAACAAATTAGGTATAGACAAATATATTCAGTGACCTGAACTCAGTTGTTAACTATCATTTCAAATCTCTGGTAAAAATCAGATAAATCATATAAAATGATCTAGATAAATATTCATTCTACCTTTTACAAAAACAGCATTTTATTATTTCCTATACAAATCACTCCATGATTATTTTATTATACAAAATAAACTGACCTGACTTACCCATGACTGCACTTCATTACTGAAATGAGTAACCTCAGCTCCTATCAAAGGGCTTGGAGAAATGGACTGAAGGACACAGCTCCTGCACTGCAAGTAACTTGTCAGAGAAGATTCCTTCTCATTCCAAATAGCATTTAAAGATAAACTGCCATTCAGGTCTTTCAAAAAGAAAGAAAAAGTGGTTTCGATAGGAATCAAGAGAGGTTTTTAGAAGAGATAAAAGTAATTTTATCAGTTGTATTTCACATTTCAAAATGTCAGAAAGATGGTAAAGAGTGCTCAGTAATCCCTCCTAAAAATGAGTCCTTGTGGAAAAAACACAGCTCATTAACTGTGCTATCCTAACACCACTGGATGGGCAACAGAATTGTCCACATATGAAATAAAATACTTTATTTTTGGTCTCTGTCACCTGAAGAACCAAAGGGTTGCACATTCCATGGAATGATTTCCTATCAAACACAGAATTTCTCCTTTAACCACAGGGTACACAAGGCCAATTCATGGATTTTAACTTGTAAGGAATGGAAAGGATTATGTTCTCATGATCCTTTTCTTTTATTCTTCATCAGGATATTCTGAAGGGACCCAGCTAATCTGGGAGTGCAGGGGACACTGGAGCTCATCTTCAGTGTTTGTTAAACATGCAGAGCCCACAGAGCTTTGAGGAAGGAAAATCTCACCATGAGCTTCCCAAAATGTCCAAGGGAAAGGTGTCAGTGTTGTAAATTGTATTTAAATTAATTTAATTATTTATCAGTAAGAATTTACCTTCCATTGGCATCTGATAAATCTTCAAAGTTTCTTTAAGGTGACCAAGACTTGCAGCATCTGAGATGACCATCATCACTTTATCATCTTCTGAAATGGCCTCTGGTTTACACTTACAATTATTAATGGATTCTTTACTCCTTATATTGGCATTTCTGAAGAGTTTCCAGATTATTTGCAGCTCACTATTACTGTAGCAAGCTTTTCTCAAAATTCCTATAATTTAAAAAGTGGGGTGTAAGACTTACATACACACATGGTTTTGAATACAGTACTGTTCAACCATGCTGCAAACTTTCCACATTTACAAGATGGGAATTTAGGCCCTGATCCAATACCCACTGCAGGCACTGAAAAGACTTCTATTGCTGTAAATGGCCCTTGGAAGAAGGCCTTATTTAAAATTTTTAATGTGTCCAAAATTTACTTTTCAACAGATAATTTTCCCCTTGTTATTACTCCCAAATCAACCAGTGAGCTTGAATCCACTTTGAATAAAGCCATTTATTTTTCATTTTCAGATTTTTTAACTTTCCTCAATCAACTGGCATCTGAAATTCAGTTTAAACAACATAAAACTTCTTGCTGACAACAGCCACCCTGGTAAGAGCAGACATTCCTGGAGCTCAGAAAGCTTTTCCTGAGCTCTGTGTTCCATGTCACAGGCCCTGCACCAGGGATATGGTGACACTGATAAATTCAGGTTCCTGATGAGATTACTCAAATCTTAAAGGTTCTTTTGGGAAAACAGGGAGGTGAGAAGTGCCTCCATGACCTGGGCCTGCCCAGTGTGGACTTTTCTAACTGGTCTGGTTTTAATAGGTTCAGAATATGGAATGTTTCCCATTCTCCCTCAGGCACAGGTTTGGTTTGCTGAAGAGATTTTTGTCCTTTCTTGGTTTCATCAGATCCAGACTGTTTAAGCATGAAGCATCTCTAATTGTTTCTGCATGTAGCTGATGAGAATATCTTGTAATTAGGTCATTATCACACATGGCCTGAAGATGAAGCTTACTTTTAAAAAACAGAGTTGCTGTTACTTTTATCAGCTTTTAAACATTCCCAAATTAAAGTGTCTCACAAAAACAAAGGATTTCCAAAAGCAGCTCATCCCCATTGGTACAATGTGTCACAACACACTAAAACCAAATTAATACAAGGTAGGTTACACATTGAAGAATTGCAGTGGAATTATTTGGATTTTCAGTCAGACTTTTGATAGTTCCATGCAAACATGCACAGGATTCATTGAGTTACTGTGCCAGGGTATTCCCAAACTTCTCACAGCAACTGGTAGCAAATTAACACCTAACCCTGGGAAGGAACAAACCCCAATGAATGGGCCACTATGCTCCAAAGAATTCCTTGCAGCCTCCCATCATGGCAGAAATTACCTTCAGTTAACCCTCAAATATCAGATTTAAGCTCAAGACAGGTCAGTGTGGCAGGACCACTGAATCGAGAAAACTGCCAGAAAAAATAACTTCATTTTAATTAATTCTTCATGTCACAACTCCCTTCTCTGTCCTTTCTGCAGGTCTCATAACTCATTTATCCAGATACCAAACCCAGTGGAGAAATGATCCAATTATTCTAAAATATCCCTTCAGCATCCAAATGTGGGAAAGGAAAAGGGTGGTGAGAAATCCCATCCTTCCCAATGAAACAACTGATCTTACCCTGTGCCTTGGGCAGGATTTCAGCTCCACAGACAACACAATAAAGTCCTTTCCTGCATGGCTGCTTGAGTGTTTCCTTCTAACAAGGCAATGCACAAATGCATGGAAATATTGGTTTGCATATAGTAATGATGCAGATTGAAGCATTTAAATATCAATAAAATTAAATCTATCAAAACTGCTTCAGAGAAATACAGTACTTGAAATACTCCAAGGAGTCTGGGTCGATGTTTATCATTTATATTAGTTAATAATACAATATACACCATGCTAAAAATTTAAATAGCAACACTGTCATATAAAACATGAGGGATTTTATAGCCTATAACACTGCAGGCTAGCAGTTTGTTGGGAATTTTGCCTTTGTGATTCCCACAAGAAACAAAGGTATCTATTGAGTTTGTAAATCAGAGCTCTGCAGATCAGGAAGAAACTATTTCAGTGTATTAATTCACTTGAAAAATGATAGAATAAATTATTTTTAATTCCTTTGCACCTCAACACTCAGAACAGGTATTTAATCCATGGATGTGGTACCTTTCTCTCTCGGGAGGAGCCACTTTGCCTAAGGGCAGCTTTCCTTCTGCTGCATCTCCTCTGAACTTTCAATCCTTGAATAAATTCAAGATGTTGTTATTATTTCAGGCAACAGAGAATATACTGAGCTGTTATATCAAAGTAGGAAAAGCATTTTCAATGTTTTAGCCTTGATAGATGTGATAAATCCAAATCAATAATTCTAAGAAATTCGGTTTATTGACTTCCCTTCCATCTGCAGAAAGGGCAGCATTTAATCCTGAGAACTACCTTAAATATATTACCTATAAAGAATATTCTTACCTGTAACATATCAAATAACACAGTTATTAAATATAAGGACAAATTAAGAATGAATTTACACCAAAAGAAACACTCTACCCCTTACCTTCCAAACCCAGCAGAACACAAAGGGGTTTTTTCCACCTGTTAATTTGAGTTTTTAGAGGACAGAAACTTTTCCAAGAAATCACAGTATCAAGTGCTGATGTTTCAACAGATATTTTAGAAATAATGGTTAATTTGATATAAAGTTTAAACAGAGTAGGCCTTGCCTTAAAGGATTTCTGATCAAAGGAAGGGACACCAGAAGCTCCAGAAAGGAACAATCTGCTCTAGATAAGGAAAAGGAGATGGATTTTTTTTTTTTTTAATGTTATGGATTTAAAGACAGACAAATCTCCTGAAAGACAAATAAGAGGCTGTGGGCCAGTGGATGAGCAGACAAGTCACAAAGCTTAAGTGATTTCTGTTATCTGTTTGGATACAAAAGTGCACAGAGTGCTTTGGGGCAGAGGATTTGCTTTAGGAAAACTGAGGCTGGAGACTCCTGAGGATGAAATCAATGATTTTGGGATGTGGCTGCAAAGGACCTGCCAGGACAGCTCTAGAGGCAACTTCAGCATTTTTAATAGA
Organism: Toxostoma redivivum; assembly: GCA_013397375.1. Lineage (NCBI taxonomy): Eukaryota > Metazoa > Chordata > Aves > Passeriformes > Mimidae > Toxostoma > Toxostoma redivivum. The sequence continues at coordinate 360,457 of VXBI01007494.1, forward strand.
AAAGAAGAATATTTCGAATATTTCTCTTTAGATGTGTCACAGGTTTTCAATACTGGAATTTCTGCCATATCAACTAAATTAAATCCAAAGTGAAATTCAGGAAACCTAAACCAAGGAAACTTGATCATCAATATTGCAAAAATTTAATCAAATGCTTTATGTCAAATGCTGTCAGTTAAAGAAATTCAAATGTTCTTCCCATTCTTGCAAACAGTGTCCAATTTCATAAAGATGAATTTGTTGTGTAAAGAAAGGGCACAACTGAAATCCTATTAATATAAGCATGGTCACAGCTCTGTAGAGACAGATTCAAAATGTTATTTAGATGAACTTCTGTGGAAAATGACCAGTTAACAATTTCATTTTGACTCTCAAACAAAAAGTATCAATACCTATGAATCAATCTTTAGATTGCAAAAATCCTGCATCTTCATAAGAGTGTAGGATGGCAATGAACAATCTTCTCTTGAAAAGTCAGTATGTTTTATTACAGAAAAATCCTGGCTGTTTTCAATGCAGTAAATGAAAAAAACATTAAAATACTTTAAAAAAATAGGCTGGGCAAGATTCAAAGAGCTTTGTGTACAATTCACATTCTATATGTTACATGTAAAAAAGTGCTTGCAGGATATACAAATGAGAACAGGGTTTGACATGAATAAACAAAGAATCCAAGCAACAGAAATTAGATCCTCTCACAAAAGGAAAATTTAAAGAAACCTCAATTTTTTCTCTGAAGAAGCTTCTCATCTTCATCAAGTATTAAAATGTGCACAGCTCCTGCTGGACATTTTGATGTCAGAAATTAGAAGGGGTCAAAGTACTGAAGAATGCACCTGGTTTGGTATTTAGGCTCAATCAATCTATGACTTGATCTGCAAAGATACTGCTCTAGATGTCTTACTAAAGAACCCCCAATCTAACAAATGCAGAAAACCATAATTTGGTTATATGGGTGTTTTGATTTCTGAGGAAAAACCCCATTATGTGACTGTATTTAATGGTGGTTTAATTAAATCTGAAATGGACAAAGCAGTAATTCCAAGTCAGATCCTACTTGGGTTCTATTCAGAATTTCCAGACATGATGTCCTTTAGCCATGAAGTCAGGATGAAGAATCTTCATTCAATCTCTAGAAAATTGCCCATTGCAAAACTCTCCCAGTGAAAACCCCAAAAATATAATGAGAAATGGACCTGAGGAAGGTTTTGCTCCATGAGGAGAGGGAAGCTGTGGCTGCCCTGTGGTGTTTTTGCCACCCAAAGTGTCACCAGGTGCCACTGCTGCCCAGCAGGAAGGATGACACACCTTTATTTCGGGGTCTGGAAAGGCTGAGTTTCCTTTTTGGGGTCTCCATCTCCTGAGATGCTCCCTGCTCTGCTGCAGCTGCCACCTGGACTGCACTGTCCCTGCTCCCTGCATTTTCCATCATTCCATGGGGATTCCTGCCAGCCTCAGCTTTTTCAGCCACACTCTGTGTTTCTGAGGTGTTGGTGCCAAAAAGATCAGCAGGGACTGTGGAGTTGCCACATTCCACCCAATTCCCAGTGGTACAACAGGCTGGAACTGGGGGCTCAGTGCTCTGCTCCTCTGGCTCTGCATCATCATAGAGTTCTGGGGTGAAGTAAATGCTTTCATCCTCATCCTCATCCACATTTAATGGTGAGGGCTCAGCTCTCCCTGCTGCTGCAGTTTCCTTACCACCATGTCCTTCAGCAACTGCAGCCTCAGCATTTTTAATTGAAGAATGAGTTGTTTCCAAACATGATTCTGGTCCACTTGGTTTCTGTTCTGCAATTAATGATGATTGGCATTGATTTAAATGATCAGTGAGGTCACCAGCCCCATTCACAAGCTCCTGGCTGCTGCTTGTGGCCCTGCAGTTCTTGGCTACAGGGGTTGAAGTCAGTGGTTCAGAGCAGCAGTTCTCTTCCACAGTATCAGCATTGGTCCAACCATTCATTTTTTCTGCCTCTGTTTTAATTGCTGGCATTTTGGGGGTGCAGTCCATATGTTTTCTTCTTTGTTTTACATGGTGAGAATGGCTTTCTGCATCAACTTGCTGGTCACCTGTGACAAATCACAAAACATAAATGAATTGTATCTGATTTACAGCATGTTTAGCACATCAGAATTACCATTTTCTAGGTTTACAGTGATTTTACAACATTCATTCAAAATAATAATAAAAACAAAAGCCCAGATGTTATAACTATCTTTGCACATGAATTGTCTTAATTAAATGAATAGATTAACAGGCTCATAGAGTATTTGAAAATTTGAAATTTGTAATCTTTTATTATTGTGCTCTTTCTTGATTGAAATGAAATCAGCACCTTTCCTAAAATTTAGGGATGGATTTTACTTGTGAAGCTGGAACTAGGGGAGATCACAAGGAAGGTGTCCCACAGCAATGTCTAAACAACAAATGTAGCTTGAACCAGGGCTCAATTTGCACTAATGCTAATCTTGGTGTGCTTCAAATATATTTTAAATTATCTTCATAGTGTTCAATGGAAAAAGAAATTAAAATGAAAACATTTTGATTGTACTATAAACTTATCAAAGATTATTCTTTTAAGACAACCAGATGGAAGGAGAATTAATTTCAGTCTGTTGAGCACGGCTCCTCCACATTTGTGAATAATTATCATTTTCCACTATAGCACTTCTGTAATTTTCAAACACATTTGTTTCTTCCAAAAAAGATGCAGCTCCTCATTTGAAATTGCCAGTGGGAATGAACATACTTTGTGTCACTGCTGCCATGCTGTCACTTGGCTGATCCCATGCTGTGGGATGAACTGAGCTGATGCTTGCAGCCACAGGAACTTCTGAGCCCAAATTCTGCTCCTGGCTTTTAGCAGGAACATCTGGGGACAGAGGAATGGTGGCCTCGTGTTGAGAGCCCTGTGAGAGGTGCCTGGAGTGAGCAGGGAATTCAGAGCTGGGCTCTGGGGAGGGATCCCCACCCCGCTGGTTCCTGCGGGCGAAGGCGTGCAGGGACTGCAGAGCGCTGCTGAAAGTGCCGTGGTGCTGGAGCTGCTGCCGGATCCACTTGGATAGCCCTGAGGGGAAACAACACCTTACTGCAAAATCATTCCAAAATAACTAACATCTCATTCCAAAATAATAAACACCGTACTGCAAAATAACAGACATCTTATAGCAAAATAATTACAAAATAATAAACACCGTACTGCAAAATAACAGACATCTTATAGCAAAATAATTCCAAAATAATAAACACCGTACTGCAAAATAACAAACATCTTATAGCAAAATAATTACAAAATAATAAACACCTTACTGCAAAATAACAGACATCTTATAGCAAAATAATTCCAAAATAATAAACACCGTACTGCAAAATAACAAACATCTTATAGCAAAATAATTCCAAAATAATAAACACCTTACTGCAAAATAACAAACATCTTATAGCAAAATAATTCCAAAATAATAAACACCGTACTGCAAAATAACAAACATCTTATAGCAAAATAATTCCAAAATAATAAACACCTTACTGCAAAATAACAAACATCTTATAGCAAAATAATTCCAAAATAATAAACACCGTACTGCAAAATAACAAACATCTTATAGCAAAATAATTCCAAAATAATAAACACCTTACTGCAAAATAACAAACATCTTATAGCAAAATAATTCCAAAATAATAAACACCGTACTGCAAAATAACAAACATCTTATAGCAAAATAATTCCAAAATAATAAACACCTTACTGCAAAATAACAGACATCTTATAGCAAAATAATTCCAAAATAATAAACACCGTACTGCAAAATAACAAACATCTTATAGCAAAATAATTCCAAAATAATAAACACCTTACTGCAAAATAACAAACACCTTATAGCAAAATAATTCCAAAATAATAGACACCGTACTGCAAAATAATTCCAAAATAACTAACATCTCATTCCAAAATAATAAACACCGTACTGCAAAATAACAAACATCTTACTGCAATATAATTCCAAAATGACAAGCACCTTATTCCAAAATAATTCCAAAATAACAAAGACCTTATTCCAAAATAATTCCAAAATAATAAAGACCTTATTCCAAAATAATTCCAAAATGACAAACACCTTATTCCAAAATAATTCCAGAATAACAAAGACCTTATTCCAAAATAATTCCAAAATAACAAAGACCTTATTCCAAAATAATTCCAAAATGACAAACACCTTATTCCAAAATAACAAATCTCTTATTCCAAGATAACAGCACCTCTATCAGGTATTTGACAGCAATAAAGAGCATCCTAACAGTGCAAATGTTTCTGTGTAGGTAGAGTCTCAAAGATTTCAAGAGTTTGCTCATGAAGCTACAACAATTTCTCCTTTCCAAGGCTGGGAATTTATTCAATGGCAATATTCTGATAAGGAAATTAAAAATATCCTTCTTGTTCTATTAAGAACCTTTCCCTTTTTCACTAGTCCTCTTTTTAGGTTCAAACTGCTGCCTTGCATGAACACCATGACATTTATTTGATGCCTGGGTGTTCATTCTGCTTGTTATCATGAATTATTTAAAAGCAACTTATACAGAGTACAGCTGTTTATCATCATATTAACAGGCTCTAATAAAAATTTGAATATAATGAAGCTTTTACAACTTTGTGACAGATTAAGTAACAGTAACTCAGAAAAAATTACAACTGTTCTAATCTGCTCCTATCAAAATAATATTCAAAATTCTTAAATATCAGATGTCTTGAGCATAAAAGCTTTTTAGATGATATTGGAGCACATAGAGGTCAAGTAAAAACTGACTGTCTCGATTTTAGAAGGTGGTTTTGAACCCATTTAAATATTCTTTGAATATCAATTAAAAAAAAAAAAGCAAAAAACTGAAACCCACAACAACTTCTTCTGTGAAGCCTGACTTTTTAGAGAAAGAAATCTTACCACATCTTGAACATACAGATTATTTGTGTTCCTATATGAATTTCTTGTGTTTACTTCAATAATTTTGATGATTTTTGTCCAAGCACATCAGAGAAGGAGCTGGACTCAACTGCAGCAGCTGAGCTCCACCTGCTGACTAAGCCCAGCATGGGCTGCTGAGCCCAGCTCTGCCCAGCAAAAAAGGCAGGAACAAAGCTAATACCACATTCCTAAGCAGCTTCTTTTCTAATTTTTATTATTTTAAAGGTTGTATGCAGGATCTGTTTTATTTCACTTGCATTTATTTCTACCCAGTATAAAACTACAAACAGAAAACCCTTTTTGTATATATTGAATATTCAACAAGTTCAATTTCTGTTCCATGGTTGTGGCACATTCTGACCCTTCCTACTCACCTGTATTTGTACAAGCACATTTCTGTAATTCAGAGTTTGCAATATTTTTCAGCATTAGGAAGTTTCCCCAGAAGATTTTTATCCCTTACCAGTTATGTATTTATTTGGGTTATTCCTGAAGCGATCATCAACTAAAATAAGAGCCCCCCAGTCATTCCTGTGCCTTATACACCTAAAAGTGAGGAGAAAAAAAAGAGTGTTTATATAATTAGAGAGTACACAGCAAAAATCTGTGGGAATTAGGAACTAGAGATTGCTCTGAGTCAGTTGGAATATGCAAAATTATACAGGAGGTGCTCTTCTACTCTATGCACCAAAAATTGTTATGGATGTCATGGAAGCTTCATTTTCCTCCAGCTGTTGAATTTATATGAAAACAGCTAAATTAAAAATAAAACACACAAATATTTAACAGCCAATCAAACCACATCATTTGTCTTCCTCTCTTAACTAAGCAGTGTAAATATTACAGAGCTTCCTGCCAGCTTGGTGGAATGCTGTGGTTTTATCAAAATCCTTCCCCACATCTCAGGTTAGCAAAGGCTTTGGCTCCTGGTTTTATAAGGAATTTGTATCTTTATGTCAGAATGGAAGCCTATTTTCTCCATTTAACTTCAGACATCCAACTGATAAATTAAACAATAAGTAATTGTCACCAAAACTTGATTTATGTTGTTCAAGTTGATTTCACAGTTATTATTTCACTACTGGTATTCTACAATGAAGGTTCTCTTAACCTGTTTGAATTAATTTAATTTTAATTGATGCCAAAGAGGAATTTAAGAAATCAGGCCTGTAACAACAAGAATCCACAATGAGATTTCCTAATGCTACAATTTCTCTCAGTTTTGTCTCTAAGCCTTCATTTATGTCATCACATTTGCATTAGGACTAATTCAAATAAGGAGAGTTTTCCAGCTGATGTTTCTGTGGCTCTCTACCCATGACAGATGCACAGCACCTATGATAGATATGGATGACAGTTCTAATCTTTATTTATATGATAAATTTTGATGAAGGAGGATGAATTAATTCTACCCTGTTAATAACATTTGGGGGAATTTTTCCATCTAGGAAAGGGAAGCTATACCACTTCTTCTAAATCTGGGAAGAGATCAGTGAGCACAATAATTGAATTGACCTTTTGCAAAGGTCTGAAAAACCCCACTGCTATTTCTCCCTTTCAAAAATACTTGTAGGCTAAATATCAAACAACTGTTCTGAGCCCACTGAGAGTGTCAACAATTAGTGCATGGGAAAAGTCCCAAGGATTTTCATTTGCTTTAAAGCTCAAGAACTATTTGTATCTGCTTGTGCTTTTTTTTTTTTTTCTGTATATCTGGACTATGAGCAATAAAACTTCAACTAAATTGAAGTGGGTTCTGAATGTAAAACAAAATTTCTGAATGATAACAATGCTCAAGAGCACAACAGGCTGAAAAGCAGAGAGTTGTCAGCACAGAGCAGCTAAGAGACAAAATTTTCAATGTGAGAGGTTTGGCCTCACTTACCTCTTTGTGCTAAAAGTAGGGATTAAATCCTTAAAGATCTCCCTAAAAAAAGTTCTACAAATTTATATCATTTTAGTTATATTTATCTCACCTTCCCAGGGCTTGGTTGAGAGCTCTGTAAGCTTGAATTTCATACCACTGACTCCCTGATAAAAGACCTCTTGTACTTTTGTGCTGGTCATTGTACTTCCTCTTTAATTCAACCTAAGAAAGAAACCAAAGAATATTTGGTTTATTAATGCTGTTAAAAAGGAGCTATTCTAAGAGGGGAAAACAAGCAAACATTGATTAAATAAGAGAATATATAAATTGTGCTTCAGTGTTTCAATTCTGTATTTTGTACACTAACCAATTCTGGCTTCTAAAATTGCCCTTAGCTGTGATCTGTTCCAATCATTTCAATGTATTGACATGAGCACCACACACTCATCCAAATCTCTGTGCCAGTGCCAGAAGGATAAACTGTTCAGACAGGTGAAAAACCCCAACCCAGCACAGGAGATGGACTCCAAACCCCAGATTTATTGGCTCTTCCAAAAAGGAAATGTCCCACTGGAGCTCTCCATCCTGCCCTTCAGCACAAAACCCACTCCTCATGCAGAGCTGGCACCACACCCTGCTTTTCCCAAGGGAGGGTGAAGCAAATCCAACTTTTCTTCCTCTACAGAAGCTGCAGAAGAGCTTTAGAGACAGAGAGGCCTCTGCAAGGACCAGGATCAGCACCACCAAGCAAAATTCCCAGCTTGGCATCACCTCCTGAGGTTTGGAAATGTTTCACTGGAGATGAGGCAGGGAAAACATCTTCCCCTTTTTAAAAACACATCCCTGATGCTTCAAAATGTGGAATGAGCTGCCCAAGAAATCCCCTGCCTCCCCTTCCCACACACAATGCCTGCTCTCCATTGGAACAATTTGCATTAGAACATTATTTCTATCAAAAAGATTTATTATTGTTATTCAGCGAGGGGAACTGATTTTTTTTTTTTTAAACAAGCATAAAACTACACCAAAAAGGGTCTTTCTGTTGCTCTTTTGTACAGTATTAACCTTTCTAAACTGACAAGTGAAAGGACACGCTTCAGGAGAGAAAACAGCAGACTTCTAACCTCTTCTGACAGGTAACTTTCAAGTTGCATTTGGATAAGAAATTTTATTTTATGTACTTATGCCCTTTAAATTGCCTGTCAAATTTACAAATTCAATCTTTACAGCCAGAAAGTAAATTCAGTTTGATTTCACAGATTTAATATTTGTTCCAGTCACTCAGAATTTACTGACTGGCATGTGAGGTTTCCTTTGTAATTTTCCAAACAGAAGATGATTTCTTCTGAATGGTTTATGAACATTAAACCATTCCTTAAAAAGGGATTTGGCTTTATCTGTGCATTTCTACAAACTGAAATAGTACCTGCAGAAAGAAAAGGGTACTGCTCACTTTGGAAATGAGGAATGATACTGGAAAAGTTCACTGAAGCCTTTAAAACATAACCATTGACAATATACTCCTGTGTGTGTTTTGCACTTGTCTTCTGGTCCTGATAAATTTATGACAAGTTATTTTTTTGAAGAATTTTGTTATCAGTAAGGTTCTGGCCATTTGGAACAAATGGAGTTTACCAGCCCCTTACTTTGCCAGCAGAAAGTGCAAACAGTGTTGGAATAACTGCTCCTGTGCCTTATGCTGAAAAATGACATTATTTTAAATATGTCCATAAACTCACTGAAGTAGCAGTAAAATGCAAGCCAGTCAGATCATCTAAATAAAATACATTACTTCCACATTCTTCTAATACATGTCAGTGCTATCAAGTTTATTGCTTGTATGCACGCTACCAATGACATTTCATTGCTCAGATTATATAAACCCCATTTTTTAATATAAAACCCCATGAGTTTGGAGGGAGGTTTAACTGCAAGCCCTTGCTCCAAACTTCCTTATATTAACTTTAAAAGTGTCACCACAAACCAACCATTCCATTTTGTCCCTGCAGTGCCCCTGCCCCAGCAGAGATGATGCCAACCTGCATTGCTGTGAGTTCAGTTTGCAGGGGGAGGCTGCTGCAGGTAAAAGGCCAGGGCCTGTCATTTTAATGCAATCAGAATCTATTTCATTGTGGAACTGCTGCATTCCCCCCCATCAATCCCACGCCAGATTCAAGCTGACATGTTACATATGTGAAAAAGCCAGTGCCTCCTGCTAGCAAATATCCACAATGTGCAGGAAAGCACAGGCTAGAAGGGATTAGTTAAAATGTCAAAAGACAGCCTTTTACTTTTACCTGTTCATCCTTAAAAACATCCTCCCAGCTCTGGGGCAGGATTTGCAGACAAAGAGCTGCACAAGGCCCCTGGCAAGCTGTGCCATCCTGTAGCTGTCAGCCAGATTAGGCTTTGATCAGTCTGGGAGGTCACGGGCACAGCCACGCTCACTGCAACCTCCCCAGCCCCACCTGCACTGCTCTCCTGCTTTTAATGCTTAATTACCTCGACATCTTTCACTCTGCAATATTCACTGTGAAACAGCAGTGGAAAAAGAGAAATGCCATGAACAATTTTTTTTTTTTTAAAGGTTTGGAAGGATACTTGGAGGCAGTTTGTGCTGTAGCTCAAGTGTATTCTTCAAACAGAATTAGCAAGAGGGGTTTTTCTCCAATGACAACAACATTAAATGGCATTTGTTACATTAGATTTTAAAATAAGTTACCTGTGGTGATATTCCTTCATGTGAAGAAACTCAGACTTATTCAGGATATAAATTGATTTATACTATATTTTTTAATTGATTTATGACCATGGGTTATATGAGTTAGTTCATGGCACAAAGCTGAGAACAGGAACTCAAAAACTACAGCTTAGTTTTGACCCCCAAGATAACCTGGACATTCACACACAGAACCTGCAGCCTTTTAGCAACACACCAGGCTGAACCAGGTTTATTCACAATGAACAAACAGTATTTAACAGCAAGGTACACAAATATCAATCCATTATGGACTAATTATTTCTAAAGACAAATCAATCAGAATATTGTAAACTAATTTATCACTGCCAGCACCACAACACAAAGGTTGAATGGGCTAAGCCCATTTGTTTATTTTGTGCCATTTAAATCAGCAAAATGAACTCTATTTGTTTTTATTTCATCTGGCAAAGTTTTGAGGGGTATTTTTAATGCCTTACTTCACTGAACCAAGTGCAAACTTTGCTTTTTAAGAACAAATATAAGTAACAGTTTAGAATTTTTTTTGTTTAACAAGTCAGGTCTATTCTTTGATAGGACACCACAAACATCTCCAACTGCCTCCTATTTGCTCTGGTGGGTTAAAGGAAGAGAAAACAGCTGGAAAAGGCCAATAAAGCTGGGCCTGGAGGAGGTGGCACATCCACACCTGGGTCAGCTCGTGCCCTGCCCTCCCCAGCATGGAAAGAAAAACCAGGAAATGGATAGAAATGTTCTCTGCCATTCCATTAACTTGTTTCTCTGGTTTTATGAGAGGAAAAATAGTAATGAAAACAAAGAGCATTGCTCACATCATCCAAAAAAATTTTTAAAGACATTCATGTTTAACATCTACTAATTCCCCACGTCTTAAAAACAAACAAGCAGAAAAAATACCAGGTGGTCACTCCCTGCTTCTATCCCAAAAAAAGACATAAAAATGCTTTTTAAGCAAATCTCCCCTCCTAAAAATCTCATGTGTCCACTTAGAGTCTCTCTTCCACCTGAAATAGCAATAATTAGAATTTTTCAGGAACACTCTTGCCATCTACTTTCCTCCTGACGAATGCCAAGGAACCATAAAAGTTTGTGAGTGCAGGAAAGTGAAGACATGAAAACCCATTTCTTTTCTTTTACATCTGAAAATTCTTCAATAGAAGCAGCATTGAACAGTGCAGCATTTCACTGACTTCAGAAGCAGGAACAAGGGCTGGGAGCTTTAAGACAAATAATTAAGACAAATAATTAAGACAAATAATGCACATGTAAAGGGCTGGGTGAGTCACAGAACAAGCTTCAAACATCCTCACCCCTCACAGACCCAGGTCTAAACACAACATTGCCGTTTATTAGCCCACAGGAAAAAGATATTATGGCAAGATTTTTATCTTTAAATGTTCCAAGCATTCCAAGTGCAGTGTTAACACATATATAATGTGGAATAAGAAAATGCTTATTAGCTGAATTTTACCAAATTAGATTCTGTCAATTACAATAATTTATTAAGGGCATTCTAATGAGTTCATGTAACTAAATAAAGCCACTAGACACAAATATAACACTTTTATTTTCACATATAAATACTGCATTTCCTTATAAAACAGCAACAACCCCCCCAAAGTGCATATGAGACATGATCAATACTTGTACTGCTCAATTATCATCAGCATGCTGTTACACAGAAATTGCTCAGCTGACCTTTTCTGCCTGAAAATTTCTATGTGCACTTATCAAAACTGCCTTCCTTGGATAACACTGAATAAAAAAAGGAAGCAATCCAGATCTCAGACTTGCTCTGTCTCACAGGGGACATGGAAAGATATTGGGATTGAACAGTGCAATGTGAATGGAGATATAACCAAAACCAGAATTACTGAGATAGAAAAAAATGGCACAAAAATAAACCACATAGGAAAACACTGCTGGCTTGTTTCTCCATAACACAAAAAGCTTAAATATGAGATACAGCTTCAAGGGGAAGGCAAATAAACCATTCCAGTGCCATGCAGAGCCCCATTCCCCTGATCCTCAATCCCCAAATCCTTCCCAGTGTTGTCACTCTGAATGCCAGTCAGAGATGGGGAGCTCGTGGAACACTGCAGGCACTGAATCTTTTAATATTGGCAGCTGCAGCCTGTGGCACCCCCAGGGCTGGGAGTTTTCCCTGTCACAAAGCTGGTGGCACTTCACCCCAGAGCCACCCACTGATCCCAGCCTCCCAGGGACTGCCAACAACTTCATTAAAACCTCCTGCAGCCCAAGCTCTGCTCTGAACAGGAAATTCAATGCATTTGCAGTGAAGCAGAAGTGAAAGAAATCCAGGGGGTTCCCTTGAGGTGGGAGTGTCACTGATCCCCACGGTGAGAGCTTCACTCTCAGAGCCCCAACACACAGTGACAGCAAAGCTCACACTGAAAGGTCACCCTGCTTGCTAAGGACAGGATAAACACAAGAAAAGCACTTGGAAATTTCTTTTGTCTGCATGGGAAAAGTGAGTTGTTAAATGCAAAGGGGAAATTTGGATTTGCTGGATTGTTTTGGGGAGATATTCAGGGATGCTTTTGTGATCTGGGCCAAAATATTGAACTGGGCTGGCACCAGCAGGACAGGAATGCCATCCTCTTGTGTCACCTGTCACACTGAACTCACAACTTCCCATTCCCAGCCACAGGATCCTACAGCTGCTCCCACTAATTCAGCTCTCAAATCATTTTCTTGTCTTAATTAACACAATTTCTGTTAGATGTAAGAAGGGTGTGGATATCTTGGACTGTCTGTAATCACTGTTATTTGTGGAAAAGTGAGAAGGAAAAGGCTCTGGAGGTATCTCAGTGCTACCACAGCACCCATGAAAGTTCCAGAAATGGTTTTCTGCTCCCCATCTTCTATTTGGAATTTTTTCCCACAGTACTGGAATAAAGAAGTAATTAAAAGTCTTCTATCCCTAAAAAATCCTTAACCTCACAGGGAATTTTCTACTAAATATAACACAACAATGACCTCCCCATAAAATGGCATGTTCTCTGCTGGTTTTACCCATATTTCTTTATTAATAAGTGAAAAAAATATTTTAAGTGATGCAAAGGCAAGATGAAATTAATACCGTGCAAGAGATGTTTCCCAACTCTGGTTAAGCATATAATAATTCAAATTAAATGTTAAAATAACAATAATTTTCTTAGAAATCTTGCTCTTCCTAGAATATGGTTAATAAGAAATGAATTTTTCCAGCAATCACTTATGTAGCACAAGATTCTTTCTCCCTTCAAAAGACACAAAACATACAGGCTTAAAAACTTCCAAGAGGACCAGAAATTCAATATTGAAACATGTCATTAGTCTGAAATGATAGAATTATCTCAATTTGTTGAGATAGGAGAAGAAGAAACTTCAGCCAAAGAGCTGCAAAATTTTTGTATCATTAAATTACATAAAGCCCAGAAAATTGTAATTGAAGTGATGATTTCCTTTGTGTTACAAGTCATGATACTGGAAACAAGAAAGGAAATATTCCCCTGTGGCAGCCATGGGAAATAATTCCCATTAAAGGCAAACTCTTGCAATGCCACTGCTCAGAACTGCCAGCCCCAGTGAGTTTATTTGCCTTGCACATGTGCTGATGGGAAAGTTTGATTTTGTGCATTTCCTGCTGTATTTTGGTGAATTCACTCTTCTGTAGCAGGATCAAAAGCATGTGGAGAGCTGGAAGTGCAGAACTGCTCTCTGGGCAGGGGACTCAGTGCCTGCACTTCAGAGCTGCCCATTATCAACATTTCTTTCTTTCAGCTCCCCAAGGTAAGAACAGTAAATTATGACTTGAACTAAACAAGTCACACTTGGCTCCAAAATCAGATTTTCCTACCTCTACTTTCAGGTCCCAGAGGTAGGCAGAGGAAATCCTGGTCACAGCCAAAGAAGTCATTTTTGGCTCTGAAATAAATTTTCCTGCTTTACTCAAGCCAAACTCTACCATTGAGAGCACCAGAGCTTTGAGCAATCCTTGAACATTTTCTTTTATATTATTTTGTTTTAGCAACCTGATTCTTCAGCAATATGAAACCCTTTGCAATAACACAGAATTAGGGGGTTGGCCCCTTTCTTCAATCAGTTTTGTTTATAATCAGGCCCTACTTCTAAGCCTGAATAATTTCTTTCTCCCTAACCCTGAAAAAAAAAAGGTTTTAGACTCTCCTCTTTCAGTGAACCTAAGACACAATATGCCTAAAAATGTTGAAGTGAAACTAAATTATTCTCTTTAAAGCCTCCACAGAAAATACTGTAACTTATAAAAGCCCACAGTTACTTAAGGAATTCAAATATTTGCCATTTAATACCAGGATATGTGGCATGTATTTAGCACAAACATATGGAAAAACTAAAATTGAGTATTATTCATCATGCCTGACAATGAGTTTCTTGCCCAAGATTGATGTCTGGATCCAAAATGCTAGACTTCAAAATATCTAAGAGAAGTTAATTAACAGTATGTTAGCATCAGATAACACATATGTGGGATTATCCAGCTCTGCTTGTCACGTTATTTATGTTCTCTAATATTCCAGCTCACTGCTATTCAATCAAGTTACAAATCATAAAACATATTTAGAAAGCAGGTTGATCACAGACAAGTCATATTAGTGGAGATGAGCCAACATCAAACTGCCAGGATAAAATATTGCCCTCCAAAGGTGCAAGTGCACAAAGCCTGCTGCTGCTGCTCAGCCCTGGGAGCATTAAAGGGATTACTCACACAAGTAAGAGCTCTGGGCAGGAGTAAGGGGTTATGGAATTGAGGCTTAAGAGGACTTTTATTAACCCAAAAAGCAGACATTCCTGTTTTTTCATGTAGAAGCTGAGCACTTTTTAGTGATTTAAACCAATCTCAAAGCATGTAATTCATGGCTAGTCCAAGGGAATTGTTAATCACTTGCATTTCCTATTTCTGAAGGAATGTCATTATTAATCATCTTATCAGTTTCCTCCTCTGGTACCTCTGCTAGCACCTATTGCTGTGTGAGAGCCACAGATGCACAATTTTCTGTCCAAGTCCAGCCTGACCTGTCTCACTGTGCTTTGAATTTTATGTCTGCTGAAAACTCAAGGTCCTCCCAAGAAGTTCCAGGCTTGACCCAGTTTTCTGCTTCACCCACAAAATCCAAAGAAACACCAACAGCAAATGGTGTAACTATTCTCTAAACTTTAACTGTTCCATTTGGGAATTCCAATTTCTTTCCTGAGCTGGAAAAGGTGCTTAATACTCCAAATTTCTTTTATATTTCTACAAAGGTACTAATAATCTTCTTCAGAGTGACCCTCCTTCAATTTATCCTTCTTGCAACTCAGCTGGTAAAAAAAAAAAGAGCACTAATCCAGAATTTTTGGGGATCTGACAACCCTAAAGGCTTGAGCAAAACCAAACCCTGCTCAATATAAAGACATTTAAAATAAAATTCATTTCCTCCAGCATCCTGCAAGGAGCTCTGCAAATCTCATGCTGAGAGACTGGTGCCTGCTCTTCTCTCATCCAGAATTGATCACTGCAGAGCTTTGGGCATTCCCATCCCTAAACAGACTCACTCAGACCTTGAGCTGCTTGCAATTTGGCAGCTCCTGTTTCTAGCCCTACTGAAAAATTTAGGGGTTTTCTTCAGTCTAATTAAAAAAAATAGTTCAACAGAACACTGATTTTTAAAATAGAGTTATCAGAAATGTGCTGTAGTGCCTGTGATTCTGTTATTTGAAATGTTTGGTTGAACTCAAGGTAAAAATCAAACCATATTCCCTGTGAAGATAATTCACCCATAACACATTCTTTTCAAGCTAATTTTGTATCATTTAGAGCCAAACCCATTGATTTTCAGGAAACCATTTGGCATCAATTGTAAAGTTCCATCTCTACAAGAGACAAAGGATTTCCAAAATACCTTGTCAGCACATGCCTCTACAAACCAGCACTTCTGACTCCAGAAAAGAGGCTGAGTACTCTTTAAATGTGAATTTTTACACTACAGTAGACTGCATTGTATTTTAGATGGACAAAAAATGTTGTGGCTGAATGAGTGCTCCAAGGAATTCTGCAAACATTGGAAGAACTGCCCTAACACAGCCTCCCAGGTCCTTGTAGGATGTGGGTTTTTCCCAGCAAGGCTGGAACTGGGCACATGCTGCAGACAACAAAGAAGCCTTTGCTTGTTCACTTAAGCTCAGAACACATCTCTCAAACCAAAGCTGAGTCTGTTTGGCCTTTCAAGTGCAAACCTATGATTTTCTTGTTTGATTTGGCATTAGTGAGAGCCAAAATCCAGCTGCTCCTGGTATTTATTTATTCTGTGATCCTTCACTTTGTTTCTTGGCTTCACAGAGCAGTTCCCAAAAGTTCTCAGAGGAACACACAGGACAGAGCAGTGACAGTGACTGGGAGCAGTGGCAGCACCTCAGTAGCACAGACCACTAGAAAGAAATTATATTATAAACTAACCAATAATAAACCTTATTTTCAATAAGCAGAAAGCCTAGAAAAATACTTTTCTGTATTTATTCTTTTCCTTTCAGCTCTGAAGTGCCTGCTCTAATGGAACATCATCTGTCAGACAAGCCCTGCTCAAGTGAAAAGGAAGGAAGTGTTGAGGTGGGCAATTACACAGCACTGCAACAGGATGCTGCTTTCACCACCTCCTGAAAAACACAAATAGTTTCAGATTTATTTCACTGGAGCCATTTCAAAATGCTATTTTTACAAGGAGCTTACAAGTGTTTGCCTAAAGTTACATGGAGGTTGAATATTCCAAATAGTGCTGTCCTCAGTCTCCAGGAAGAGTTTATGTTGTGTCATAAATTCATGCTTCAGAATTGCAAGCTAATAAAGCAGCACAAGCTAGGAGAAGGTTTCCAGTTCCACTCTGTGCTGAAGTGGGACACATAATTACACTAAAGAAGGCAATGGCATTAGAAAGGTGAGCAGTGGGACACACACAGTTCTACCATAAAATAATAATATAATTAAACAATCTTTATCTTTCTGCCTGCTTTCTGCAATAACCTGCTCCACCTCTTACCTGTGCAAGGTAACTCAAAGAATTCAAATAGGATGGAGAGAAGTTCAAGGCAAATATAGAGAAAAAGTATTTTGTGCATATTTAGTGTTTTAAAGATGACATAAAAATCAAGTCCAGCTCTGAAGTGATGTCCTACCTGAAGGTCCCTCACGTTTGGGAAGGGGATTCCAATGGTCACAACTGCCCTGGCATTCTCATCACAGAAATCCAGCCCCTCACTGACCTTGCCTCTGCACACAGCTATCAGCAGAGCTCCATCTGCAAAGCACAGAACACACTGATAACTCCAGGGGAAAGCTGAGGATCAGCAGAAACTTTCACCAAAATGTTTCCAAGAGCTATAATTATAATATAGTATAATATAGTGTATATAATATAGTATAATACACTGGCTGGAAAAGTGAGTGGCTCTAAAAATAAAGACTTGTTAGAGGGGTGAGATTAACTCCACTTTGATCAATAATATTCTGATTTTGACCATCAAATAGCAAAAAAACTTTACACTATATAATACAAGGATGATTAATTATGCAAGAACAATGTGTATCTACAACAAAATGTTAAACCTTGAATTTTACTTGAAGAGTCTGCATCAACTATTCTGAATGGCTGAAAAATGTACCTTTTTCTCCTTTACATTTGATTGCATCATAGTAGATTTTCAGCAGCTCATCAAAGTCACTCTTGGCCCCTCTCTGGGGCTCTGCAATGACTGTTTTAACATCCTCCAGGTTCCTCCACAAGCCAGTGTGCATCCAACGATCCTTTAACTTCTCCAGCATCTGAAAACCAACAGAAAAATCCATGTCAACCACTTGAACTGCTCAAATAAAGCACACAAAGACATTTCTTTTACTGAACTTATATTTTTTATAGTTTTTTTATTTGTAGATGCAAGTTTTCCTACTATGCACAGAACCTCAGCAGTGGAGCACTTGGGAAACAGAGGGACACTGCTAATTAGAAATAATGCAGATTTTTGACTGTCAAAGCAAAACTCTCTAAATCTATGACAGTGGCCACTACAAAGCACCTTGTGGTATTCCTCAAAGTAGAGGAATATCATCCAAAGAAAAATGGAAGTTACCTGTTTTCTGATTATTAAGTAAGATCAGAAACAAATTCCAAATTAATTTCAAACAAGCCTTTATATCTTAAATTTCCAGAATATTTCAATACTTGAAAATTTACAGAGAATTTGGGAAAGGAAATATTGAGGTAGGATATATCAACCTCCTCTGCTTCTTGAAGAGCCCATCAGCTTTGTTACACCTAAAATTCTAAAATTACAAATTCTGAACTGTGCACATTTCACTCCAAGTCACAACATGTTCAAATCTCTCAACCAAATAAACTTGTCCCACTTTTAATGCAAATAGTGAAAATGTTGCATTACAGAACTCAAAGTTTAAAATTAGCACAGAACCTGAAGTCAGCTGGGTGGGGGTCATTTAGCAAATGCATCAACATTGAATTTTATCAAGTCAGGGAGTAAAAAAGTTCCTCCTTGAGCTGCACAGCACTGCCCTGGAGGCAAGGGGAAGGCAAGGAAGCCACTCCAGAGAGAGCCAAGGAGCCCTGCTTCAATGGGCAGAGTGAAATCCTTCATTTCACCCTTCTGCTGCTCAGCGTGTTACTCAGGTTCATACATGAGATTTAAACTCTCATTCTGCAATAAGGGCTGTGCTCTTATTGTGTCTGCACTCCCCTCCTGAAGACTTTTCCATATTTTGCTCCAGGCTACACAAACTGCTCCATCTGGAGCCTGCACTTGCCCTGCTTCATTCCTCCAAAAGCCACAGCATCCCCTCACTGCAGCCCACTTGTTTCCAGTGCACTCCAGCCAAGATCCCAGGATCCTGAATGGGTGATTGTTACCAAAATAATCTGTCCCGTGTCCAGATCACAGTTTAAGTGCTGCCATGAAGCAGAACTAATGAGCAACAACTAATTGTTGTCACATTTGAAAATTTATAGGAAACTGCTTACAAGACCCTTTGCATTTTTCATGTCCTCAGCATTAAAGATCTGAACTCATTCTCTGACATGAAGAATTTGGATGGGTTCCCCACAAGAGGGGACAAATGCTGTTATTTAGAATTTTCCCTGTTTTGTGCCAGCCTCTGCTCAGGGAATTACTCCTGCTTTACTACTGATGTGACACCATTAGCAGGCAAGCACAGAGAGAGGAAGTGATGAGTAGTAGGAACAGTTTCCCTCACCCACAGCTGTAGCTGCAGAATAAATCATCTCTGCTAAATGTGTCTGTCCTCCTGTCTGTCCCCTTCCCTCCCAGCTCTGCCATTTCCTGGCAGCACCCTGTCTGTAATTCCTTTTTCTATAAAGGTTGTAATCCTGTGACTGAGCAATGAGTGTCCATCTTGCCATCCCAGCCTGCCACTGTGGCCTCAGTTCTTGGATGTGATGTGGAGATAATTCTGGGAAAGCAAAGAATCAAACACATTACAGCTCTGAGTATATCCATTTGGGATCTGCCAGGGGCTGTAACATCACTAACTGCCCACATTTCATTCCTCCTGAGGAGCTGGGCCCCACTCAGCTGAGCTGGCTCCTGC
This sequence comes from Toxostoma redivivum, assembly GCA_013397375.1. Classification (NCBI taxonomy): domain Eukaryota; kingdom Metazoa; phylum Chordata; class Aves; order Passeriformes; family Mimidae; genus Toxostoma; species Toxostoma redivivum. The sequence continues at coordinate 379,654 of VXBI01007494.1, forward strand.
CACTGCCAGGCATGCCCAGGGACAGAATACAGCAGAGCTGGATTTCACATTTTCATCCATAAAACCATCCAGCCTTTGACTTCTAAGGGTCACTCACCCCTGATTTTCTCCTCTCATCCCATCCCGTGGTATTTCTCACCAACACACCCCAGGAAATGTTCCTGCCAGAAGGGCAAGATTCCTCACAAAAAATCCTTAGTCTCTCAGTCCCACTGCATTTCTCTCATATTTGAAAGAAGTAAAATTTATATTCAGAACTGCAAAGATGGCTGGAGAAAACCTTTATGCAAATTCTTAATTCTTTCTTTTTGTGGGTTCCCCAGCCCCTCCAAGCAAGTCTCTCCTGGACCAAGCTTCAGGTTTCTTGTTTCATTGACAGCAACCATCACAAGAGAAAATCTGTGATTTTGATGGAAATATGGGAATTATTTATGAAATCTTTGGCAAGAATGGAGCAATTCATTTAATTCACACAACAGCTATTACCTCTTCCATTAATGGAGTTTGCTAGATATGGAAACTTTCCTTGTATCCACAAAAACACAGGAGCCATGGCATGGACAGACACTAAAACAACAAGAATTATGGAGCTGACTGAATACAAATAAATAAAATATAGAACACACACATGCCTCAGAAGAGCCAGGAACCAAGTGCGGGTTTCTCATAAAAAATTATTTCACTTTGGGTTGGAAAAGTGCAAATGGGAGCAGGATCTAATGCCAGGAATCACAGGAAGGAACCATTAATGCCCCCAGTCAGTCACTCCTCCCACCCAAGGGAATAATAGTTCCTGCACTGCAAGGCAGCCTGTGTATATTTTATTAAATCCCTTAAAAATGGATTCTCAAATGGTTTATTAACAAATGGTCTTCCTCCAAGAGAGCAGAAAATCTTGTTAGAAGGAATCTGTCATCTTCCCATGCACTGAGGGATGGTTACTGGGATAGCTTTTCCCTTTTAGTCCTTCCTGCAATTTAAAGACACCTGTAAGCTATGATCCATGAAAACCTGGAGCTCAGTGTTCAGCTCTGCCATCCCTCCATGCCAGCATTCCCTTTTGGAGCAGTTTTTGGAGTGTTCTGGAAGTTTGGGGATGGGGGGAGCTGTTTCCTCACCCCCTCCTTCCATTGTGCTGCACTCCAAAGCCAAACCCTCCTGTGTGTGCCCACCAAGGAGAGGCTTTGCCCTTCTCCATTTGCTGCTTTGCTTTATACAGTGCCAAAAATCACATTAGGGGGCTCCCAGGTCATGAAGCAAACCCAGAGATTTGTTAAATGTATTTTACCCTAAGGCAAGTTGATTCTAATTTCCACCATTGGATGAAAGTTGGGGATGTGCTTTTCCTGCAGGATCCATCACCTCCTGACAGGGAGTTGTGGAGTAGAAAATAGCTGAGAAAAGGCCTAACAGAAAAATTCTGGCTTATTTTAGCTCTTGTCCTGTTAATTTCTTTATATAAATATTCCTTAAATATTTTAGCACTGGTTCACATCATGATGGATCACACCTTTACAGCAGAGAAAAAAAAGGTATCACAGAAATAATAAGGCAACAAAACACCTAAAACTATCCAAGGATGCTCCAGAGCAGAACAGGACAAAAAGGATAATGACCTAAGAAGCACCTGACAGCAGAGTAAAATAGCTCTGACTTCACTGGGTAGTTTAACAACTCTTAAAAAATAAAAATAATTATTGCAATTGCATTGGGAACCTGTAAAATTACAAGCTGTCTTGTTTCCCACACATTTATACAACAATTGCACAAAAGGTATTTCAAGGTGAACAGAACTTACACAAACATTTTTTAACTTTTCTCAAAAATCTGCCATTATACTCTAAAATAACCCCACTTCTCCAAACTTTGCTTTTTAAAATCTTGGCTCTCTGTAATGATATGAAGTTGCACTTTTCATTGTTATTCAAATATTCAGGTAGTTGGAGGGGAGAAAGGGAAGAGCCATTAGGTTTTTCTTCATAAAAATCACAGTATTGGCACCACTGTTAGTGCAAAAAGTCTGAGCTCCCCAAGGAGCAGCATTGATCTAAAAGCCTTTTCCCTGTGTTTGCTCCCAGGATTTTCTTTGTGAATAAGCACTGCTTCAAATCAAAGTGTGTCTCCAGTGGGCTGGAAATGTGTTTGAAGGGTCAAACAGAAGTTCCACAGGCACAAAGGCAGCACAGAACTCCAGAGAGGGCAACAGGAGCTGAGCTGCTGCAGCCTGGGCTCCTCCAGAACTTGTCCTGGTAGAAAAACAGAGCTCTGCTCCAGCTGGGAATGACAGGGACAGACTGGGAATGACAGGGAGAGACTGGGAAGGAAAAGGGGACAGGGAGTGGGAAGGAAAAGGGGACAGGGAGTGGGACCCAAAGGCAGCCCCTGGCACCAAACTGGGCTCTCATCCCCCCACCAACACAGAGAGTGCCACAGATTGCCAGTGCTGCTCTACCCATTGCTCTGCAGCGTTTGTATCTTGCCAGAAAAGTGACAAGTGGCACACCCAAAGAGGCTTTTTTTTTTTTTTTTTTAAATCTGAAAACCCTGACATTCAGAGAGACTGCTGAGAAGAAATGCACTTGCCTTGTTTTGCTACAAACTGTTTCCCACCATTTGGGCTGCTGCAAAGAAACCAGGTACAGGTTGTTTTGTGTCACAGAACAACTCAGCCTCCACCTGCATCAGCTGCCTGCCCTCTTCCTTTCAGAAATATAAAAATAAAAAGCCCCACACACTGTGACAGGTCCTTGTCCAACATGAAGCTGCTAGCTGGAGGATATCACATGTTCCACTCTAGCAGTGCCTGCTGCTCCCAAGGCACAGATGTTTTGATCATGGCTCATTCCAGAGCATTCCCTCTCCAAACTTGCAGGAGGAGATTTGCTGAGTCAGCTGCTTATCCACAGCTGGAAGTTTTTGTTCCAATCCCTCTGGTCCCAGGAGAATCACCTGCATGAATTTTCTACTTCTATTATGAAAAGATGGAACTGTCCCTATAGTAGTGATAATCCTACAACATATTCAGTCATTAAATCAAGGCATTGCTTTAAAACAGTGGCCTTAAATTCCTGTAACTCCAAAGGACTCCTGGAGAGTGGATCTGGCCAGACTCCACCCACTTTTTTTGGTATTACAAGTTCCTATTAAATTAATTTCTTCAAGGATTGAGATGGTTTGGAAAAGTAGAGAATTAGCAGAAATTATCTGACAGTTCTTGAACTAAAAACTTTGCCAAAACTTGGTACTAAAAGAATCCTACAAGCAACTGGAATATTGGAACTCTCCACTTTGGGGAAAAAAGATGATTTTACAAAGAGTTTATCAATGTGGGGTCATAGGATCACTGACTTATTCCATTTTCACCTTTTGTTAAAAAAGGTGAAACAAAACAAACCAAGCTCAAAACAAAAGGTTAAAAGTGAACAGAAAGGAAACAACAGAAGGAAGAAAGGAAACAGAGGAATGAAATGGGAATAAAAGATTGAAGGGACAAGAACAAATTGCCTGGAAGGATTGGTGTGAAAGGAAAATTGAGTTTCCTTCCAAAATAGGAGGGAAAATATTTGGGCTACTAAGTCTAATGTCCATTATCCCAATCTTGGAAATCAGTTCAGAACAGCACCCTAGAACTATTTTAAAAAGCACCATAAAAAGCACAATGTCCCTCAACAAGAGCAAAAGGGATGAAAAGCAAGCAAAGAAACCCAACCACATTTATCAAAATCCCCAAAAAATATTGCCCATTTTGAGAAGGACTAAAACAACATTCACCTCTGGGCCACAAGTCATTTACCCAGTTGGCAGAAATAATTTACATTTCATCTTTTCTTCTTCTTAATCACCCCATACACTTTTTCAAAAGGTCATTTTAATCATATTTTTCACCCAAAAAAAAAAAAAAAAAAAAAAAAAAAAAAGAGAAAAGCCTCAATTTTTCTCAACACCCAGACATTTGCACTGCTCTGGGCTGGGACTCCACCAGCCAAGAATAACTAAGGCCATTGAATTATTTAAAGCAGTTGTTTGCACTCAATTAGATTTTCATGAAAGGTTAAGCAAGAGACTGATTCACAGCCCCTCCTCATGTTTATGGGAGGGTTCTAACACAGGACAAGGTATTTAAAATTCATTCATTTGAATGACTGAGCCAATGCAAAATATAAACAGATTTTTTCATTTTAAATTTCAAATTTCATTTTCTCAACTTCCAATTCTAACAGATTTAATTTCAAGAGAACGTGAAAATATCTGTGCCAAAATATTTCATTTTTGAAGTAAAATTTATTGCAAAATAGAGCTTTAAATTCCCACTCCTAATAGGAAACTGGAGAGAAATACTAAACATGCATATAAATACATATGCACAGGGTAATCTTGTCTTTATGGACCAAAAATAAATTGATTTAATGAAGTATTTGAATGGAGAGAAGCCACACAAGGATGTTTCTCTTATCAAGCAGAGGCTCCACCTGCTTTCTCCTGCACATTTCCCAACTATTTGTTATTTCAGGGGGCACCACCCAGCAATGCAGAGAAGGGTTCTGACCCTGCCTGGTCCCCACAGTGCAAATTCCAGGTGAATTCCTGCCTGATTTCCTTTCCCAAAGACTCACAGAGCCTCTGGAATGAAATGCTCCAGAAGAGCAAAATAGAAAATTATTTTAAAAATACAATTATTAATCCATGGGGCTGTGCAGGGAGCTGGAGCTATGTCACACATTTATTCTGGTATTTTACATTTCTCCCAGAATTCTGAAGGGAGATCACAGAGACTCTGAATTGTCCTAACAGGTGCTCATGGAGTTTGTCCTCCCCACTTCTCCTGGGAAAAAGCTGTCCTGGCTTGGAAATCTACAGGAGATTTTCCACTTAATCTTCTTCTTCACAGCAGAAAATGAGTTTGAAGGATAAAACTTGAAAACCATGGAGGTGTGATTTTCAAGAATTTCCATGGAAAAGGTGTCTTTTTAAATTGAGAAGTACTGTACTTATTTTCTCAAGGAGAATTTGAAACAAACATGAAATAAATCCAAATTTTTAGGACCAAGAATGGTGGGAAATATGATATGGGAAATGTGGGGTAAAATCTGTGCTCATCCACACAGACACTGCAGGGAAAAAAAAAAAATAAATGAAACTACAGTGCAACACAATTCCATAATTCAGCTAAACCCTGACCATGGTGAAAAACTCTGTATTATGAACAAGATTCTGATCACCATGTGCACACTCCAGCACAATAAAAGGTGAATAATTCATCATCATTTTCAAAGGCAAAGTATGCATCACTCAGCTTGGGGGCAGCACGGGGGATTTCACTGGCAGCCTTGTTCTTTGGGGACAATGACAAAGTGCCGCTCAGCAGCAGGAAACTGAAGCACTGAAGTGTGTTCCATGTGCCATAAATCAACACTGCAGCCACAGGATGTCTCTCTGCTCCCAACATACCATCAATTTTTTAATAAGCCCCTTAAATAATGGAAAACGTGAACGGTGACAACAGTAATGAAAAATGAAATGTTTTGCACGCCAAAGACTTTAGAATAACACTGTTAATATGTTGTTTCTGCAGCTAAAGAAGATTTTTAATAGAAATCTTCTCCCAAAAAACCCAACATGTTTGCCCCCCAAACAAGTTTTGCTCATTTCTTGAGCTCTGTGGCAGCTCTGGTTCAAAGCAGAGTTTCTTTTGTGGTTTTAAAATTAACCAAGACAACAAGTTTTGTGTTTCAGGCACTGCTTGTACATCCACCCTAGGCTATCATTACACCTTCCCATCCCAGAGAGGGAAAATCCTTCATGCAAAGAGAGCTCTCCAGAAAAAAAAAACAAAACAAAAAAAAATTTAGAAGGATGGTTTAAATCCTGGTCTGGAATAAAAAGGAAAATGATGAACTGGTCATGAACATCTCCAGTGCTGCTCTTCCCCAGCCAGAAGCCAAGCTCAGTCATCTCTGACCTCTTTGTTTTTTCAGAATAAAGAGAAAAAAATAGTGCAAGGTTGTCTTAGTGGCACATGAGCAGTGAAGCACAGCAGGCCTGGGAGGGCTGAGCCTCAGCCGGGCACGGGGCCAGGCAGGGCCACGAGGCTGCCCCAGGGCTGGGAGCTGCCCCAGCCCGGCAGGGCTCAGCTCTGCTCTGCTCTGCTCCCCAACCTGTGTCCCACTGCAAATCCTTCTTGTCCTCCACCACACACATGAGAAATTCTAAATAAAGAAATTAATAAATCAGATAAGTATTTCTTCCAAGTACCCAGCTCAATCCCCTCTCCCTCCTTCCCTTCTGCCCCCTAAAAAAAAATTAGAAAGAAATAACAGACTCTTCTGATTCTTAGGAAAGTGATTTCTCACCTCATGATCAAAAATAGGAAGTTAAAAGATGAAAACAAAGTTTTTACTTTGTTTTAGCACATTACAAGTTATTTGTTTGGAAGTATTTTTTGCTAAATTACTGAGCTGCAAAATGAATCAAAATGCAAGGAATACTCTTCAGAATACATCACTCACTAATTAAATGTTCTCACACAGGAGCTTGCTTACCCTATCAGGAGGTAAAACTGAGGCAGGATTTTTCTAATTTTCTAAGACAAGTTGATGGATCCCAGACCCCCCTCAGTGATTTAAAATTTCTCTGAATTTAAAACAGCCCAAGTATTCCTTTCAATATATTTAATATTCAGATTCCTGTATGAAGTGTTACACTGCTGATGCAGAACATGCTCCCTAAATAAATCCTCCCCAGTTATTCTCTCTCATATCTGGTGTTTTTCACACATGAAGAAGTCACATCTCTCCCACATCAGGCACTGAATCTTTCACAGCCATGGCAAAGGGACCAAGAACTCTGCAGGTTGTAAATGTTCAGAACAACATTAACGTTCAAATAACCTGGCCAGGATACACCTTCTTAAGAATAATGTTGCTTATGGATATTATTCCCTGGTCACAACTGCTTTCTTTCCCTTGCATTAAAAGCTCCTGAGGAAAAACACCTGTCCATGTTATTTACTATTAGGACTCCATCATTTGCAGAGTGCAAACTTCTTGACTGTGAAAACTCATTTTCAATGCAGTTCCTACTTAAATAGGAGGAAAAATACGCAAGCAGCAAGTGTTAATTACAAGGGAAATTGGAGCATGTGTTAACGAGCTACAACAATTCAGCTTGCAGCACTTTGACAAGTCAGAGCTCAGAAGTGAGAAACAATAATAGATTTTTCGTTTATTTTCCTGATGCTGTCTGCTCAGGGTATTTAAATTAACAGTGTAATAAAATATTAACCAGCCCAACTCTCAGGGTGTGAAATTCACAGGCCAAACGCTCATCTGCCAGCACGGCAGATAATTTTTTTAGACATAATATCCAATAATCTGCCATGACTGTCGCTCTGGATCGGGCTTCATGTGACGAGCAGCACCAGCAGCAAGGAGCTGCTCTGTGTAAAAAGCAAGTGCCACAGGGCACCTGAATTATTGCACAGCCCTTGCTGGTCACCACAGCAGTTCAGCAAGTCATGAGCAGTGTGTCTGCTCATGCTCTGCAGCCTGCAATTCAAAATGAGAGTGTGGCACCGAAGTACAGGTGGGGATTTCCCCTGGGCTGAGGAGAACATTCCAGCACCAGGAGCAGCAAAGGGGGAAAGGGTGTCAGGGCAGGGACAGCAAAGAGCTCCAGTGCCACTGCTGCTGAGGCTGTGCACAGCACCAGCACCACAACGGGGCATTCCTTTCATGTCACCTCACCCACATTTCCAGTCACCCAGAATATCCACCTGAGTGCCTCTCCAGGTCTTTGGTTAATTCACAGTCAGAGCCAGTTAAAGATGCTGCAAACTCACACCAAAGCTTCAAAACATCAGCCACAGTGAAAAAAATCAGGATTTCCAAAGGAGGATCTTGATAGATTCTCCAATTACAGCCAACCACTGGAAAATATATTAAAAAAAAAAACCAACCCAGAAACATGAAAATGTTTCATCCCTGAGACTGAAAACAAAAAAGGATGATCTTGGAATGTGCAATATCATCTCTTCCCTTGAGCTGTCTCTGACACTTCTGTGACCTCCTGATGAGCCACCACAGTTCACAAAGCCACCTGGAAACTAACTAGAAAAAAATGAATAAAAAGGATAAAAACTTTTCCTTTGCTCAGGAATCCAGAGTAGCACAAGAACAGTCACAGGGGAAGAACCTGCTCATCCAGCCACAGGCTCCTGGATCATCTCCTTAAGGTCTCAAGGCATCTCTAATTTCCCAGAAAATCAGGAAAATCACAATTGGTGTGCACATCTACGATCCTGTCACACTATTTAAGGAGGAAAATACATTCTGCAATTATTCAAATTATCAGTTGTCATCCCCATAGATAAACTTTTATCTTGGCTGCTGTTGGTAACCAAGCAGTAGGGGAAAAAATCCCCACCAAAAATAACAAAACTCAGACAACTCAAGGTCAAAAAATTCTAAATGAAAACCTTCTAATAAATCATTAAAGTTTAGAGGAACTTCAACTAGCCAACACTTCAGTTATTCCTTTGCAGAATCCAGCACTACTCTGGCTGTGGGTTTGCTGCAGCCTCTGTAATTGCACAAGAAATGATCCTGCCAGGCTGTGAACTGCCAGCTCCATCTGCAAATTTAGTTTGGCAGGGTTGGATTGAACTGATGACATTAAAGATAAATATTACATACCTGCTTATTCAAAACCTCTCATTCCAGTTATTTTTGTATGGAGTTTATCATTCCTTCTGCTACTGGTTTTTTTTTCTATTTGGAGCAATTTCCCAACAGTGCCCAAAGCAGAGCAACGTGCTGTGAGGGAATGATTAAAATAAATCTTCCCTCTCACACAGAGATTTTTACAGACATTTCTATGCCCAAGTCAATGGGAAAAGCAAACTGTAGACTTCAGGAATCACATGAAGATTTACAGGAGCTCTTGGAGCTCTCAGAAGGCACCTCAGATAATTGTATTTTTGGATGACTGTGAGAGTCTCACTAGCTAGACAGTTTATATGACTGATATTGAAATGATGGAAAATAGAGAATTAAAATGAAAGTAGATACTGTATATGATTAATGAGGAAAAAAAAAAAAACCCATACAACATTAAGAAGCTGAGATAAAGTTCAAAAAGAAAACTACCAGTGCAGGGGAAGAGCAAAAATCAAGCAATGAAGAAATAAAAATAGACAAGGAAAATGAAATTCTATCTATGTTTATTAGGTACAAATGTTGAAATTAATGATTTGGGAACCGTTAGAATTCAGCTTTTTTAAAGCATATTTTCCCCAAATCGTGGCCCATCAGACAGCAATCACTTCCCTAAGATTTCCATCAGAGGAAGGACAAAGGACCAGCTTTAAACCTGGCCAGGAGCCTTTTCTTCCAAAGAGAAATGAAACCCCCAAGGGTCAGTGTGGTGCCAGAGCCCTGCCAGGGGCAGCACCAAACAGCTCCTGGCACTGCTGAGTGCAGGACAAGCCCAGGAGCTCCTCAGGGCTGGCTGAATTGCTGCTCCCTCACCCTGCCCTGCTTTGAGGCAGAAGTTGGAGGCACAAAGGTGCCAGGGTTGTGTCCCTCAATCCCCCTGCAGCTCTGGGGGCTCCCAGCCACTGTCACAGCACGGCTGCAAACACATGAGGCCAATGCAGGAAGAGAAAACCTCCCCCTGGGGAGCAGAAAGCAAATGCTGGGCAGAAAGTGAGCATCATGATTAATTTACAATTATTTTGTAACTCACTCCTGAAATGCCAAACCTGTTTAGAGGCATCTTCCTTCCATCCCAGGGATGTGGGGCATCAGCTGCACTCAAAACATCTAAAATTGGGTGACACATTGCAACATTCAGAAATGTAGCACAGTTGAAATGCTTCAGGAAGTGAGAAACTGTGTCAATTACATTCCTAACACTAAAATTATGCAGAAAGTTAATGTTGATGTAACTTGAAAGAAGAAATTTCTGTGATAAATGACACGAACAGATCTCTACACCCTGCAAATATTTACACACAGGAGTAAATTTCTTCTTCAAAGCTTCAAAGCCCTCCTACAGCTGTCAACAGGAACATCAAGGAGAATATTCCTCTTGATGAAGCATTTATCCCTGCACATAATAAATACACCCAACAGAAAAAGTTCAGCATTTTTATGGAACTTAATAGGCAATTCCTCAGAGCCCCATCTATGGTGCAAAGAACCATTTTCTCATTTAATTTCAAATTCACCTTTTAATTGCACAAACCTAATGGTTTCCAATTTTTCCTCTGTACATAATACAAGCAAAAAGACACTGTGGAATGTTTCTCTCTTATCTGGATATTGTCATTTTACTGTCTCAAACTTCTAAAAACAAGCTTTTGGCTGGGGAGGAAATCAGTCAGCATCAGACCTAGTGGGGAAACCCTGCACTTGCTCAATGTCTGTGGCTCTTACATAGTTCCAGATGTTCAGAACATTAATAATGCACTAACTCAAAACCTCTTTTTGAAACTTTAGAATGTGCAAATTGCATTAAAACCTCTTTGCCCTCATTAATGGTATTGTTACAATCCCAGTACTCTGGAAAATGTTTTTTGGCATTTGTTTAACTTTGTGATATTGCCATTTACTCATTTTAACAGCCAGTGCTCAAATCTTAATGCTTTTAATAGGCTGGGCTAAACAGACTACCATCCTTTGGAAATTTATTGAAGTAATTTATTAAATAAGTAAAAGTTGTCTGAAAGCACCATTGCTTTGTTTTATTGATGGCAGAAAAAATGGGTTTCTTATAATTTATTTACAAACTCATGTTTCAGAAAGTTTTAGAAATGAAAATATTGTCTTTTCAGAGCTCTATTCATTGTCTGTTACTGAAACACTTCTTCAAAACAAGAATTTCTACCAATCTCATGTATCCCAATAAGAAAAGGCTCTGTCTGAAATGAAGAAGAGCCAGACATTGGGAATTAATAATGAAATTATATCCTTCCCTCAGCCTGGCATATCTGAGGGTGCCACATTTACATCAGGCCAGGCTTTAAACCCATGGGCACAGCCTGAGGTTAAACTGAGGTCCCTCCTGCTGCTCCCAAATCATTCCCCTGAACCTGAAGAGTCTCAGTGTGTTGAAAGCAGCTCCACAGTGCTCAGAGTTAATTAATATTGTTAATTCCTGCCTGTCTGGAGCTGTGGGAGGGTGCCAAGAATGGTTTGTCAGCACAAGGGCAAACAACACCTGCCTGAGAGTGCTGTGCAGGTTTGGTGGACACCTGACACAGGGAGAGGGAGCCAAGCAACAGAGAGAGGAGTCAGCCCAAAGGGATTTGCTGTCACCCAATCCTGGCTGCTCCCACTCCAGAGAAATCATCAGCCCAGAGAGCAGGAAAATGGGATGAGACTGACAGACCTGAACTCTGAATGAGCAGTCCATAAAGTTCTGAGATGAATCAAAACTCAACTGTGAAATTCAGCATTTATTTTTGCAAGTGGCAAAAGTTGCTGTGTGTCAGTATTATAACCTCATCCCAAAACTGAAGGAAAACTGCCATTGCAATGCAGCATTAATCATTTATATGCTAATTTATGCTAATTGTGATCATGGAATAGTTTGGGTTGTAAGGAACCTTTAAATGGTCCCAGTCCAACCTCCCTGCCACGAGCTCAGGTTTTCAAGCAGAGAATTTTATCAGTTCCTAAGTTTTCATGCTGAAAACACTCATTGAAACCCTTTTCAACTACAACTGTAAAAATTTTGCTTTCAAGTAAAGACTCCTCAATTAGCAGATCCAAATTAACCAACAATACCTCAGAGAACACAACAAACCAAACCAACATTAACATCATTGTCCAAAGCTTCTTTTGTTAAAAAATAAAAAAAGCTACTAAGAAAGGTCAGTTAATTCATCATGATGGATTATCATGAAAATTTATAAGCATTAGCATTTTTCTCCTTGCTGGATAGCCTGACTTTGATATGACACATATTGAATAAATCATCCAAGATGCAGGCACCAGGCAAGATATATCTTAATGCAGACAGGTTGGCAACATGAGCCCTAATGGGCCTTATCTTAATCTTGTTTAAAAGCATCTTAGATTTCTGAGCAATCTTTTCACCTTCTGATATTCTCTTTTATAGAGTGTTTTTTGCTGGAGCTGCTACTGATTTTCACATAAATGCATTTTTGTTGCATAGTATCACCAGTTTTAGGAGCCTTAAAAATGATGGAGGTTTGGAATTTAGTGAATGTTAAGATCAAGCTGATTTTTAACAAAGTCAGTGTGTCACAACTCAACAATGACACTAAAAATGTCCATGCTGTTTGTGAATTATCCCACATGAACCATCACAGCTGTTCATAACAGACACCTATCAAATGTGGGGATGTACAGCTGATGGGTTGTTTGCCCATCCACATATTTCCTCCACTGCATTAACTCCATATATTTGCCACACATATATTTTAAACAGTCACTCTTCAATTAAAAATATATTTACTCAGATACTTGATTAAGATAAAGGGAAATTTCTCTACTATTGCTTTTTTCCCCCCATTCATATTGCAGGTAGTAATTCCAAACTGAAACTCAATGTACATACCAAACTAAATTCCAGCTCCATCAAATTACCTGGATAGAAAGTACTTAAAATTCAGAGCATTGTCCTCAGCCTTCCAGAGAAGGAAAAAAAGCCCTTTATTTGTCACTTATTCCAAAGTTGAAACTTCAATTCATAAAACAGATTGAGCCATCAAAAAATCTGCTTAACTCATAAGAGTGAGGTTCATGACCATGTGCATTAATCAGATCTTGACAGTCTTGAAAAATTCCTTTGAAGGCTGCAGCTTTTTAAAAAGAGGCAGCAATTTCTTGTGAAAAATCACTTTTGAAATGCAAATATTCTGTATGATGATGAAAGAACAATACCTTGTTTTCCCTGTACTAATGTGCTTACATTATTCTGTATTTCCAACATATTAATCTCAGACTTAAAGGCAACCCAATCCTGAATAAAAGGAGTAGGAAGAAAAAGGGCATCCATAGAAAAATATTGGCAATGTGATTTTAAAATATCATCCTTCAATTGTCTGCAATTTCTATTTATCAATACTTTGCTGGGCTCAGGGAGTGTTCCTGCAAAGAACAGAACACTCAGTGTGTGCAGGGTGACCTTTCAGTGAGGCAGAAGGGCAGGGAGGGGGAAGGTTCCAGAGCTGGCCAGCAATTGTTTTCCTCTTTTATTAAATGTCATTACAAAGTCTCCCTGTACTTGCAATTCACATTACTATTCCCATAAAAACTTCCATAAATATTTGTCAGGTATGGATATGGAAGATCAACTCTCCAATGTGACACACTTGGAAAGACAACGCTGCAAACTGAAAGATGCTCCAGTTAAATTCGCAAATAAATTAGAGATTTCTTGTTAGATCATTTCTTGTTAGATCATTTCCTTTGCATGGAAGTGCAGAGTTTTGTGAGGTTAAATAAATTTATGGTCGGTAATCTGCTTTTTTCAGGGGCTTACATTACCTGGTCTGATGTGGTCACCTAATGGTTACTGTCAGGAATTGCACTGTGGCTCCAATTCCTAAAGACACCCAGGCAAAAAGCAACCCTCCCTTTGCAGCCTGCCAGTTAAATAATAAAAGATGAAGGGTTTGTATAAAAATGAATAAATAATTTTTATTTCATTTTATAAAATATTCTCTGTTTAGGAACCTTAGGGATAAGGGGGAAGGTCTGAAATTCTATTTCCATCATGTTGGGGTTTTTAATCATTTGGTAGGATTTTTTTGAGATCTTTTTTTTGAGAGGTCTTAGTGTTTTGTCCATTAAGATGATTTTTTTAAAATCATAAATTATCATTGAAAATTTTAAAAGTCACATTCTTGCAAGCACTACAAGAAAAATGAGTATGAGTTACAGAATTATCTTGCAGGTTTATATATTCCTGTTCCTGACCATAAACAACAGTAACAACAAATAGAGAAGAAAGCAGAATTCCTGGGAGATCCAGATTAACCATAATTAGATAACTGTTGTCAGTGAAATTAGGTATTACATAGCTTGAAATGGAGAAATTTGATTCCTTTCAGCCAATGTCAGTGAGCAATTCCCCTGACTAAAGAAAAATACACTCCAATCTCCAATGCAGTGAAATGGAACAAGAAACAAGGCAAGGAGAAATTAGCTGGATGAATTCTGCATTCTGCTAGCACAGAAAGTACAGCAAAGGCATTCTTGCTGCTGAGTTATACAGAAAGCATCATTTCATGATGTGATTTTTAATTTTTTTCTTAATAAACAATTTCCCAACCTTCAGGGAAACAACATAAGGAAAAATCATGGATTTGGCTGGTAATGGTAATGCTAATTGAAATGACTGTGTTAATAAGTATATCTGTTGAGAAAAACCAAACATGTTTGCTCATGAAAACAAACCTAAATGCCAAGAAATAACAATATAATCCCACTGTGTTATTACAATACATTTCTTTGATAACATTTCTGTATGTTGATGTATAAAACAGATCACAATACATTTTAAAGGTGCGTGAGCTTGATGCCTTAAGTTTTTGTGTTCTGCTTGGGTGTGCAGCTTTTAGTTTTATATTAAGGGTTACTAGGATTTCACAGAGTGGTGAAGACAAACCAGTTCCTATTCCAGCTGGGGACTCAAGGACAATCTCTTCAAACTTTGGGCTCTAAGCATAAACAAGGTGAAAAGAGGAGGGTGGGCAAGCAAGCAAGGAGGATGACACTTCATGATTTGAGGCTATTAATTGGACAATTGACTTCTGCATGTAAATGGATTAAAACTTATGAAAATGTGAGACCTTGTGAGCAAATTCTCTTTTGCTTCCATCTTGGAGCCACCCATGACTGTGGCACTGGTGTGTCTCGAAAATAGTTTTTGATGTTTTCCCCGAGATGTGTAAAAGTTCTTGTCTGGCAGTTCGTGTGCCCGAAGTGGAACAAATCAGAGCTCTTTAGTTTTCTTGGTCTCAAGGTTGTTTATTCTTTTCTTATCTGTAATATTTTCTCTCAGCCCAGCCAGGTCTGTCTTGCAGGGCAGCCATGGCACACTCTCTGCCCTTCAGGGCACTGTTATCTTTTTATACTAAAAACTACCTACATGATGTTTACAATTATTTCCCAATTCCCATCATCTATGTTAGACAGTGAACTTCTACTCTAAACCAATCCAAAAGTGCCAACTCCACAATAGAAAATGGAGATGAAGAAGAAGAACAAAGAAAGACCAAACACGTGCTTTTTCCTCCATCTTGTGCTCTAAAATCCCCATTCCCAAAAATCCTACAATCTATATTTTCATTTTATGATAACACTACTTAAACTACTGTGACTTTTAAGTTCTCATCTAAAGCTTCTAATTTGTTTCAAGGGCTATAACCAAACCCACAGATGTTTTGGGCATCATTCCAGGGTCTCAGAGCCCCTTGACCAGGGTCTCAGCAACTCTGGACTCCCAAAGGGATGTCTTAGACTCCAACAGTGTGGCCTTTGAAAGCCTCTCAATAAATTTCCTCTTAACTCCGTGTAGCTGCTGTTCCAGCTCCTCCAGGCATGAGGGAAGAATGGGAATTGAGATTTGCTTACCTTGTAGGATGGCAGAAAGCACAGAATTCCTTGGCCCACCGTGTGGCAGACTGAGAGCAGCAAGGCCCCCACCTCGTCCTGGAACTCGAAGGTCTCGGTGTGCCGGAAGGTGGCGCACAGCTTGCGCCCGCTGGGCCCCGCTCCCACCGTGCCGACCCACACCTGCGGGGGCCACGAGCACAGGGTTAACTCCAAACCAGGCTGCATCAGCCACAGCACGTTCAGTGAGGATATTTTAAGTGTTAAACTTAAGAAATACCTCAATATTTCTCTATTTCTGTAATTGATATGAGGTGGGTGTTACCAGTATAGCACGAGGTACTTTTCCAGGGAAATGTGTCTAGAAAGTGGCTCTTTATTCATTTGAAAATGTCCTTTTCCATTGCATTAAGCCAAGCAAGTCTGGACCTTTCTTTTAACTGACTGGTTTACTATCACTTTTATTTGGTTTTTGTACCACAGGCAGCATTAGAGCTCTGGAGAGGGAACAGCCATGCCCTGTTTACCTGGGAATTCTGGATAACGTGATTTGCCTCCAGCTGAATGGAAAACTTCACACCGAGCTCTGAGGAGAAGGAATCCATGGGAGAGAGTGTGCCTGATGTCAGAACAATTGTTCTAACTTCATTTAAGTCAGAAAAAGCCTAGGTGAGAGAAAAAAAAGCAGGAATTTAGAACATCAACACAATCTCTTTCAGCTCTGATGTCTATTTGTTATCACTCTGATTATTTTTGCACACTCAGCTCACCACAGCAGGGTTCAAACACCAAAAATTCAGCATGTGGACAAGGGTTTTCTGCCTTGAACTCTTTTTGTGCTTGGGCCTTGTGAAGAAGGAACTTGTATCTGCATCATCACGTTGGTTCTCAGTCATCCAAGTGTAAGTTTGTTGTAGAGCAACCCTGTAATCATCTGCAAACCTACACAGAGAGAGAAATATCAGTAAGAACTCCAATTATGCAATCAAACTGTGAGTGTTCAGCTCATCAGTGTTAGACCTGACCTGCTGTTCTCTTTGAAGAGACAGGCAAGGACCATGAAGAGGCCTTTGAGCACGATCTGTGTTGCAGGGCTCACAACTGGCACCTCAATAAGTTCCTCTCTCCCATGCATAGATACTTTTTCTTCTTTTTCCAGGACAGCAGCAAGATGTTTCTGCAAGAGGCAAATTCCATATTAACAACATTCTAAGTGACTTCTCAAAACCAAAGTTAATAGAGATACAAGACTGTCAGCTCACTGCTTTAAAAGCTCATTTAAAATACTTCCAAAGTCAGAGGGAAAGGGGCAAAGAAGGGCCAAGGAAAAAGGAACAATACTTTCAATTTTTAGTCATGCTTTTTACATATCTGGCTTACACAGAAAGGAGGGGTAAACCTGAAAATAGGGTAAAAACATTTCAAAGCTCAATAAAAATGCAGCTGGATAGAACAGACAAAAAATATCACTGGCTCAATGGTTCAAATAAAATAATTTTATGTGAGCAATTGTATCCTTCAAAAATTGATTCTCCACAAGTTCCAGTAGCTCAAGTGGATTACCCCTGGTTTTCATCAGGAATCATTTTCAGACCATTTTCAAAAGATCTGTTTGCATTTAACTTCTGTGCATTTTAAGGTGTTTAACACCACCATTATTATGCATGGTAATGCTCATTTATACAGCACACAACATTACCTGCAAAATGGGAAAAGTAATGCCAGTTATTCCCATTTTGTGCAGAAAGCTGAGCATTTCTTTGCCACTCCACACCTTGCAGGCAGTTTCATAGGCTCTCTCCACCAGCTGCCCTGAGCTCTCCTGCAACCAGCTGAGAAAGAGCAGAAATCATTTCAGCATTGATTTTAGAGATTTAGAGACACTTTGCACGTACAAAGCAAACCTCAAAAATTGCACCAGACTTCTAAGATGATGATAAATGTTTTACTCCATGTAAGGAGAGAGATTCTGCTTTTCCTTTATGCCTGTTTTTCACTGTTGAACTCCTATGGAACTGCTTTGGATGCAGCTCATTGAAATGAGAAGAAAATTTCTCCCCACATATTTATACTTTATAAAATAGATAATAAAGAAAAGGAATTAAAATGTAATTTCCTCTTATGATATGTCAGGTAAATTCAAGCAAGACTTCTGCTGCATATCTAAAGCCACTCATCACTACTCCAACTGCTGCAGGTTGGTTTACCATCCCTGTCAACTGCTGACTTTCCAATTAAGAACAAATCCTGAGGCATGAAATGAACACTTTTCATATTACCACATGGAAGGGAAAGTGGGGCAATAAAAGTGCACACTTAAACCTACCCACAGCCATTGGCAACTGCTGCAGCTTGAAGCAGAATTATAACTGTAACACAATGCAAAATGTGATTGAGCAAAACATGGAGATCACCTCATTTGGGGCAGAGCTGGAATTTGCTCTGAGTGAGCATGTCCTCCTTCATCCCTGCAGTACCACCAGACCTTGTCTCTGGCTGGAAAAGCAGGCAGCTCCCTCCCTCCCTCTCTCCCTCCCAGGAAAGGCTGGAGCTGTCTGCTCCATCAAAAGGCAGGAGGCATCAAAAAGACAGCTGTCAGTGCTGCAACAGCTCAAAGTATTTACCTGCAAAACCAGTTCATCATTAGCAACTCAAGAGCAAGGTTCTGGGACTGTTTCAGTTCTAGATTTCCTGCCCTGTCACCACAAATAATCTGATCTATGGAACAATTAAAATTAATTTCTCTTCTGCCAGGTTAAATGCAAACAAAACCCCACCAATACTGCCACAACAATCACTTCTTTGGCTATAATTTGTCTTATCTCATTAAGGAAGAGTGATCACTAACACAGGCAGAATTTGGCCCCAATTCCTCAAATGTAAAATCAAAAAGACCTGGAACTGAAAGTAGGACAAGGCCCCTGTGATAGGAATTAAACAGATTTACAATGGGTAAAACACTTCAGGAAATGTAAAATGTTTTCCTGTTATGAACTTCAAATACCATCACATACTTCTATAATAATAAATGCAAATACAAACTTACACCAAAAACACCCTAAATTCTCAAATAAATTCCATCTAACATTACAGTATTTACTTGCAAAGCCTGTAAATTATTTTTAGAGCTAAGCAGGAAGCATAAATAAAATTAGCTAGATTCCCAGAAAGGTCTCTCTGGTTTTGAAGTGAAAATTGCTGTATGCAGTATTTCCAGGAAAAGAATGAATGGGTGTTGCACACATGCCTTCAGTTCCAGGAAGAGTATTTGCTGCTTCCCTCACTACCAGAAAATTCCACTGTTGACACAGCATATTCCATTGAACAAAGTGCTCAGTCCTGCTAAATGTGCATCTCAGCAGAGCCTGCCAGCCACCTCCACTGGTGTATCTGCAAATTCCTCACAAAGGTCACTGCAGCACCTCTGTGGCACTAAGCCCGTCCTTAAGTGCTTTCTGGAATGAGGGCCCAGGATCTTTGGAAGTGAAATAAGATTTTCTCCTAGCTCCCCATGCATTTGGCAAAGCCATGTCACTGTGCAGGGGCATTTTACCTATTACTGGCTATTTACACCCAGTCTTCTACTTTCCAGCAACTGCTTTTCATGCTGCTGGCAGATTTGCCAAGACAATCAACCTTAGTTTTCCTGATAAGGTTAAAAAGCTTGAGGCAATCAAATCTTCAGCCGTGCTGTTCTTATCTTTTACTAAAGTTTAACATTTGAAATATCCAAGGCAGGAGGAGAATTGGCTTCTGCCAAGCAGAAAAAGTCCCTTGTCTCTGTGGGACACAAACTTTAACTCTGACAAGAGAGTGAGGATGGGAGAGTGAACTCCTCCTGTGCTGTGCTGCACAGTCTATTGCAGCAAATGAAGATGCTGCACACACTGAACTGTGAAGCCACTTGGAGCATTTTATTCACTTTTTTCTGCTGACTTAGATACTTCTACTTCACCCAAAAGACTGCCCTGGACCTCTCATTTCTTCCTGGGCTTGTGTCCATTTGCTTTTGTTACATCCACTCTCATGATTTTATGTTCAGCTCTTCCCATTCCACAAAGTTGTTTCTCAGGCAAAGCAAAGGGCATGACTGACAAATTCACTTCCAACTAGGAAGAATTCAGTGGATTCCAATCTGATTCCAAGAACACATTCCAACCTGTTCCAAATACTTCCTGTCCAAGGCTCTGAAAGCATTCTATAAACGTGAACTAATTAATTCTTTGACAAAATAATGCTATTATTATTTGTTAAATAAGCAAACAAATATAAAAATTCATCTTATGAATATTTTCATACTGAGCTTTATAAAGCAGGAGTCCAAAAAAGCCCCATAAGGAGCAGCACATCATTTAAAAAGAGAACTTCAACGTTTCCATGTGAGACCAGTAGTTTATTTAATATTATCAAACCCTGTGCATTCAACAAATGAACATAAACAAACAACTGCACAGTTCTAAGTGTACCTTTGCTGCATTTTATCTGATGTGACAGAGTAACTTACACCACCCAATGGAATCTAAAGGTCATTTTTAAAAGTTTTAATTGCTATAAAGCAATAAAGAAGGTGCCTTACTTGATCAGGGAGCAGCACACAGCTTGGAGGGGCTCGTGGTGCTTCTGCCTGATGCTGCTGTTGACCATGAGGTCCAGCTCCTCTCGGGCAGCTCGCAGCTGGTTCTCTGTGACCCCGTAGCTCACAGACTCCCGAGCACAGTCCTCAATGTTGTGGGCTTCATCCAAAATCACTACTTGGTCTTTTAGGCTAATGTCCATCTAAAAAAGAAAATTATTGTCTAGTAAAACAGAGTGAAAGACATGAGAAACAGCAACTAACAGGATCTTGTTAAAAAAAAGCATATTCTGCATCACAGTGCAAATGAAGCTTTTCAGGTTCTGAATCAATTTCCACAACCTGGAAAATAACCAAGGGGAAAAACCCCAGGAGTTATTTTGTAGACAGTATTTTGCACTTGATGGGAACTCAGCTGACCACAGAAACACAATATCCAGTGGGTAATTTCTTTTTAACTTCAGTTCTTGCCACTCCTCACCAATATACTCACACTGTCCCGGATCTGTGGGTCCAGGAGATAATTGTAAGGACAGAACACGATGTCTGCCCCCACCATGAGCTCTCTGGCTGCAAAATAGGGACAGGCACGAAGCCTCCTGCCCAGGCTCACCAGGTCTTCAATGTCCCAAGCCCTGGGTGCAGGCTGCAGGGCATGGTGCTCACTGAGCTTGTGAACACCGTGGTAATAAGAGCAGGACTTGCCCTGAAAGCAAAGAAGAGCAGAGACTTAGTGGGTACAAGAAATAATGAAACCAAGCAGGCTAAAATATGATTCACAAAATCCCATTTGGCTATTTCTTGGAAACATTTCTAACAGCTGCTTTTTATGCCAGACAATAACATGTCATGTCAGGTAAATCCATGTTTCTAAAAGGTATACCAATAAAGGATACTTCTTTCTTCTTCATTTATAAACCCAGAGATAATTTAAGTATTATTACAACATTAACCCGGCAGTCAAATTTTATTCCTGTCATAAGTTTCCGCAGCATTGCTACTGTGTATTAACATTTTCTAACAATTAATATTTAATTTTAATGTCACCATGTGGATTTAACCAAGATAATACAAAGAAGTAGGAAATGTTACTCATTCCAGCTGTTAAATCTGACTATGTTTAATGAATGCTCATTTACTCAAACCAAATTACTCACATGTTTTCCTTCCAACAGTTCTACACACATTTCATTCCTGTTACTGCTGTTGGACACCACTGGATGAATACAGGTGTAATCCCTGCTGGAAAGGATTGTCATGGGGACAGAGGAATATGCTGTCCTCTTCAGCTCCCTGCTGATCTGGGTTATTTGCTTGTGTGTTCGTGTCCCAAAAAAGATTTTGGGAACACACAACCAATCCCCGTTTTCTTTCTTCTTTGTGTGACTGGGATCTTTATCAGGCTCTTTCCCAGAAGAACAGGAACACTCAGTGCAAGGGCCAGGAGGCTGCAAACCAAGACAAAAAAAATGATTCACAAAATCCCAGTGCTAGATGAGTGTGCTAAATCTGCTTATGGTTTGCAAAGTGCCCTCTGGGACGGCTGGCTCAGTCACCAGGGCTGCCCATCAAGCTGCAAAAAGTTCTAAAATGTTAAAGCACCACATCCCTGTGCCTGGAAATCCCGAAGAAAAACCTTCCAGCAATCACAATTTTATCATAACCCAATCAGAAAGAATTATTAATCCAGTGGAATATTCATGATTCACACTTGTGAATCATGCAAATAAAGCTTCTCACATTGAAGCTTCGGCTCAGGACACTCCTTTTATAGAGCAATAATCCAAAACCTTCAATGAAGAAAAGTTGGAACAGACACTCGATTTTTTTCCTTAAAGCAAGCAGAAGAACTGCAGACAGTTCAGGAACTCTGTGTGCAGATAAAACAGACTACACCACACACTCTCCATTAGAAACATCTTTGCTGTGCCATTCTGCCAAAGGCACCAGGAGAATAAAAGAAACACAGGGAATAATTCTAAACAGAACCTAATCCTGTAAAAGATTTGTTAAAAGCCATTTTTTTTTCTTCCTGAGAAGCACTGTCATTCAGAACATTAAATACTGGAACAACTGACATGAAATTGTCATGATGAATTTGAAGAGAAACACAGGCATCAAGGAACTCAAGTGTAACCATGTCCAAACACACCTCTCATGAAAAATAAAGTTCTTCCAGTGTCAAAGAGTTTGTATTGGGCTCCAGGTGGTAAAGCAGGTAACAACATGTAGCTGCTCACTGCAGTACTCCTCCCTCCCTTTAAGTGTATCAGTCAGATTATCCATTATAAACAAATGCTAAGTCATGCTGTGTGTTACACCACAATTCTGGGGATCAAGCTGTCTTCAGCTTCCACTCCAAGGAAAAGCAAGTTCATGTTACCCTCAGCCCCACTCAGCCTTGTCTGCCATTAAATATTACAATACATGATAGAGAGCATGTAAATGTAACCCTCTGGAGCTGCCACTCACTGGGATAAAAGGTTCACTGATGTGCCAAATAAACAGGCCTCAAAGCAGATAAAGTTACACCCATGCTGGAATTGTTACATTCCCCTCTCAGGTTGCCAGGAACAGCAGATTTCATTACCATGTGCTGCCACATTAAATAGCCAGTTCCAAATATCCTGCCTTCTATATTGAATAATTACTTATTCACTGAAAGGATAAAAAGAAGAGTTATGAATGGGGCTCTTGTCACCAGGCAAGCAGGAAACAGCTGACATATGGTATATGTTACATATGTGCAGTGCCCAGCTCTGGGCTCACACAGAAAGCTCCAATGCTAATGCTACCTTGGTATTTCTATCAGTTGGATTCTGCTTTGCTCCTGGAAATAATGAAAAATACTTTACCAAGCTAAAAATTAATTTAGCTGAAGCACTGACTGTGTAGGGCCTTTAAGAACATGTCTATATTTTAATTTGAATCCAAGTCAGATTGTGTTTTCAGAGGGAAAACGATACACAGGACACTAAGATGAGACTTTATACTCATAGAGGTAAATATATGAATAATATTTCACTGCTATGCTAAGCCAAATAAAAATAATAGAAAAATATTAGGACCCATCAGGCAGCTGCTTTGCAAGAGTTCTTAGAACAACAGGAAAATGCAGCTCAAATTAATATATAAAAGCATGAACAGAAAGTTCTCCTATGATGGGCTTAAAATACCAGATATTCTTTTCATAAAAAAGAAATAAAAGTGTTCTTATGTGTGAGGCTTATAAATTACAATATTTTACAGGTGGGCTTAAAAGTTTGGTTTAAGAGGTTTGGAATTGGTATAATACTGGCATTAAGAAGCACTTTAGCCATTATTTCAGTACTAAAATGTTACCTTTAACTTTGAAAAAAGTTTTATGTTCAAAAAACACTCAAACCCACAATATTGAGAAAGTTGTAAACTCAGGCTGATTTTATAGTAAGTAGTTAAGAAATAAAACTGCCTGCAGTAGTCACAGCATTTCTGAAAGCCACAGACACCATTAGCCCCAAATACATTAATAAATAAAAATCTTTTAGAAGATCCTTCATAATTAAAAAAAACTTTAGGAAATTGGTTAAAACACAGTTTGAAAGTTGAGTTCTTCATATTCTTTCCACATTACTCAAGTGAGTTGATTTGCACTTGAATCTTTAAAATATATCTTTAAATTTTATTAAAGGCAAACTCTTAATTCTGTATTTCTCTAGAAGAACCAACTGTGGATATCATATAGCAACACCTAAAGTGGAGTTCCTCTCCCATTCCTACTGCAGAAAAAAAAGAAAACTCTCCATGAACAAGGGGTTTCCTTGACAGTGCTACCTCAAAGTACAAATTTTTATACTCATAACCACAGTTATGGTTAAGATGCAACAAAATTAGAAAATGTTTCAATTTATCTGTGAAGCAATTGGGGGGGGAGGCTGATTAGAAATAATTCATATTAAGACAACAGAATTGTATTTCATAATACCCTCTGGCTTCAGAACTAAACCTGTTTTCAGCTGTTGGAATCTGAAAGAGAGATTTTCATTTGGAAGAGAGGAAAAAAAAGATCCTCCTGTACTTTCTGCAGTATTTAATCAGAAACACTCAGGAACAGATGCCATTAGAGATCAGATATCAGCCTATATGGACCTTAGGCTAATGCAGCTTGTTTGTACTTCTGTCAGGGCTAGATAAAACAGCCTATCACATCAATATTTATATGGCAAAAACGTGGAAGTCCGATTAAAAAAGGAATAATCAAGTCCACCACCCTGTCCCGTGTGTAAAATAGAGCTAAACAAACACTGGGGCTGTGATCTCTGAAACACAAAGAGGTAAGAGGAGTTCTTCATATCTCCATCTACATTTCCCAGTTACAAAGCCACCTGAATGCTGCAGCAGTGAATGTCTCTTGTGTGAAATATCACACAAGCACAATCTAGGGAGATATCAGCAGTGACATTAGCAGAGCTTTTCAACTGCTCCTTTGGAAGCTCTCAAAGCCCAGTATTCTGCTGCTGCTGCAGCCTCTTGTTTAAAGCACACAAAGCAGCTGTTTATCCTCCCCCAGTCACCAGCAGGTGAACCCGGTTCAATATTTATCACAGGCTTTCACAGATCACTGCTAACCAAGCAAACGTTTTAATTAAGCTGGAACTTGCTTCAAAGAGCTCATTCAAAACGTCAATCAGCAGGAAAAGGATCAGATACAGTGTCAGGTGAGAGCATGTAATACAAATCCACAACTTTCTTCATCCCATCGTGGTAAATTAGCCCATTCTGGAGTCCAGACCCTGATTGTAACAGGCTGCCAGTCCCCTGGAATGTGTAACAGAAGTCACTCAAACCCCATTGTGCAGGTTGTAAGCAATATGTTAAACTGCAATGGGCTAGCACATTAAGACAGATTCTTTTCACAGTTGTTTTTTGATACCCCAAGTGTTTGTTACACTACTCTCCATTTACTGTTTACTTTCTTTCCCTGGTAGAAATGGGGATTCCTTAACCCAGCTGCCCCAGTTTCTCAGGCCATATGCTTGGACAGAAGTAATCAAGAGAGTACCCCGAGGATATCATTTCCCCTTTAAACTCACACTGGAACTGCCCTCCCTTGCAGGAGTTAACAGCAGAGGGCCAGAGATGGATTCCCAGGCTCTGCAGTGAGAGCAGGTTTGGATCCCCAGGCACACATCTGCAGGGGCTGTGATGCAGCAGTGCTGGGCAGCACCTCTGCTCTTACAACAGCCAACCCATTCTCCCTCCTGGACTATAAACAGGGCTTGATAAGAAACTAAATCTGCTTTGAGCAGAGGAGTGAGCACTGTAAAACACAGCTTATTGAAAGGCAGGGCTGCCCCAGTGAGCAAGACAATGCTGTTATCACGTTCTTGTATCACCCTGAATACACAGTCCATTAGGGTCAGTGTTGAACAGAAGCTCTGGTGATTTCATTTCCTAACCACACCAGGAAAGCATTTTCACCCCTAACAGCCCGTGCTGTGATGCTCTCCCTGTTGTAAACTCAATGCAGCTAAGGCTCACAACTGCTAATGAGAAATAAGACTTTATTTTCTGCAATTTTCTTGATACCAGACTAGTTCTCAGTCTGCTAAAGGAAAAGTTCATCACAGCAAAACAATACCTTATTCTTTCATCCTTAAAAAGAAACTTAAACAGAAATAACCTCCTTTTTTCTTCTCAGGCTACTTCTTCCTAAAGATGTAGCAAACTGTTTAGTTTACAATTTTCCTCTAGACAAGAAATTTCTAGAAGTTTTAAATCCATTTTTTCATGTACTCACACCAAAGTACCAAAGGAAATTTTATAGTCAAGAAGGGAGAAGGTCTCTATTTGAAAATCAACAGCACACTCTGGTGGTGTTTGGATTTCAAACTACCAATTGAAGCTCAGTGGCACAAGGTATTTCAAATCCTACTCAAAAATCCACAGACCTTTCCAAAACTAATAAAACTACCTCCCATCAAATGCCTACAAGACAGATTCACTTTTATTAAGAAAATACTTAGCTCCCAGTATCTTATAGTAATCCTATAGCTTTTGGTTTCCTTTGTGGTTACTTCATCACTGACTTGGCCTGTCATAGTCAGCTCTCTACTGCCTCACATTTCTTCTTCTACTGCTTTTGCTCCAACAAACATTTCTGTAAAATCTATTTTCAAGCAGTAAGAAATGCAGAAAATGCCTAACAAAGCTGCAGAAACAGGTACAAATCTGTATCTTAACTTCTGGAGTTTCTGCTACAGAAAGTGGAAATAAAGAAAACACTGAGGAACCTTTGCATTAGCTGCAATGTTTGCTCAAAATCATTAAGCTGCATTTCATGCATAACACACAGAGAATATTGTTTAAAATTGTTCTTGAACTAACACTCCTGATGTAAAAGATATTACTGAATTACTCACTGTTTGGGGAGTAAAAGTAGCAGTTTTCATGCTTTTTTCAGAGTGAACAGTCAGCTCTCCATTTTTTCTCTGATGATAGACTTCTAAAGCATCAACCAACTGCACTCCTTTTGCAAAGCAGTGACGTTTTCTAACCTGTTGGGGAAAGAAACAGTGTAAAAATGCACTGGGGGCAGAGGGATGTGCTCACACTGGCACTCCTGGTTTTGTTTCAGCTGAGTCTGTTCTAGTAACTGGGCATCAACAGGTTAACCAAATCTAAGTCACGCAAAAGTCATTAAGGAAAGCTATAAAGTTTTAATTATAAAAGCATCTGTAGTTATTGCTGAGCTTTTCTGCTTTGCTTTCCCACTGTGACAAAACCTACAGAAATTACAATACCATCAACTGGGAATACAGATATTTTAGGGATATTACTTGTTTAAAGGTGAAAGATTTTAGTACAAGATATACTGAACAATTTAGTGCAACAATGGATTCTTTTGTAACAAGCAACAATAAAAACGAACAAAACCTTGTCACTCTAAACTGGGATTGTGGTATGACTCAGTTATTTCCTATACCCTCCTCTGTAACATTAACTGGGATTTGAGAGCTTGGTTGAGGTACACCCAGGTAATTTCAGTCTGCTCACCTGCTGCTCTGTTTCTAAAGGACGAATCCTTTTCCTGTCTACTTGAAAATCATCCTTCTCACTGTCATGAAGAGATAACTTTTTTTTGGCAGACAGTTTTGAAGCTAGTGTTTCATTTTCCTTACATTCTGTAATTAACAAAATAAAAGGCATTCATTAAATAAGGGCAACATTTTAAATAGTAACTGCTAGAATTACTATGAATATATATGGTGTAGGAAACAGTGTTAGACATTTCTAGACACATTAACCACCCCACAGATTCATGCAGGGCAGAACCATGTCTCTATGATGGCAAAAAAAAATCCCTGGCTTGAAAGCAGCAGAATTTTAGCTGCCCATGGATGAAGTTACCTGTGTTTGTCAGTGGGCTCCCAGGTTTTCTGGAAGTTCCTGTGTCAGGATAACTGGCAGAACAAGGAGCACTGTGAGAACCACTGGGTGCAGCCTCGTTGCTCTGAGGCTGGGAGTGACACTTGCAGTGACACCGTGGGGATGGCTCTGCCTTCCTATCCTTGTCACACGATGAGGTCGGCACGGATTTCTCTGGGGGATAAAGTCATTTGTCATTAAAAGCCACTCCAGATTCAACATGAGAGCCAGAGGTGCACAACAGTGAAGATGAAAGTTCAGGTACCAGTCATAAGCTGACCAAGAACTGCAGTGCACAGAAAGGAAAAGACCTCCCTCTTCCCATTCAACCCACACAACCCACCAGGATTACCTTCCAAAGTGCCAACATTCCCCAGTGGCCTTATGGGAATCAGCCACATTCCCTTATGGCATCTAAACCCAGATTAGCACTATTGCTTCATGCTGCCATTAAGGCAAGGTGTCCAGTGGTAAACCCAGACCTGGAATGTTTAAAGGCTGATAAAAACAATTAATTATTTTCTATTTTATAATAAAAATCGTGCAGACACTAAGACACTCACCATACAAAGACTGCTGCCATGATAATGCAGAACAAAGTAATGCCAAGCTTTTGCCACTTCCTGTGGGGCTCTCCAGCAAACAGTGCTGCCTGTTATTCAAGCCTTTAACAATCTTTGAGGAGAATAAAAGAAATAGAGTTAACAGAAAACATGGCAGATGTCTGTAGCTAAGCTTAGCAATAACATCCTAATGTCCAGCCTAAACTTTCCCTGGCATATCTTAAAGCTGTGCCCTCTTGTACTGTTGCTGGTTAAAACTTTTTACAAATGTTTAAATATAAATGCACTAATTCATTTTGAAAAGTTCTCCAAAAAAAGAGAAAACTTATTGAACTATTACTATATATAATTATTCTCTTTAAACAATGTGTTTTACTAAATCAGTCCCCCTCTAAAAACTTGAACATTTGCATACAATGTTATTACAGCACACCTAGATAAATAACCACATACTTACACCACATGGAACTTGTTTCTTGGCATAAATTCTCCCAAATCCAAAATGTCCTTCACCATTCCCTACCCATAATCCAGATAAAGGACAGACAGCACTGAGTGGTTACACCTGAAATTCTCAAGATCCTGCAAGCTCTGAATTTAATGTGTCACCTTTCTAAATGCTGACAGAGATTTTGGAATTGTAAATATTGGAAACACAAGCTCTTAGCCTGGCAAGTTCTACTCACAGCATTCATCATGGCGAGCTGGGAGGGGTAAGCCTTGCAGGGGAAGAGGATCTTCACCCCCCCAATTGTATATTCTGCCCCATCAGAAGACATTGCCAGTTTTTCTATCGTTTACTTCAGGTTTAAAACTGCAATTAAAATACACAATTAATAACTCAATGCCAACAAACAAAGCCTGAAACAAAAACAAGATGTTAACCTGGTAACAGCTCAGGATATTAACAGAGCTGGAATATAGAAATTTATTCCACACATCAGCATTTTGGAATATTAAGTAACTAAAACCAGCCAGTTTTTTAACTCTAGAGGTCCATCAGCTTGAACTGAAAGACATCATGAACTACAAACATACAGCAGCTTGTACATTTCATAACAACAAAAAATAAAACTGGACAGTGACTTTAAAAATAAGATGTTTAAAAAATATTTCTTCCACAAATAATACAGTAATTAGTCAGGGAAAAAGGAGTATCACTCACTTTACTAGTCTGTGATTATTACCCTGGATAACAAAAGCAAGACAATTTCCCTGTGCTAAAAAAGTGAAATTATTGAATTTAAAATATTGAAGAGACATAAATGGCTTTAAGAGACAATATTTTTGAACAACACAGGATTTTTTTCTCATAGTTTTTCAACACTAACAAAGTAAGACAGCAACTTTAAACTGGAAGATTCCCTGGGATAAATTAACTCACTGACTTGTGTTGTCATATGACTTTTAATAATTAAACATATACATTAAAAAGCACCAATGCATGGCATGATTCAGCTTCCCCATCGAGCTTCCCAATAGGAAAAAGCAATTCTAGCAAAAGGAGCTCGCTGCCATGAGTTTACATCCAACCCCTCCTTCCAAAAGGAAAGGCCAGCTCACTGCAAGGCTTTTCCCCAACCCATCCAGGGAGGCCTCGCTCAAACGAGCACAGCTCCGAACTAAGTTTGCTCCTGAGGAGGAGGAGGAAGGGCCCGGGACACCGCCGAGACCCTTCGTGGTGTGACCACATCCACCAGCAGCGCACCGGGCGCTCCCCCCACAGACATCTCGACCCGGGCACAGCTGCTTTGCCTCCTGAGGGCAGGCAGCGCTCAGGAAGCGATGGGGCCGCCCCAGCCCGGCCCACAGAGCAGCACCTGGGCGCTCGCTTCCTCTGTGTGCTCGGCGAGGAGGAGGCGCCGGCAGCCGCTCCCCCGCGCCCCTCACGGCCCGGCAGCTGCGGCCCCTCAGCGCCCTCCGTCCTTCCCGCCTCCACCCCAGCCAATCAGCTGACAGTAAGGGGTCGCGCGCAGCCAATCAGAAAAGCGCACACTGAGACGCGCCCTCCTTTTACCTCTGCGCGCCGAGAGCCAATCACAGGCCGCGTCCTTGGCTTCCGGGTTGTACGCGCTGCTAGGCAACCGCGCTTTTGGCTCATATAATTATTATTGGCCTTTTTTATTATTATGAAGAATAATGTATTTATTGTTATATTACCTTGTTTTTATATTTATTATGTTTTATAATATAAGTATTGCATACTATTATTGGTATCACTACCATTATTGTTATTATCATATTATTATCATATTATCATCATCATCCTTGTTTTAAGCAGAGAGCACATAAAAAGCCATGGAAAAATGATTATTTTTTGAAAAGTCAGTGTCTTTTCACTCCTGTTCTTGTCAGGTGTTTCCCCCAGGTGAAATTTGGGATGAATCTGGAAAACTTAAAAGCAAAACAGGCTTTGAACTCTGAACTTCAGTAATACTGTTGTTGTTGTTGTTGTTTTTTTATTTAAATATCACTACAGCATATAAAATTACACTTGGAACCAAGGAGAAAAAATACATACATTTAGATTATTTACATAATTTACATAAAGATGACAAAAATACACTCGGCAGGCAGATGGTGACAGGGGGTGTTACACAGGAATCCTGGAACACAAACCCACGGGAGTTTCCCACATTTCCACATGGGAATGCCACCCTTATACACAAAAAACCAACTCCATGATGGAGCAGAAAGGATTTGGCCTTGGAATTGCTTTGGCATGGCTGAAATCTGTCCCTCCTCTCCTCATTCCTCTGCACAGTCACCCTCAGCATCCATTTCTTTTTTTAATCTTATCCTGATGACAGCTCTGCACTCATTTCTTCAAGTCTTTTCTATCTCTTTTTTTTTTAAGTTAAAACACACAAAACCATCTGAGCTGTAGTCTAAAAATCCCATTTGTATGGCTCATTTTTATTATCAGTATTTTTTTTTAAAGAAACTTTTAGACCAGTTTCAAACTCTCAGTGAAGGCTGGTTGATTAAAGTTCCTGATCTCCTGAACTGAAGCTTTGACCAATGGCTTGACACACAAATAAATTTTCTAATTTTCTCAGAACTCAGTGTGATGGTGCAAGTTTTTGACACCACTTTTTCAAATATTCCTTGGAGTACTTTATTCCAACCTGCTCTGGAACAGCAGCTCACTTACCCCAAGCAAAGCACTTCAATCTCCAATGTTTCTCACCTATCATTTTGATGTTTGCCCAACAAAATAAATATTCATTTTTCAGTGTTATAAAACCCTTCCAAGTGTGTTGCTGTGTCACTTCAGGAGCTGAGCAAGACTGAAAATCACTGTTTGCCTGGAAATTATTTACTGATCCCATCAGAAGTTTTCACTGGAAGCAACAAAATCCTGTTGAAGGGATTTTCTTCTCAGCCATGACTGAATTGAATGAATGAAAAATGTGGACTTCTGCTCCAGCTCCTCAGTCCACTTTCACAGCTTCTTCCAAATTTAGGCACCATAAAGAGAGGGAAAAGCTGCAGGCCAACTTCCCTGGAGTTTTTTCTAAATTCCACTGACACTCATGTTAATTATTTCAATGATGGTGTTTTCCACACACTGGCACAGCCGAACATCAGGGTCCAGGCTTGCAGTGTCCCTGGAGCAGCTTTTGCTGGAGGAATCTTTACAGAGCCCTGAGAAATCGTGTGGCTTCTCCTTCAGCTGCTGGAGACCTAGAAAATGAAGCAGGAGAAGCAAAGTAAGAATTGAGAATTGTTATTTTCCAGCCATAACACAAATATGGATGTTATGAGATGGCAAAGCTGAGCCTGCACCATTCCATGCTTCACCCACAGGTTATTTCCAGACACTGCAGGACATTCCTGTCTCATTTCCCTGTGTCTGACCCCCCTGGGGAGCTCTCCAAGGCCCCTGACTTACGGGTGATGATGGGGTCGAAGTCTCGTGTCTGTGTAGCAACATCAGAGGCACAAACTTGTCCAATCTGGATCAGCAGGGACATGATGTCCTCATACAGGGGAGGAAAGGCTTGGCAGAAGGACACCAGGCAAGGCAGGGTGGGCATGAAAAACGTGTAACGCTTGGACTGGGTCAGAACTGCCAAGGAGGAGCAAGTGGAGAAGTAAAAATAAATTATTATAAAATCCAATCAAGAACTTGTTACTTTTACAACAGCAATTAGACAGACAAAACTGCATTGAGCCTGGAGAAAACATTCTGGCTCCCAGAGCAGGGGTTTGGGGGTGCTGGGGTGGTACCTGTGAGCAGGGTCCCCATCACATTGATGGCCAGACGAGCCACACTGAGGGACTTGGGCAGGGCATACTGGATACACAGGTAGGAGAGCAACTGGATGGCAAAGATCTGTCAAAACAGAAAAGCAATGAAGTTACAGGATGTTTTACAACTTCTATCCAAAGCTCTTCACCACACTTAACAGTAAGGAAATATTCTCTGTTTTACTATGAAAGAAACTGAAGCCAAAGAAGCCTTAACAATAGTTATTATGATTATTTTTCTGCTGCTATTAAGAAAAGTAACCCACACACATTTAACATTAATCAAAGTGTTTCAAAATCTCACCCTGACATTATTGCTCCAACATTAATGATGAGCAATAAAGCAACAGACAATGTGCAACACAACCCTTGCAGAAGATATTTAGGTCTGATATATTCTAATTTTAACCTTATTTGATCAGCAGTAATTTAATACTAGAAAGGATTAAATAAGAGCAACGACAAAGTTGTTTTGATATAGAAACAGAGAACCTTTAGCCCAACAAATTCCAGTTGCCTTCAATGCCAGGCCTTTAATTTAAGGTAAAAGTGCTACAAATATTACCTGAATATCCCAGGCAAGTTAGAACAGGATGTTTTCAGTGCCTGTTTTATTCTCCCCCCTCAGCCAATGTTTCATCAGGGATTCTCCAGCCAGCTGAGTGCACTGTACCTGTTTTTCCAGTTCAGGCTGGGCAATGAGCTCAGGAATGAAATCCAGACAGATGTGCATGGATGGGATCCCAGCCACTGTCAGTGCCAGAAGTTCACATGGATAACCCTGTGGGATTAAGAAAACAGATGTGTCAGTGTCACAGGTGTGTTTTAATTCTGCTTCAACTATGATTTCAAATTACACCTGTGCTAATGCTTTGTTTCAAAATGAATATATTTATAAGTCCCTTTGTTCAGAGCTTGCAGCAGGCCTGTAATGCCAAGGCAACAGGAGGCTGGATACAAACCCAGGGTCTGAATCAGTTCTTTTATCCTCAATATTCAATGATTATTTGCATGGAAGCTCTCTCTCCACTCCCAAAAGGAAAGCAGACTGCAGTGACCTTCTCCTTCTGTGTCTTTCCTGTGTTCCAAATTTCATCATCAGCCCCAAATTACTCATTTCACAACTGCCCCATAATGACTTTTTTATCACGTAATCAGTTCCAGGTCAAGGCAAATTAACTCCTTGTAAACAGTCTGCCATCTGGCAAGGAGCACTTTAATATGCATTAAAAACACATTTAGAGTTTTTTAATTGCTGATCTTTCCCCTCTTTTTTTTTTTTTTTTAATTGGAAGTGCTGAGCTGCTTTTGCAGGGCCAACCTTTGTCCTTCCACTCTAAAGAGATAAACTGTGCCCTAAAAACAAGGAAAGATAAGGAGATGTTTATATTTGAAGCCAAATTAGTTTTCAATAATGGCAATATTAATTTAAAAACATGGCCAGAGAAAAGTAACCCACAGAAGATATGGAACAAGTAATTACAAGATGATTAGGGCAGCTTCCCTTGGCCTAGATGGACAAACTGAAAAGGGCAGAGGCACAAAGGAGGGGTTTAATGATGAGGAACAGGCAGAGTTTGGGTGCTGCCTTCTCACTACAACCACTGAAATAGGGAGGAGGTGTGAGCTCTACAAACTGGGGAGACAAGGAGAGAAGTGGGTTGTTGTCACTCCTGAGAACACCCAGCAGCCCCTGAGCACTGCCCTTGGCTCTCTCCCACCCTGGCAGAGCAGAAGGGAGCTCAGGCAGTGCAGAGCAGACCTGGAAATGCACGAGTTTGACGATGTTGGGGTCAGCAATGTACATCTGGTGCAGCAGGCAGCAGATCAGGCACTGCACCTCCCGCAGGTTGCACAGCAAACTCTGCTCCTCTTCCTCCTCCTCCTCCTCAGCCCCCTGCGGGCTCGGGGGGCTCTGCACATCCCTCAGGAACTCATGAGCACTGCTGCTCTGGCCCTTCTCTTCCTCTGTAGGCAAGCAGATCTCCAGAAGGATCTGCACAGCAGCACTGTCCTGGGGAGAAAAGCCACAGGAGATGTTTAAAAACCCCCCATGAACTAAAATCAAATACAGAATAAGGATAATTTAAGAAATGGAAGGTTGTCATGTGATTAGGATTTCTACCTATAGATTTTTTTAAGTACAGAATGAAAATTACTCAGCTCAAGAATCACAAATCCTGTAGAATATTTTTAACAACTTCAGCACTTTACCTCAATCAAGATGCAAAGAAAAAAAAAGGCTAAATCTAATAAAATATCATAATCACTGATGGAAAGAGTAAATTCAGTGGAATCTCATACTGCTTCAAAATAAATATCCAATGGTCCCTTAAACCATCCAGAGCAGACAAAATATGCACAGGGCCATGTAATTCACAGTATTCATCACCCTGCTCATTTAAATATGAAACCTCCTATTAACTCAAAAATCATATTATAATGGGAACTCCCTATGTGAGGGATGAAGAGATGTCTGTGGAACAGGATTACTCAAGAATTTCCATTCTTGTCAAGCTAAGGAAGTGAACCATCCTTCAGTCTCCCACTTTCCAGTGCTGGCTGCTTGTCCAAAACATCTTTGAAATGATCAGGCATGGCTCTGTCACTTTATTGATGTTTTACTGCTCCAAATCCAACCACAGGAACAGGCTCTGGATCACACAAGCATCAAGGCAAAAGGGCTGCTGAGCAGCACCCTTCTGCTCTGACAGAACAGCCACTATCAAAGCAGTGCATCAGCACAAGGCTTCAGACTAGAAAAAAGAAAATATTGAACCATCTGAATACAGAGACAGTTTTCTTTTCCATGGTTACAGAAGCTGGTTAAAAAAAAAAAAAAGGCGTTTAAAAGACCTCATTTTTTCAATTTCCTGTTTCTGCATTTCCCTTTCTTCACTGTTTTTCCTCACATTGTGGAATATCCATTTCTTCCCCCTTACCTGAGCAGCAAGCAAAGCATTTTTTAACTCTTCCCTTGTAACTTCTGGGGCCTCTGGACCCATTGCATTGTTTTGGGATGGCCTAATGTCCTGCTCTGCTGTTTCCTTCAGGTGAGCATTAAGGTAAGCTTTGGAAGCAAGAAGATATCCATTCAACATGTGCAAAATGATATCCATCAGAGGAGGACTCCTGAGATGGGAACAGTAAAACAAAGATATTTCAGTAACATGAACAAACTAAAAGCACTCCCAAAGGCTGTGGCACCACAGCTCCTCCTTTGGCACCTGGAGGAACCAATTTCCAAGAACTGCAAAGACTCCCCTGGGAAATGAATCAAACCTGCCTCTGTCACATCCATCAGCAGCACCCACTGGCAGAAACTGCTGTCCAAAAGGAAGGAACAACCTACAGCCACAAGGGCTGAAGGGTGTTACAGCTAAACCTCACCCACCACCACGAGGCAGCAGCCACTTCCAACACGCTGCAAAGTCTGGTTACCACAAATTCACACACCCAAATCCAAAATGGATGAGCCATGTGCAAAACCCAAAGTTTCCAAAACACAGTTGGACAGGATGAAATGCTGGAACAGCAGGCCAAGCTTAAAACAACACAGATGCAACTGCCAAGCTCCTGTGATCAGTTTGAAAAGATGTTCTGAAGTGCAGAAAGCTCTTGGAAGTTTTTAGAACACCTTTATGTGAAGCATTCAGTGTGCAGCAGCACAGACACTCACCTGTGAACTCTCTGATCACACCTCAGAACAATCAGGGGATCAATCATCAGATCATTCTGGGTGTATTTCTGCTGTCGCACTATTTTTGCTGAAGGCTGCAGGGCATTAACAGTCATCACCCACAACCTAAAATGAGAATATTTTAATGATTTTTTAAATAGAAAATTTGTATAAGGGGTTCCCTAAGCATTTGGTCACTCAGCCATGTTTTTCTAGGCCTATCAAGTAGCAAAATCCCCATTTGCAGCCCTTGAAGTCAACCAAGGTGCAGTTAACTTACTCTCCCTGGACTTCCAGTTTCCACTGCAGTAGAGTATCCACTTCATAAAAAAAGGCATTTTCTGACCAAAATGAGATCCTGTTCCATCAATAATTCATCACAAACAATGGATACTATAAAACCATACTCCTGTATTTTAAACTGTATTTTCCCTTCCCCTGAGAACAAGTACCACCTTCTTTTTAAATGCAAAGGTTCAAAATGTCAACAAACTCAAAAAAATGCAGCTCCAACACATTCTATTCAGTCACAACCTCCAATCTCCCAGATTAAGGTGTTGTGTTATTATTTTTTAAAGAAGTAGCCTCCCACCTATGTGCACTAAACAGTGTTTTGAGCCTTGATACCTTCTGGGCATGACAGTGTTCAGAACCATCCAGAGTTTATTGACAGCCTGCAGGATCCCCCGTGGAACTCCAGCTTCCAGCAAGAGATTCATGTTCGAGGTCAACACTTCTGCATAGGGGATCAATTCTCCAGCTGAGAGAAGGGTCAAATGTTCCAGGATCTGCATCAGCTGGGTGTGATTTCCAGGCAGCATGGAAAAGGCTGTAAAACAGAAAAAACAAACAGAAACAACAGGATCTTGGTAAAACTGGACTTCTGACATTGGAAGCATTGAAGCATTTTGGCTACACAAATGCAGTATAATCACACATTTCCCAATCTACTGTATTCCAATCAATTTGGGAGGAAGTTCTTTACCTTCTTGGAGCTGCTTGGGGGAGTGGTTCTTGGCCATGTTGGTGAGGAGCATCCTCCTGAGCAGCGCGTCGGTGCCGGTGATCTGCTCCTCGCAGATCCAGTCGTCCACGATGCACAGGTGGGGGTAGTTGGTGGCCAGGAGCCTCAGCAGGGCAGAGTGCAACCCTTGGGGACATCAGGGACAGTCACAGCTCAGATCTGAGCAGCTGCATCTGTCACCTGAACACATCTGTGCCTTTTATTTCAACCCTTGAACTGAACTGCTGCACAGCAGCTCAGTGAGGTGCACGTTCACAGCCTCACACTCCAGCTCCAACAGAGAGCAAAAGTTACCCTTGGGAAAGTAACTCCTCAACTCAGCCTGGAATAGTCAACATCCTCAGCTAATTCCTGCCCTAAAACCTGTCCTAGGGAGGTAAAACCTACTCTAACAGGAACTGTTTACCTCACTTTCCCTGTGACTCTTCAAACATCTCTGTAATCTCAGTAGCTACTCCTGACAGATTTGAAAAGTCAGAAAAAGGAAAGCAAGCTATGAAAAAAGGAACAGCCACTGAGCTGAGAACACTCAGCCTTCCTTTTCATGCACTTCAGACAGGTTTTTACCTCCCAGCTCCTGCTGCAGCCCCTGTGCCTGTCGGATGAGATACTTGATTGGAATCTGATCCATCAATGCTGAGGAGTAGGACTTGGGTTTTCTCTGCATTGCAGCTACAAGGGAACAGGACAACAAACCACACGAAGCAGTTACAGCTAAAAACAATTATTTCCCCAACTGGATCAATAAGGAAAATATAAAGCACTTGTTTCCATATTAACCAGGCAAAACTGGGAAAATATCAAATAACTGTAATTGACTTTATAGTATTTCAGGCTTCTTTGAATAACATTAAGAAAAAAGACTGAAGAATATTGGAAGTTTTGTACCTTAAAAAGGGGTGGTAAAAACACACACTCTGGTGTGTGTTTATAAATACTGAACTTTCACTGAAGTTTAATTTCACAATAGTCTTGTAGAACTGATTGAAAGTCTCCATATCAAAGGTAAAAATGGGATCATTAAGTATTACCAATTATAAAATTGCCAACTCAAAGAAAAGTGTGTGCAAGTTTGATGACACAGGAATAAATTAAGATCTCAAATAATTCTGAAGTCTTTGTTAATTGTTGTTGCACTCATTAGATGCTCATAAACATTTCTTGTAACTCAGCTTGGACCTCTTTTAATCTGCAAAACAAATTACACCACCTGAGAGTTTTAGCAGGAACTTTGTGTCCTGAATCTCTACAGCAATGTTTTACTTAATCCAAACTTCTTAAAGTTTTATGCTGTGCTTAAACATGACAGAAGCATCAATTTTTCTCCTCTTTGCACCCAATTTTCAGTTCATCTGCTCCCCCCGATGCTCTCACACTCACCTAGAATCTTTGTGTTGGCCAGCAGTGCCTCTTCATAGGACAGGACGTAGTAGAGGACCAGCAGTTGTGTGGTGATGCTGAAGCGCTGCGTGGGACGGGTATTTTCTCCCTGCACATAAAACCACACACAAAAGTCAGGCTGAATCCCCGGTTCTTGGGAAGAAAAATTTAGATTTACCCACAAATATGATGAATATCTGAGTAACAAGATTCACTTCAAAACACATGACTGTCACTGTAGCAGGAGGGAGTTTACAGGCAGTGAACACAAAAAGTGAAGCAACTTAACACAAATACAAAATCCAATACATAAAGATCCAAACAAGATGATTACCCCAGAGAGTCCTTGGAAAACATTGAGGATCTCCTGCTCTGTGACAGGCTGGTTGGTGGCCTCTGGGTTGGATTTAGATGCAGG
The DNA here is from genome assembly GCA_013397375.1 of Toxostoma redivivum. Classification (NCBI taxonomy): domain Eukaryota; kingdom Metazoa; phylum Chordata; class Aves; order Passeriformes; family Mimidae; genus Toxostoma; species Toxostoma redivivum. Next base: position 418,536 of record VXBI01007494.1, read on the forward strand.
AGTGAGGATGGAGTTAATGTAGACATCAATGAGGGGGAGCAGCTGGGGGTGCAGAGGGGTGGTGGTTTCACAGAGCTGCCGATAGATCCAGTCCTGCAAGAGAACATCCCATGACACCAGCACCTGCCACTCTGCTCTGTCCCCTTTAATAAATGACACTTGGACTTTGGAAAGTTTAACATCAGCTCTGAATTGGTCATAAACTCTGTATCCTGGACCCTGATTCACAAATAGAACTTGTCCTGGCTGGAAAATCATTCTGACTACAATTAAGCACAGATGGGGGAGAGAGACTTATTATTTTTAACTTCATTAAGCTGTGATCTCTGGATTGCAGAGCTAAAAATGGGCACCATAACTTAAAACACAATTCATTCCTAAATTACATGGTAGGAAGGTACAAGATTCATCAAGGATTCTGCTCCTATAAGTCAACCAGCCTGCAAAACCTCATCAGCATTCAGAATTATGAACAGAAATAAAACAAAGGTGGTACCTTAATGGATACTTTGTGCTTGGTGAAGGAACGACTCTTTAGGAGCTGGTAAATGCAGTGAATGGGTAAAAATCCAGTGATGTTGGCACTGAGGTTGCCTGTCACAGGCACTCGGACAGCATGGGCTGTGACCACCTGCAGGGAAGGGAAAATGAACAGAAAAAACCCCTTAGCACAAGGTGTCAAAGTCACACAGCCCTGACTGGCATCTCATTTTTGGGGAATACCCCAAAGGGAAAGGAAAGGGGGGAAAGAAATCCCTAGGTTGAAAATACCTGTTCAGTGAAAATCTCCTGTGTGAAGATTGTCTTCATTCTGCTGAGCGAGCTGGGCTTAATGACAATCTGAAATTCAGAAGAAAGTACTTAGAATTGCAAGTTCTGTCTTGCTTATAACTAAGGACTGCAAATTTCTTTTATAAACTGTTAAATTTTAGCCTTTAAAACTTGTCTGTTTTCCTGGTATCCAAGTCAATTCACATCTGTATCTAATGTCAAACAGGAATATTTTCCAATGTCAAAAGCTCATCACCCCATGTCTTACTTGTCCTAAAAATTCCCTCCCCAGCTTCTACATCTGGTGAGACACTGTTTCACAACATTTTTGGCAAATCTCCTTTGGCAATTTATTGAAATTAATTTTTACATATATAGATATTTCTTTTAAATATTTAAAATACAAACTTTGCAGCTCAATTGGAAACTACGTCAGTTATTCTTCTAAAAAGTTCATTTCTTGGAAATAATGATTTCAACAGGGCAGCACTTTTTGAAGATACTTTTATCATCACATTCCTCTGTATCAAGAGCTATGCACATTTTTATGTTCTTCCAGAGGAATTATTACTCATTTTCAGGTTATATTTATTTTAGGTGTATTAGCAAAACTAAAGTAAACACCAAAGTACCAAAACCCAGCAAAAAAGCAGATTTTAACAGACAAATGTACAGGCTAGAAGTAGTTTAGGATTTACCTTCATTCCCAAGGTGGAACAGACCAGATCAATGATGGCACTGAGCTGGTTGCTGTGGAAATACATGGCTACCAAGAGCAGCATCTCTCCAAAGGAAGCAGACACACCAGAAATGCTGATGGTAACAAAGAGGAAGAAATATAGGACATAAGTAAATAGGACATAAATAAATGTGAGATTATTGGAACCACTAAAAGAACTCCAGCCTGGTCTCACCTTTCAAAGTAGGCTTCTTCCTTTATCATCCAACTGAGCCACATCACCATGAGTTGCTCCTGTTCTGGGGTGCTGCACAAAGAAAATCCAGAATAGATCCTTTTCCCACAAAACCAGTGCTAGTTTTACTATCACTTGCAAAAAAAACCAGGAGGAATCTTACACCAGGATCCTTTTGGTCACTTTACTTTTACTTTTTGCTTCACTTTAGCATCCAACTGCAGATAAGCAGTGAGAGATATTTGGCACAAAGGTCACTCCAACTGTCAGGCAACTTCCTTTTTGGAATGCACCCAACTGAAAGCTACACCCCTGAATTATCTGCACTGCTCCTCTCCATGGAAAAGTGAATTAGTTAGGACTACTTCAGTCTTTAAAAAAACACTCACACTAAGTTCATGTTAATGCTCACCTCTTAAAAGACTTGTTTGAAGACAAGAGTGAAATATCCATCACTCACCACAGAGTGAGACAAATCCCTTCCATCAACATAGGGAGATTTTATAAAGAATTAGGGAAAAAAAAAAAAAACAAACAGTGCAGCTTTGAGAAGGGCACTGCCTTAATGGTGCTAAAACAGTCATGTTTCAAAGTTCCTGCTGTACTGAGGGTACCTGACCAGCGTGGAGAAGGCCAGCAGCATGCAGAAGGACAGTGACACGAAGCGGACGCCGGCCGGGGTTGCGGGAGGGCGGCTCGTCATCAGCTGCAGGAGCTGCTCAGCTTCCTCATCCGTGGGCCTGAGCAGCACAGACAAAACAAAGCTGGGCATTTAACAGGGAAGACATTTCCAGTCTCTCACAAGGGTTAAAGATTGAATTTTCCCTGTTATTTAATCTAGCAAGGTGGCAATTTGCTCTGAACTTAAAGGCATAAAAATCTCTATTAAGAGACAACAGTGAGAAAATTTCCCCAGGATATAATCTTGCCTATAAGTACCAACTACTTAAATTAAAACTAACAATGCATAAAGATGCTACATTAGCACTCTCTAAAAAGAGAAAGCAAAGGAATAGAAATTCAAACTTCATACAATGTATGTTGGTAGAGGAGAAAACAGCTGATAACTCCACACACTGCTCCAACCACGTGGGTTTAGAGCTCTCTCAAGTCTGCAGAAGTGATTTTGCAGCAACACAGGACTGAAACTGCTGAGTCCTGTCACACGTTTTGATGACACAGTGGCATTAAGACAGAAGTGCCCAAAGCCATCACCCTCTGCTGAAATGGGCAGCCATGAAGAAACCCCCAGAGGATGAGAAGCTCCTTACTTGAGGCCAGCAATGCCCATGAGGGCGCAGTAGAGGCGCAGCAAGGCGCTGGCCTTCACCACGTGCTCCTCCTTGAGCCCTGAGTACACGGACACGTTGGGCTCCGTGTCAGCCTCGGCCTCCTCCACAATGTGGGTGCTGCGCACAGTGGGCAGGATCCCCATCAGCTCCAGCAGCAGCTGCCTCCTCATCTGCCACAGCACAGAGCTGATGTTATCTCTTTTTCTCTGTATAAGAGGTTAAAGGATGAGAACAATGTCAAATTCAGCCCATTGAACAATGCATTATGTAAGAGTTTCCATAGTCAAAGGAAGAGGGTTGTTTTTTTAAAATTCAGTTTTCAGTTTCAAGCTTTAACTAAGTCACCTAAGCAAGCCAAGAGGCATCTTCCCACTGTGAACGCTGAGGATGAACATATTTATCAGGCAAATATTACAAACATATAATTCCCTGGATTCTCTGCCTAAAAACCTCTCAGGGGAACAACCAAATAGCTGCTGCCTTCAGGGACATTATTTATAGACCTGAAAGCTCCATGAGAAGAGTTTGCCTTGCAAAAGTTCCTCCAAGATATGCAACAGGATTTAGGTGCATTCACACACACCCAGAAGAGTTACAGCAAGCTACGAGAATATTTCTTTAAAAGCAGAATACTCAAAGATTTTCCTACCTGCTGGCCATTTCGGATGAAAGTTCCAAACCATGTCCGAACCTTTGCATTTGTTCCAAGCAGCAAACCACTCACAAAACACACCAGGTCACTCACTCCATCATCTGAGGATTCGTTCTTGGTGTGATCCAAGGTCAAAGCCACACCAAGACCCGGCAGGTGACATTCTTCCACCTGGATAAAACACTCAGGCTCAGACACCTTTGTTGTGTCTGAAGCTTCTGGAAGGTTCCTAGTGAAGATTCTCACGACAGACTCACCACCATGCCCCGGACCCTCAGGGCTTGGGAAGGGTTCATCTTGCACAGGTGCCGAAGAGCTTCGGTTCTGCGCCGGCCTCCGACGCTCTCCTCGTCCTGCCGCTCGCCGTTCTTAATCAAACCTCTGCACACTAAAGATCAACAGATCTGAGCAAATCCCTCCCAATGAAATTAGCATGGCTCAGTGGAAGGGACAAGAACTGTTAGCAGGGATTGGGGAGGTTCTCAGCCCCAGCCATTCCCTGTCCAATCAGCCTTTGTGACAGATGAAAAGCCGTGACACTGAGCGAGCCCATGCTTCAAAAAATGGGAATCAACACGCCCAGGTGGCAGCACTACAGTTCAAACCTGTACAACTTTTGGTTTAACCACACTACTAGAAATCATTTCAAAAGCTGGAGAAGAAGCTGTAACTCACCCTCATTGAAGCTGTCAGGGACATTGGCCACCAGAAGGCAAAGGAACCAGGCTCCGTTCTTAACGTGCAGCAGAGCTTCAGCCACATCCACTATTGGCAACAGTGATGGCAGCTCTGCACGGAAAGAGGGTGTTAAAAGTCACAATGTTTCACTGGGAAACAAAAACTCTGCTCCCAAGAGCTGCACAGCTTAGATTAACCTTACATCTATCATAACAGCTCCCAAAGTTGTTTTGTTACGTTTGGGAGAGGTCAGAAAACACCATAAATACAGAACCACCACACACCTGCTTGCAAAATGCAGAGAACATCTGCTGCCTCCTCCAGGTAAACAGGACTCTCAAAGAGCTCAGAAGATTTGAGGAAAAACTCACCATTTGATTCTGACACCTGCAAGACAATATTTATCATCAGGTTTTATCAAGCAATTTGTCTAAATCCACTTTAATTCAGCATGTTTCATAGATTAAAAACTGCCAAAAATATAAAGCTATCAACACAGAACGAGCAGGAAAAGTTTGTAGAATAAGAAATATTTACTACTGGAAATACTTCAACACAGATGGTATCGTTGCTTCTTTTCAGAAGAAAAATAGCCCACTGACATTCTAAGTTTACACAAGGAAAATAAAATGTCTGGTGAATAAGGAAGTGGGGGAAGAGAAACATGATGGCTAATACCACACTGAAAAAACAGTAAAGAATGGGATGGAAAAAAGTTATCAATAATTTCCAGATTATCTCTGCACTGATAGATCACCAAATAACGTTATGTTTGAGTACAGAATATTATAAAGTCTCTACAACATCGGCAAAGACTTTCTTTAGAAAGTCGCAAAGAGTTTAAGCACAAGCCAGTGTTCTATCTGAGATTTTGAATCTTGATAAAGCAGGTAAGGACTGGAGAAGAGCGCTCACACCAGCAGCAGCAACACAACCAGTGCATCAGCCAGTCCAGAGGGCAACCTAAAACCCACCAATATCCACCTATGGGGAAATTCACCTTGTTCATAATGGCCAGCAACTCGCTGAGCACCAGCCGGAGCCGCCGAGGAGAGTCACTGTGCTCAAACTCCAGCGTCAGCCCGTGCTGCAGCTGTGACACCAGGATGCTTTCTCCACTGCCACCTCCCAGCTTGTGCCTGGCACACAGTTCAAAACAACAAGCATTAAACCTTTCTGCAAAGATACAAATGCTTCCGGTTAAAGGAAGGCAAAAGTTCCCTAGGGATCTCTTCTATCCTGCCGCAGATCCGCAAAGACTGCTGTAATTGCAGTAAAAGAAAGCTAATTCAGGACGTTATCAAAATTTCAAGTGCTTCTATCCCCAGCAGCACAAACAGTCAGGAAAGCGCATCCACCTGAGCTGTCCCTTTATCCCACAGACCCATCCCAGCCCTTCCCTGCCGGGACAGCTCCCCCAGCGCATCCCACACCCTCTGCCGAGCACGGCGGGGAACAGGCCCGCGGGACACATCAATACACCCCAGGACTTTCCTAGGAGATGATCAAGGGACACGAACAGCCAGGTCTGGCCGGCGCTTAAACAGCTGCAACAACTGGAACAGCTGGAAAAACCACACAGCGCTTCCGCCACAGATCCCCGCTCTCTGCGTTACCGGAGCTGCTGCTCCTTGCTGGCGTCCTGCTCCAGCGCGTGGAAATCCACGGACAGCAGCGCCACGATGGAGTTGACCGCCTCGACCCCCGAGAGCAGCCGCAGGATCAGCTTCTTGTCCTGCGCCCAGCTCTGGCTCTGGTCGGCGGGCGCGCACAGCGCCATGCGCACGAGGCACGGCAGCAGCAGCCGCAGCTCGGGGTCGCTCAGCGCGGCCAGGCGCACCACATCCACCTTCTGCATGGCCTCGAAGGCGTAGGGGCTGACGAACTGCAGCGCCGAGCACTCGGACATGGCGGCAGCAGCGGCTCCCTCACGGCCCCGCGCCCACCCGCCGCCGCCGCCGCCGCCGCCGCCGCTCCGCCGCCGCCCGCGGGAGAACGCGNGAAAGGCTGAGGGGCAGAAAGGGAGAGGCGGGAAAAGCTGAGGGGCACCGCCCGCCCCGCCCCCTCAATAAACCCACACCACAATCAAGGCTTCATGAATAATTTATTCCATTTGAATTTTTTTGTTTTTTTAAAAAGTATAAACCTTTTTTTTTTTTTCTTCATTTCCTCGATCACAATTTGTACAACTCAGTGTTTATGGCATTCGGCAGAAATAGTGTTTGTTCCTTAAATCTCTTTTTTTTGTTTTGTCACGATAAAGATGACGGCGGCTCGGCTGAGGGCACATGGCGGCGGCTGTGCGAGGCTCCCCGGCACATCCAGCCGTGCCAGAGGAGTGTGGGAGCAGCTCCCTCACCTGTCCAGCCATGCCAGAGTGGCATTGGAGCAGCTCCGTGGTGTGTCACATGAGGTGTTGGAATGGCTTCCAGTGCATCCAGCCATGCCAGAGTCGTGTTGGAGCAGCTCTGTGGTGTGTCCGGCCGAGGTACTGGAATGGCTGCCCGGTGTGTCCGGCTGAAGTGTTGGAATGGCTGCCTGGTGTCTCCAGCCGTGCCAGAGGGTGTTGGAGCAGCTCCATCTCTGTCCAGCCGTGCCAGAGGGTGTTGGAGCAGCTCCCTGCTGTGTCCAGCTGTACCAGAGGTGTTGGAGCAGCTCCCTGCTGTGTCCAGCGATGCCAGAGGGTGTTGGAGAAGCTTCATGCTGTGTCCAGCTGTGCCAGAGGGTGTTGGAGCAGCTCCCTGCTGTGTCCAGCCGTGCCAGAGGGTGTTGGAGCAGCTCCCTGCTGTGTCCAGCTGTGCTGGAGGGTGTTGGAGCAGCTCCCTGCTGTGTCCAGCTGTACCAGAGGTGTTGGAGCAGCTCCCTGCTGTGTCCAGCCCTGCCATGTCCAGTCACCAGGCCACAGGCTGCAGCATCCCAAGCCAGCGCTCAGCAAGGTCCTCATGTCCAGTTGACTCGGAAAAACCTAAAGCTCGATGAGTAGCATCCTGAAAAAGTGACCCTGAGGATTGTGGTAGGTCNTCCCTGCTGTGTCCGGCTGTCCCGGGGGTGTTGGAGCAGCTCCCTGCTGTGTCCAGCCCTGCCATGTCCAGTCACCAGGCCACAGGCTGCAGCATCCCAAGCCAGCGCTCAGCAAGGTCCTCATGTCCAGTTGACTCGGAAAAACCTAAAGCTCGATGAGTAGCATCCTGAAAAAGTGACCCTGAGGATTGTGGTAGGTCCCAAATCCAGTTTTACTGTAAATTAAGTTTTACTCTACTGAAAATAAAAAGTACACCCACAAATAATAATTAAAAAACCCCTTAAGCATGAAGCATAGTCCTGGGCCCTTTACTAAAAAAAAAAAAAAAAATAAAACAAACAAAACCACCTTCCCAGCTGGAGGTTGTGAGGCAGTAACACTGTACAATGTCACCCATTAATGACTTCTCCAAAGAAACCCAGATGAAAACACGTTGATGCAGCATTACTATCCCAACTGACTGATATGCGGTGCCATACTGTTGTGCAGCAAATTATATGGTGCAATAGCATTTTTTTAAAATGTTTTACTCTTATTCTTGAAAGCTTTAAAATAATGCAACATAATATTTTGATATTACAGTATTAACAAATAGTGCTTGATTAAAGACATTGGCAAGTCTTCATAGCAACACACAAAGTTAAAATTACCATCAGAGGTAAATATAGAAATACAATAATCTGCGCCATAACTGACAGCTAAGTAAGAACATAGCTGAGGATTTAAATATAAATCCATTTATCTTTAATTATTTCAGAGAATGTTAGAAAGATCTAAATGTTACAGCTACTTTTAAAATGTGAGGGTTGTTACAAGTACAGCTGGTGGCCTTGCTGGTCTTAGCAACAGGGTCTTCAGAAAATAATTCAATAATTCAAAAGTAGTGAGTCAAAAGTGACTAAAAGGCTTAAATGCAGTAATATCTGGGTTAAAATATGTATTTTTAATTGGAATAGAAAGATCTCAGCTTCTTCTTTCACTGGAAGAGATAAAACTCCACAGCTACTTAAAGCACTGACAGGAACAACATTTTCTTGCAAGGCCATTTTGAAAAGCTGTAGCTGAAATTTTCAACTATTTAAGCTTGTACTTGCTAAACAACCTCGAGTTATTGGATTGTGACAATTTTATTTATAAACCAGCTATTATGTGCACTTAAAATAGTTAAATGAAAGTAGCTAACAAAAAAAATATGCCCAATATAGCAGTTGGCTCCGTGGTGCTGGCAGGTTTGATATGTACATTGCCAGCTGTGACTATCACTCCAGAAATGGCCCTTCTAATCTTTTATAGTGGTTATAATATTATATTTTACTTTAATTGCATTTGATGGGGGGGAGGAGTGGGAAACTGGCAGCTTTCACAGTAGGAGTTTCACAGGGAAGGCTGGTCCAGGTAACAGAATACAGTTACACCAACGTTCAGGCAGCTGACTCACTTACCTTTAGGAATACAAGTCAGACTGAACACAAAACAAAGCCACACCAAAACCCAGCCCTTGGAACTTGGTTAACTGAGCCAGGGTTAGAAATTACCACTTAGCGACAAAGCTCAAAAAAAAAAAAAAAAA
>VXBI01007494.1:427528-480014 GCA_013397375.1 Toxostoma redivivum
CAAAAATGCCAACCAAATGAGGAAAACTTTCTGTAAGACAATAATGTGCCGTTTAATCTGCGGTGCATTACCGAGATAAAGTCATGGACAGACCCAGTTTTTAACTCTATTTATCAAAATATGCTAACTTCTGATTGCACTCATGTTGTTCTGAAGAAATGACTGAAAATTCTCATCACCAATTGTACAACTTCTTTATACAAAACCAAAAAAGTTGCTAATATTGTATGTACACGATTCAGTGAGACTTCATACGAAAAAAATCACCTCAGGCAGGTCTTTTGCATTTACGAAATGAGATTTTTCATGAACACAGTAAGTTTGGTAAATGCAAGCAAATTCCAAATTCTTCCTTGAAGAGGGTTAACAGCAGGTGCACAAATGGATCTTTAAACTTGCTCCTTTACAGGTTTAAACCAGCGAGACAGACAATATTAAGACCCAGGACTTGGGTTATGGTGACAGGCTCCCAGGAGCACTGCAGGAGTTCAGTTTTTCATCTGGCAGTCAGATAAGGAACCCAGAAAAAGCATCTGCAGCTGCTCTTCAGCACCCGTAGGGGCTATTTTAGAGCAGCACCAGACATTTGGCATGTGCTAGGAAAAAGGAAGGAAACTACTGAGAAAAAAAATGGTGGCTGTAGATAGAGGGAGACATTTAGGAAAGCCTTGTGGTTTGTCAGTCCCTTCCTTGGGGAGGGCAAAGCCTCCTTGGCACATGCCCCAGCCAGAGCCTAAAAATGGGATATGGGGAAGGCCATACACTGATACTTGGGACCTTCACCACAGTGCCAAAAATATATGGAAAAGGAAAATGTTCAGGGTTTCGTGCTGTTTTTTTTTACTAGTGGAAGAAAATCTGAATACCAGAAATCACTGAGAATCTATATACACCACATTTTAGTTAAACACACACCAATCTTAAAGTCAAGATTGACTATTTTGCATTTGTAAAATGGCTAGAGCTGGGCTAAATTTCAGCCTGGCAGGAGACTTTGGATAAGGTCAGAGTTTTCTGTGTGTTCCTCATTTTATCACAAAAAGTGGAAGCAAACAATGCAGTGAGCACAGTGCCAAGAATATCCAGGGAGCAACAATGCACAAGAGAGATTCTTGTGATATTAAAACTTACATCCTGGAAGTGGATCTGAGAATCTAGCCACAGCCCTGAACCATAACACAAACTTCAATTGAAGAGTTAATTCATGTTATTCTCACTACAAGTTAAACCACCTACAATATCACTGATATATTGCCATTGTTACTCTGTAAAGGTGTGATATAAAATGCTGTAAGACCCGGTACCTTTTCAATTTATATAAACACAGTGAACTTCATTACTGTACATGTACTCTGCAACTACAGCTTAGCTGTAAATCCCCCACACACAATGGTATGGACATTAACCCCTCTATCCCCATTAAACTGTACATCAAGACAATACAAATTTACTGTCCCCACCCACCCCTTACAAAAAAATAATACTCTAAAAGCAACCTACTGCAACTTTTAATTAAGACGATTACATATATTTTAGACCAATTGCTTTAAAGCAAGAAGGCAGTATAAACCTTCTAGGAAAATTTTTATAAAAGAGGTTAAGAAATATAAGACAATTTATACATTTAAAAACTTACAATAAATAAGAGATGCAGGCATTTTTGAATACTAAGTACTATAATCCAATACAAGAACATCTTGATGTTCTGAAGCCATAGGTTGAAACTTAATTGTTCCTCATGTTTCTTCTCATCTCCATGCTTTTAAAATTCAATAACCATGACTGGGTACTATGGCTCATTACTCTTCACAAATACTGTGGCTGGGGAAAAATGGTTAATTTTGCTACTAAAAATGTTATAATACACTTTCTGATCATCATTCTGAAGCGTCCCCCATAGTCAGTGACTCGAAGACAGCAGGGCTGATGGGTGCCCCTCTCACAAGTCAAAACAATATTTGCTGGAAGTAACAAGATTCATACCCCATCACAAACAACTTGCACTGAGAAGAATTATAACTTAGTCCTGCAGTGAAATATCCCTTTTCCTCATTTTTGTCTTGCAAAATTCAGATGAAGATCACAGCATATTCATGATAAAGTTATACAACTGATTCAGCACCACAAAATGAATTGGGAGACATGACCGTCTGTCCTGGGTTGCAGGATCACAGGTTAGCCAGGAGAGTGCATTGTACTGTTCCAGAACAAACCTGAAAAACAAACAGCTTTCTGTCAGGCCAACACATTTTCTCTCCAGGATTTTACAGCCCTGATTTACTATAATCCAGCTTCTTTGGCATCAAAAGCATAAAATAGGTTTGCCAACATTCAGCAACAACATGTCTTCCAAATTATCACAGCAGTTCAGAGCTAAGCTTGCTTTTGGTGGAAAACTGTCATTGTCATTGTGTATTCTTAATTCATAACAAGAGGTTCACGTTTAAAAAAAAAAAAAAGAAAAATAATCTTATGTTTTCTCAATTAGTGTCCCATGTTTACATAGGTCTGGGTTCCTGTCCTTCAGCACTTCAGATTTTCCACAGGTTTGCTGTGCAATAATCTGGCTTAACTATTTCTGTCTTTTCTGCTAGACCTCAAACTCTCTTCTAGTTTGAGGAATTCATTGTTTTTCAAACATTTTCAAAGACTGATTAGTTAAAGAAGGGCTTAGAGATGTTTGGTTTGAATTCCACTGCTCTGTGATAATCACTTAAAGCATTGCAATTTATCTGCACTAAGGATATCAGCTGCACAGAGAAAAAATAACTAACTGCAGGAAAAACAAAAACATGCAGCTTCACTGCAGCAGCATTAAAAATTAAATGCACTATATTTTTGCAAGTGACCAATGATAAATACCTGAGCACATCAGAAGTTTGATTAGAATCAAGTGGATGGGAGTGTTTACTGTGGAGTAGCTCGTCTGATTGCACTGAAGGCACGTGGAGGTGCAAAGAGGCCTGAGGAAGGAAGAAGGAAGCCAGAAGTTATTGCCTGATCAGCTACACCATATTTCCTTCCCCCATATTGTTGGAGCTTGCAGTCACCTTCTCTATCTTGACACAAAGGCCAAAACAAATCTTATCCTTAGGCCATCGACAAGTTCAGGGATTATCAGAATATTTCTATTCTCTCGCACAGATCTCTGCTAAAAGCACAGTGCTAGTAGCAAAATATTTATTGGGGGGGGTTTAAATTCCTTTTCTACATTAAGTGATTATTAAAAAAGCAACTCAAGTGGCCCAAGATGTCTAGTACCACTTGGAAGTTCAGTTGCTTTCTATAGGCCTGGTCTATTTATATTTCATATCTAGAGCTGCTTAGCATAAATAATAAATCCTCTCTTCAAAATAATATCCTATACCAAAGCCACTGCTGAGCTTAGGCCAAGAGGAACTGCTAATCCAGACACAAACAAGGCTGCAGAAGATAGATCTGGATCATTAGAAAACAAAGCACAGTATTAGAGATGCTGATTTGTTAATACAGAAAGTTTCTCTGTATACCAATGGACAGCCTTAAATGTGCCAACGTGTCTTGTGCCTTCAGGAGATAAGGGGCCCAGACAACACCCAGACAAGTGATACAATGGCTGAAACTTGGCAAAGCCAACGTGGAAAAAACACCTTTTATGCTTTGTGCAGTACAGAAAGAGATTCATTTATTCCTTATTTTACTGAGTTATTATACTGTACTTAGGTGCCTCCCTCTCTACCACCAGTCCCCACAGAGCTCTGGCCAGGGAACTCAACCTGTTCTTACAAAATCCTGGAGCATAAAGCCAGGAAAAGAAAGAGTCCAAACTACCAGGAAGAAACCATGAGCAAGGCAGAACCTTCCAAACATCCAAATCTGAAAACCTGAACAGCTGGCCTTTCCTGAAGCAAAGGAGAGCTATCCCCAGAGACATGCACTGACTTTGCTTTAACCAGAACAGATCCCTCAGGCTGCACAAGTCTCTACCAGGACAGTACCTTAAGAAACAAGGGACACTGATTTTGTGCTTGAGGACACGCTGACCAAAACCAGTCAGGCAATGGACCTGCTTTGGCAGTTGACACAAAATAACCGAGGGCCAGTGGCTGCTGCAGTATATTTGTTACTTCATCATGAGATTCTGTGGAAAGCAATCGATCTGTGCCTTGACCCTGGAACACAACAGGCAATGGATTTGGATTAGGAAAGCACAAATTTAATAGAAATTATCTGTAGCTTCTGAAACACAAAGCATTTGGAAATATCCATGCATGACACGACAATCCAATATTCAGGTGGTCTAAAATCTTTCGTTCCACAGAAGGAAATTGACAGATGGAAAAACACAGAAAAAACACACACAAAACTGCATTTACTGCAATAGTTACCTTGCCCATATCACCTCCATGGGGGTAGTGGGACCCTGGAGAATGCACAGGGGATCCACCAGGAGATGCAGGAAGAATATTTATAATATCAGGATCAAGATCATCTCCAGTGTCTAACAAGTCAAAGATTCCCATTCCATCTGCTCCATCTTGAAAAAGAACAAGACCAGTGAATTCCTACAATTTCACTATGAGCAGGATATGACAAAACATTCACAAATAAAGTGATTTTCCATAGAAATGGAAATGGTTCCTTAGAATGAACAGTTTATTCTTATGATGGGGGAGTGACGAGGGGTTTTTAGAAGGCAAGAAGAAATTCAGAGTACAAACCATTGTTTGTGTTAAAGGCCAGATCCAGGTTCTCAGTGGTGTAAGTGGATGATGCCACTTGCACAGATGCAGAGGTGGGGAACACCAGGATGTGGGTGCAGGAGGTGTCCTGGGGCGTGTTCAGCTGAGATGTTTGCATGTTCAGGGTGGTGCTGCGCCCGAACACGGAGCCGGTGGACACAGAATCTTCGGGAGACAAATCAAACATTTCCTTAGTTTTGCAAAGCATGAACTGTCAGTTCTCATGCCAGAAAGAGAAAGAGTTTCCTAAATACCTGGCATAATAATGAAGGATCCCTGGGGTTCCATGGCCACCAAGCAAGCACTGAGAATGCTGGGGGAGTCTGCAGCAGAGATCCCACACATCCTGCACATGTCCTTCAGCCTCTTGCTCAGGGACTGCAGGTTCCGGCGGCTCAGCAAACAGCTCCAGTCTGAGCAAGGAAATCTCATTAGTGAGGTTTTCTTCCAGAAACAGGGATGCACACATTTGATATTACTTAAAAATTAAAGCTTCAAATCAAGCTTTAGACTCTTTAAAAAAATGCTGCTGTTACCTTTTAATTCCCCATGTCCTATTCTTCCTAAGCGGCCTATGACCACTCTCCATGGCAAAGAGCTCATCTGCACAAGTCCCAGGCACCACTCCCAGAGTTTCTGGAGACCAAGTCTGCGGGCAGAGCCCTTTTTCCTGCGAGCTCTACAAGTCAGAAAGAAGGGAAAACAAAGCTAAAACTCACCTGCAATAAATTTTTAATGCCACATTTAGAACTTTTTTGTATTAGCCTGAACATTCACAGGACCCAAGAGCGTTGGTATTGCAGTCCATCAGCTGCAGCTTCAGGGGGGTTGGGTTTTTTTAATTAATCACATTCTAAAACTGACATTAGCAGCCAGTAAGTGAGATGGGAAAGTATGAACACACACACAGAGTAGCACTCAAGAATCACATGAAACTAAACAATGCTCTTTCTAGACATTTAACTCAAAACAACATGCACATAATAGGGAAAATATTCATCTGCTTTAGCCACTTTTGCAACACAGCAAGTCTACAAAAGTCAGTTATTCTTACAGCACCAAACCCAATGTAATTCTTCAGGAGAACGATTGCTAAAAATGAATTAAAGTTTGGTTTTTACCTGTTTGGTACATCAATATTAATTATGCAAGTTTCTAACTGCTCTCCATAGAGGTCTGTACAGGATGCAAGCAGCCACCTCTGATCATGAGACAAACAGTAGCCCACAAAAAGCACATTATACTTCTGGCCAGCTTCTCCAAAGGTTTCTCCCAGCTCTGTTTGCTTGTCCTTTACTGGAGCCAGTATAAAAGGAGGGGTGTAGAGTCGAATACACTCGGGTCTCTAGAAAGATGACAGAACAGACAATGAAGTTTGGGGAAGAAATTATTCCTAACATAAAAGATGGTTGGTCGATAAGCAGAGACCTTGCTCTGATCTGGATAATTCCACAATCTCATTAACAATACTCACATCAGGGCTCCTTAGAGCAGTTTCCATGGCTAAACCTGGGCCAAAGCCAGTTAAGGTTTTCACGTTGGTGGAAGTTGGGAGAGGTCTCCGACACTGAGTGAAAGCTGAAAATGCCAAAGATTTTAAATGCTGAGTGTAAATCTGCCGGTCCTCATGTTTCACAGGCTGGAGCAGGTACTGACATGGGACAATCTAGAACAGAGGAGAGGAGAAAAAGAATCAACCATTGTTTTATCAATAGATTAAATAGCTTCTCACACAATATTTGGTATATTGCTTTTTAAATTTTACTTCACAGTCAAATTTCCTCCTCTTCTTCTAAAGCCCTGTGGGGCTTGAAGAAATTATTCTCATTGAAATTTTCTTCAGAGGAAAAAAGAATTTGTTTGGAAGAGAATTTTAATGATTCCCCTAAAAAGCTGTCCTCTGTAACTGGTCCTGCAGCTGCTGCTGGAAGGAGCTCTGCCTACAGCCCAGCAGGATCAGGCTGCAGAATCCAGTACAGAACCAGTACTTCACTCATCATTGGAGTGGGCACTGCATTTCCTCTGAGATAAAACCGATGAGTTTGGAATGTACAACAGGATTCAGCTTTGGTTAACAGCACCCAAACTGCTCTAAAAGCTATAACCTAATGATTGAACAGCTGGAGAACTGTAAGTAGTGTTTGTGAAGGAAATGAAACTTGCCCTCAGCCAAAGCCAAGGATGCTCTGTTTGTTTCTGCTGGCTCACCTGCACAGAAATGATGTTCTTGATGTTGGGAGGAAGAACCTGAACCATCTCCAGGAAGCAGCGCAGAAGTCCAAGTGTCCACAAACTGGATGAGCTGCTGTTCTCATCCTTTTTTTCATATGTGAAAGGATCAATGATGTAAACTACAATTGCAGGTGGATAGGTGATAGCATGTGAATCTCCATCTGTGGGGACTCCAACTTTATCACGATCCATAGTGCTGGAAATGAAATTTTGAAACCAGTTACAAACAGCTGAGTTTTATAAAGATTTGGTTTTACTTCAAAACTAGATCAGATTGTCAATTATTATTCTGAATGATCTTTGAGTCAACTGTGGTGTAAGAAACAGTCTTTTTATGTCATTTTTTTATAGGAGCTTATCAGTAACTCTGAATCCCTTTTCTTTCCTTTAGCCTTTTCTATTACAGCAGCTCAACTATTGCTTAACTGGAACAAGAATATCTACACTAAGAGCTGTCTTCACCACTCTAACTTTGATTACAGAAAATAGAACTCTAAGATGGTGCCAATTATCTATCTCCCCCTCCTTCTCCAGCCCTTTAAAATATTGAAGTGAGTAGTTTGGTGAATTTTCTCTCTTTAGAGAGAGAAGGAAAAAAGAGGAAGTTTATTTTTGTACCAGAGCAGACACAGAGATGCAATTAGAACTGCAGCTACAACTGGAACCAAGAGGTTCAGCTCCACCACAACTGAACTCTCATTCTCCCTTAAAAACAGCCTGGTGAAAATAAACACAGGATTTTTATTGAAGGGGTGAAAGTGCATTCCTAAGTTCACGTTAGTTGAGCTGATTTTTCAGCTGAAGGTGTGGCTGCAGTTCCCTACCTTTCAGAAACCTCTGGATGGGGCTGTGCAGGTGCTGCAGCCGTGTCTCCAGACATCCCTGCTGTTTGCAGTGTTGGCTGTTGCTGCTGCCCCCCAGTTTGCCCATTTGGGACGGGTGCAGCCTGGGCAGGCAGGGAGGCAGGAGTGGTATTGTTCATATTGCTGAAAGGTGGGAATGAGGAAGGCTTGCTCGTTGGAATGCCACTGCCCAGGCTGGCAGAGGAGGAGGAGGGGGCAGTGGTGGTCAGCGTGGAGTTGGCTGTAGTGGCTGCAGAGGACATGGCACTGCTGGAGGTCACTGTGATGGTGCTGCTGGTGGGAGCTGTGGGAGCCGAGGCCGGAGTGTTGGGATTGGCAGCAGGGGCTGCCACTGGGGGCAGAGCAGAGGCTGCCTGGCTGGAGGGAGGGACCAGGTTTGTTTGGGAAAGTAGAGAATTGTCCAAAGGCTGAGAAGCAAGATAAGGACCTAAAACCAGGAGGAAAAAAAGCATAAATTTGATATTGCAGCTGTTTTGATGCTTATGTCACCTATGGAAATCTACAGTTGTAACAAAACAGAGCAAACTTAGAGCATTACCTCTCCAATTAAAATACCTGTACTAAATTTTCAAATTCTATTTTCATAAGACTTTCAGAAATAACAAGTAATCTATTTTTAATATAACTTTTTTCCAGATGGGTTGAATTGCAGGAAATCACTGCTTCAGAATCCAAGTCACCAATACAAGAAGAAACCAAAGTCCCAGTCAGGCAGCCACGCTGCCATTCCTAAAGGCACTGCTGCATGGTAGGAGGCCATTTTAGCACATATTTAAATACAATTTAAAACCAGAAAACTGCCCCAATCAACAAGACAATAGGCCATGATTCCTGATTCTCTATTGCAAAGGAATAAGTGGCAATTGTACGAAATAAGGAACATTAAATAAAGGTCATACCCAGCTCATATCTGCAAACTTGAGCATAGAGTTTGAGTTTGGAGAACGCATCGTTGTTGGCATTGGCTGTCTGTGAGAACCACTCCGTGACCAACTTCTCTGAGAGCTTCTTGGAGGCTGTAGGTCCAACCCTCATGATCCCATCAGGCAGCAGCTTACAGATAGGTCTGTGCTGACCAAGCCTGCAGGACTGCAAAGAAGGTAAACAAAAGTTATTAAATATCACATAAAGGATATATCATAGAAAGGCAGAGAGCTCTCAGTTTATTTTCAGTCTATTTTAGCTCTAGAATTGCACCAGTAGGAAATGTTGAATAGTAATTTTATGGGTT
This sequence comes from Toxostoma redivivum, assembly GCA_013397375.1. NCBI lineage: Eukaryota > Metazoa > Chordata > Aves > Passeriformes > Mimidae > Toxostoma > Toxostoma redivivum. The sequence continues at coordinate 436,576 of VXBI01007494.1, forward strand.
ATTGCCAGCATTTTTCTAAATGCAAGAAAACCAGGTTGATAATAATCTACTCTAATCTTCATTCAATCCAAGCAATACAAGCATGTAATTAATTAATTAAACGGAGGCAACACAATTAACGTGGCAATGCAGAGCTTTGCCACCGGGTGGCGTTTATCGGATGGGAACGGCGAATTCTGAAAGGAACGGGGAGCAAGCAGCACGAGCAGCCCTTATCTTCCAAGTGCCCATTCCTGAAATCCCTGGGAGCAGCTTTCCCAGATAGCATTCTGAGCAGGCGTCGCTATCAGCTCCGACAAGCCTGATAAGTCCTTATGAGCACGTATTAGAAAGAGCCTTCCCCAAATCCATTTCACTGCAAACTGCCACGAACGCTGTACCTCGTATATTGCAGTCAGATCCCTAAAGAAGCTTTTGGCTCCGTTGAGCAGAGCCTCGTTCTCCGGGCACACCACAACGTAAGCAACGTCTCGCTGAGATCCGTAAGGTTCCAGCATCAGCCTCTCCCAGTAGGGCAATGCAAATGGAGACAGCACCAGGAAATCGTAATCGTATCCCAACAAAAATGTTGGGATTGGCAGTGGTTCTGGGGACTCATCAGTTCCTGGAAAAGCAAGGCATGTTTTTAAGCAGAAAGCTTAAAATTAACTTCAAGGAAACCTGAACAGAACAGCCTCTGGTGTTCCCAGCATCTCACAGGAAGGAGCACTGGCTATCAATGGAATAGTTCTCATTTTACAGACCCAAAGTGTAGGATCCAACCCATCGGCTGATTGTTTTTATTTGAAATATCTCAGGGCCTCAGGAAGAAGTTCCACAGTGTTTTATATTTCTATCAGTACAGAGGCAAGCAGGAACAGATCTGCACTGTCCAGGAAACCTTTTCCCACTCAGGGACCAAAGACAGGGAAAAAAAATATTCCCAAGCAGATGGGTAAAGGGCCAGAGAAGGAACCAAACTTAAGAACATGCATTTACATGTACTGTAAATGTATAATTGCCACGTTCTAAATATAGCTACAAAAGATCTGCTGGTGAAAGGTCACTCTTGTAACACAATGGTAAATCAATTTCATATGCTAATGAAGTAATCGTGAGTGCACAAAATTCACCTTCTATCTGTAAATGCTTCACGTGTTGGCCACTCCAAACATTTATCAGAGACAAGAGTAACTAGATCTTGAACACAATTCTGACAGGACTGAGCAATAAAGCACACTTTGTCAAGCATTTCAAAATCAGTATTTTTATCTCCCTATCTTTAGAGTAATTAAAATGGGGTGAATGGAAAAAGTTTGAGTATAAAAACTTGAGCAGTTACTCTGTTTTTAAAACTAAACCTATCTTTGCAATTTCAGTCCCTCACTGGGTGAAGTGTCAGGTGCATACCAACAGTGCAACTGAAGTTGTAAATTTTAAATGCACATCTTTAATTCATTGCCTATTTTAAGAAATATAAATATTTTCTGTTTTTCTAAAGAGAAGAATTCTCCTCTGTCTAATAAGCTCTCGTTAGTTTAAAGAAAGGTCAAGTGCTGTTCAGAATTCCAACAGGCTGAGCAGCACCAGGCACCGAGCTGGTGTGGATGGAGCAGAGGAAGGGGATGCCATGGAGCAGAATGCATGAGCTGTTACCGTAGGAGCCTCTCCCAGCCATCTTGTGGAACTGCTGCCAGGTGAGGGGTCCCTGCACGCCCCAGGACCGCACTGTTCTCTTCTTCTGGATGGCGTCCTGCAGCACGGGCTGCAGCGAGAGCAGCATGCGCAGGATGTCCTGGGAACACTGCATGCTCACATCCACCACTGCGGGGACACAAACATGCTCAGGGCAGCTGCACAACAGCCACAGCCCCACACCACCTCCACTGTAAACACTCTGCTCTAAAACAACACCTGCAGGCCACCCAAAGGCTGGGATTTATCAAGTGAGCATCCACGGGTTTACAGTTCTCCTTTACAGTTATCCCTCTTCCCCTGACAAAATACAGATTGATTTTTTTTCTTAATGCTGTTTTCTCTNAACCCCAAACAAGTTGTAGAAGCCTGAAACTCCCAGACTGTCCCTCCCAACAAAGGCAGACTGGCAGGCTGCCACCCAGTGCTCATTTCAGAGAAATCAGGGAAGCCTCGAGCAGACTCAGCCCATTCTATCCAGGGCCACCACTGGGCCATTTCAGGTACAGGGCTTTAGAATGAAAAGCTGATACAAAATTTGGCATGGCTACAATTTCCAAGTCTTCTGTTTTAAAGTATCTTTACATCTTTGTGCTCAAAAACCGAGTCTTCTCCTGTGTGCCTGAAAACATCAATTTATTTACAGTCTGGGCTTTCCAAGTTCATCTCCCAGTGAGGCACAGGAAGCTGGCTGTGTTCTCCCAGGATTCCTCCTCATCTTCACTTACAACTACCTGTGATTCATAACTTTATCTTTCACCCTAACCCTATTACGAGTTGCCACTTGAAAATTCTATTAGAGAACAGTAAGCAAACACACACAATGAAGGGTATTCCAGCAGACACTGCATCATTAGTCAGGCCCTCAAAGGAAAAATCCAAGGATTTCTGGCAGACCCAACATATAGTGAAGGCTACAATAATGCTTTTTTTGCCACATGTGCCATTAACCTACTGCCCCCAGCTCCTCCTTGAAGAAGGGGGGAAGCCAACTGAATCAGAGCTGTTGTTTAATTCTGCCACAGTGGCCTTGACAATACGGTCACCACTCGAACCCCCTGCACTTCCTAGAGGCATCAATCATTCCAGAGCCTCTGTAGAGCCACTCACCAAAAGCTCTTTAAAGGATAAACCCCGGTGAAGTGTTGTGGACACTGACAGTGGGCTCATGTTACACTTCAGACATATATTGGGAATTTACAACTGAGGGCAGCCAAGGCCTTACTCTGCTTGGTGATCAGCACAGGACACAGAAGGGCTGGTTAATCTGAACATCATCAACCAGAGGTCTGTACGAGCACACAGGTGGCAAAAACAGCATTGAAAATCCACAAAGGAAAAGCACAAAAGAAGACCCTTCAAAAACAAAAACCCAAACAGGTGGACAAGTAGAAAATAAGCTGTTTTCAATATTTACCATTTCTTTTTGACCAGTGGTGCAAGCAAGTAGTTTTCACAAGTGCTTCATCAACTTTCCCTCCTGACATATTGTCCATGAACTGCCGTCCATGTTCCAAGGCTAAGTAGCAGTCATTGCAACAATCCCTTTCTTCTACACGTACCAGGTTGCTGACAGCACCAACTTTGGCCATGGAGTCTTGGTCTGCTGCTCCAAAGGGTGAGAACAGGTTGGTGCACTGATCCTGCAGCAACAGTATCAAGTCATCAGGCAGTTTCTCGGGTTCTTTCAGCCCTCCACTGCCGTGCTCAATGGAAGTAGCTCTGAGAGCTTCAAAGCGTTTTTCTGCCTCCTTGCCGCACTCCGTGTTTCGCCCCAGAATATCCAGCTCATCTTCAAGAAACAGCCCGGAACTGTTGCCAAATTTTCTATTCATAACAGCACTGAAACCACAGGTACACCTATACTGGGCCTCTTGTGTTGGATCAGGAATGTAAACTCCAACATCAGCACCTTTGATGTTCATATTGCAAACACAAATGCAGCAGCTGTCGAAGTTGCAGTCTTTGAAGAGGTTCATGACGGACTCGGAGAGGATGAGATTCACATACAGGCTGTGTGCCTCGGGGATGGAAGGCACCGTGGCAGGCTCCACCGAGTTCAGGGGCCGGCACGTGGAGGGTGTGGAAGCTGGGGAGTACAAATCGGAGTTCTCGTATTTCACCGAGCCCTGGGCGCTCGCAGGCCCGCCGGCTCCGCGGGGCGTGCGGGGAGTCCTTGGTGTTCTGGGCGTTGGGAAGCGAGGGGTGGAGGGAGAAGGGAGGATTCCAGCTCCGCTGTTGCTGGGAGGGGCACTGCTGGGGGGCATCCCAAACGGAGTGTGGGTCTGGGGGGTGTAGGCAGGGCCGTACTCCTGGTCCATGGTGCTCCCATCGCTGCCGGCAGCCACAAGAGAAGGAAAGGCTTTAAGTACACGACATACTGGGTTTGAAGTTTAAGACTCAGATTTCTAAAGAAGGACCTTACTAATTAATATTTGCTTTTTTTAAGCTAGTCTTTCATAATCCACAGCAAGATTTTCATTCCCTAAGGAACTTCAAGAACATTTGTTCTAAATGACTTTGCAGGACTCCCACTGACAGCACGGTTTAAGAATCTCTCCCTGGCTCCTTTCGTCTTTTCCTCTGCACAAAGCTCCCATGAAACAAGTGTGGTCAGAATAAATTATAAATTCTGTGGCTGTATGGAATCTAAAGGACACCTTTTTCATTCATGTTTAATTTACATGTTGTGTTGACACACACTAAGAAAATAGACCAGGTCTATTGACAGCAGATTCAGCTGAATCCACCAGGAAAGTATCACCTAGAAAGGTTTAACATTTTCTTTCCTAAGCACCAGAGTATTTCCAAAGGTTTGTAAGGCTAATGAGACTTGGAAACATATTGCTAATGAGTAACAGAAGCAACATCAGTATTTATTCCAAGATTTAATATCCATATAACCTTATCAAGAAATACATAGCACCTCCTTGCTGCCTAATCCATTTCTACCAGCTACTAACACAGAGGAGAAAAAGAAAAAAAATCTTTTCCTCAAGAAGAGCTGGCAGCAAGACCATCCCTACCAAATGCAGGGCACAGAAATGTCCCCTGCAGTTCTGCTGTGACCAGGCCCAGTCACACAGCACAGGAAATGTTTTCCTACTCCCAGCACAGCTGAGTTTACTGCTACTTAAGAAAATAATTTAAGAAACATCAGCACCACCTACTAAGCCCTTCCAGCACTGACTACACCACTGCAAAAACAAAGTCCCAAGTTTACATTTATCTTGATTGTTACCATCTTCATTACTTATTAAACCTGGACTTGCACCATTAAGCTTCCCCAAGAAACCTTTAAAGGAGACAACAAATAAAATGTATGTACAGTTAAGAAGCTCTTTGAGAAGAGTCTCCTGCAGTAGGTTTAGCCAGGAGGATGTTTTTAAAGGCTCTTGTCAGTTGTATAAACACAGAGTATATACAAACATTCCCATTACTGACTGACAAAATAAATATTTAGGGGTGGCAAAGTGAGCACTTGACAAAGCTGAAGCCCCCAGGGTCGTACCCATCTTTGATGAAAGGCATGGCAGGGCCTGGAGGAAGCAGGTCCAGCTTTCCCACAGCCCAGCTCTGGCGGTAAATGCATTCCTCGGGCAGTTTGATGGGAGGAAGACACTGGCTGGGAAGAGTCTTCAGTGGTGCAAACATGGAACATCCCACTAAAGCTTGACAGTTCTCAGGTTTATAAACATAAGAATAATCCTGGAAGGCAGACGTGGGAAAGCATTAGTGTGTAAATTAGATCACTGCAGCAATTAAATGCTGCTCCATAAAAAAGGACTGAGTTCAAGCAGTAGCTCTTTAACCCAAAATCCTGACACAGCTGCAAGAGAAAGCTGAGATGTGTACACACAATATTCACAATACACCAAAACAAACCTCAGTGAACTGCAATGACTGAAAGAGATTTCTGCAGCTCACTGATGGCTACTCAGGTATTATTCTCTCTCAAGTTAAGGTGGTAAAAAACTACATACTTACTACAAAGTGTGAAACCTCCCCCAAAATCATGCAGGACAAGTTACAAATTGTACTTGATCTCCCCCATTCCTATTCAGATTTAAGTAATAACCTGATCAATAATTATCACAAGCATTGATCAGGGCTGTCAGCACTACCTACCTTGATTTCAGCAGGTTTGGGGCTGCAGAAACCCTCATCTACTTCAATTCTGAACTGAGCTCCCACAGTAGAGCTATTCCCTTCCAGCACTGTTCCTCCAAGTGTAGTGTCCATGCTGCCATACTCCTTATTGTTCATGTTCATTGGAGAAAACCCCATAATATGTTGTTCCAGTGAAGGGGGAGTTGGATACATTTTGTGGAGATCTGCAGTGCCTAATTTCAGATCAGAAGCAGACTTTAGAGCATGAAAACTTTCTGAAGTCTTTCCCGAGTCCCAAAATTTCGCAAAGGAAAATGAAGGGTACATTTGCAAATTGCCACAACATATTAGAGTCAAATGTTTAGAGCTAGTATTCTCTTTAGGCAAAAAGAAAACACAAAGAAATCTTACTTATGCATGACAGTGGGTCTAGATTTCCTGTTTTTGCCTCTTTGCAGTTGGACTTGTCATCCGTGCCGTTCACTGTTCGTTTAGATCCAGGCTAAGAAAGAAATATTGTCATAAAATCACTTCAGACATAAACACACGTTCATGTTTCCTTCTAACAGGAAATCTCACCTGCACATACAAAGCTGAGACATTGTACAATATTCAGAAAAATTAAAATAGCTCAGAAGCCTAAGGTTGGGCTAACACTTGTTCTTAATTCTTGGAACCCAGAGAACCTCTCCCAACAGGTCACAATGTTATTGAAGGCAAAAACAGTTACAAAATAACCCTCAGCCTGTTAGCAGACAGTAAAAGAAGCTAAATTAAGGCTGCCCACACTCTACCAGAACAAACCATAACACTCCCAGAGCCACATTAACATCACAGGTGCTACCACAGGAACAGAAAAGACAAACACAAATCCTGCAACAAGAAATACAGGAAAGAAAAAACTGTCAAAAGTAAAAGACTAAGAGATATTTTAGCATCTATAAACAGATGTCTACAGAATATAAGTGTTCATGTTCAAGAGCAAGCACTTCCTTTACATACTGATGATCTTTGATGGCTGTTAAGATCTTTCAGCCCTTACTCAGCTCCAGGTGCCATTAAAGTTGATGGGCATTTTGTCTGGGTATGGGGATTTGGGATTAAGCATGAAACAAAGTACAGTTCAGAAAAGACAACTGATCACAAACACTATTGAAATAGGAACTAGAAAGATAATGGATTCAGAGCCATCAGAAACTGCAAGAGAAACTGTTCCAAGATAATAGCTGCTGCAGAGAAGCAGCTTATATGGCAGAATGTCCAGTGTTTAAATGCCTTTTCTCTTTCAGAAGTTGCTGTTTTGTTTCAGTATTACCTTGATGAAACAGTTAACCAGAGCCCAGACCACAGGAAAAGAACACACTAGGACCTGCTGAATCTGTACAACTCAAACTAAAGGTATGCTCAGGCAGCACACACTGTGGGGATTGTAAGGAAGTAAGATCAAAGGGTTGTTTGCACCAAAAATCTGCCTGCATGAGTCAACCAGAACAGTCCGTTTGCCACTGAGGGGCCACAGCTCTTGTCTGTGTGAATGTTTTGCAACCTTTCCTACAAACACCATTAAAAAAAAACAAACCCCAAACCACAGAAAGACAAGAGTTGTTCCTTGCTGGTTTTTCGGCTGTCACTCACTTGCCAGGACTTTTTGCACATGACTTACTGTGAGTTCATCTTCATCAGAATTGAAGAGATTGTCCAGGTCAGTGTAGGACACCACCAGGTCTGTCTCGTGGAACAGGCTGGTCGAGGCAGTGCGGGCGTGGGCAGCCAAGCGCTGGGCATCTGTGGAGAGACAGCAGCAGCACAAGATCTTCATTAAAAACTTCATTAAAGAGCTCTTCCCACAGCTAGGGGGAAAGGAAACCAAGGGGGTGAGATGTCCTTGGTTCCACTCATCCATCTTACACAGAGGTGAGGGCCTTTCCATTTCAGAGCATTTGGCTCTTATAGCCAACATTTGTCTGCAAGGTGCAACAAAGAAATTTTCCAAGCAGACTGAAGGGAAATACAAACCATAAAACACAAAACTTAGCAGCCTATTAGAAGCTATTGACTATTCAAGACACCATTAATATAACACAATTAAGATGGAGAGGAAAAAAAAAAAGCCTCTTTACCTTGCTTGACAGAAGGACTAAACAGAGACATTGCATCCTCTCCTTCATGGGATAGAACTGTAACACTGGATGTCCCATCCTCAGCCTATTAAAAAAGGAGAGAAAAGTTTGCTTTAATTAATGGGTGGGGTGGGAGGTATTTGGTGTCCCTGTGGGAATTCTGTCCCTGCAGAAGGATCAGGTTCTCATTACCCTGTGAGCTCAGCAGGGACAGGCTGGGGGCTGCTGCTGGCTCAGGGCGAGCAGAGCTTGGGCTGCCAGCACAGGGTTTGTCTTGGGGATAAATTTACAAAGCAAGTTGTGGATTCTTGCTACAACTCCTGAAGGAAAAACCTTTGCTATGAGATGCTACACATTAACTGTACCAGCTCCTGAATGGAATGCATGCACTCATAACTAATTCTAATAAGCAAATTTATTTCATAGACAAGCCCCCAGTGCAGTTATATTTTCTCATTTTCTGTAGGTGCCCTTTTGCTTTAAGTACAAGTCTCACATAGCTGCACCAAAGCACACAAAAAGAATAAAACTTGCAATTCAGTGGCCATGGAACAAGTCAGGGCTCACCTCACCTACCCCCAGACCTTTCCACTCATGAACAAAGCACTGGCCTTGTTCTTCCTCTCTCCCCAGGCACCTGCCAGCACCTATTTCCACAGGGAGGCCACTGAGCCAGACAGATCCAGCAGCTTTTTCCTCACAAACCCTGATGCAATGGCACCACCAGTGTGCCAAAAAAAATGTAGGTACCGTTAGAGACATGCTGCTTAATTTCATTGATCATTTCTGCTAGAATATAATTTGTTTTTTTAATTTGTTTCTAAATACATGAAGAAGGATTTAAATTCTATCCAGTGCCTAAGGCAATCTGTTTTAATCTCATCACTGATTTGTAGCCTCACTCCTTTACTCACCTTGTGTTTCTTCCCCACTTCCCTCTCAATGTTCTGCCTGTCCTTTTTGCTGTCAGGAAATAGGAATTCCACATCTCCATCCACAAAGGCATAAGGATCGATTTCAGGTTCCTGGTCAGCTTCCGTTGCTACAGCTGTTAAATATTGGTTTTTACTCTGATACTGTTGCACCAGTTCGTCTGAAACCTTCAAAGGTTTCCTACATTGCACCATTAATCTGAACAGAAAAAAATAAAAAAATCACAAAATCACTTATTTAGCCTGTATTACATGGAATTATTTCTGCTATCACACAGCTTTACAAGAACAACCTCTTCTTCCAACTTCCTTCCTTCACACCCCAGCTTCAGAAAACTTTTGGAGATGAAGATTAAATCATTACTTATTTAATATCACCTCCTTCCACACATCAGATCCAGCCCTGTGATTCATCCTGCCCCTCTTTCCTCAAGCACTGTCAATTCACATAAAGATTAGTAATTTATCCCAGGTCATGGCTGTCATTTATTATAAGGCACTAATGGATTCAACTCTCCACATCCACTAAAAGAAAACTCACCAGGCTAAAGAATTACTCACAGCATTCCCAAAAAAAACCCCAAGCAATAATCACAAGTAAAGCACACAAATGCCACTGTGTTCAGGAGGCATTTATATCACACAGATCAATACAAATGAAGCTTGCAGCACACCAGTAACTAATTTACTAATGAGAAAAATCAAACCACATTTGCCTTTATCAGCATTTTTCTTTTGTTAACATTCTGAGCCAAAACTGGAGCTGGTAAGTACACAGAAATTAAGGTTTTCTCTCAGGAGTATTGGTCTCATAAATGTAACATTGCACCAGGAAAAGAAAGATATTGGTAAGGAAAAAACTTCTGTGATTATGAGCTGTAGATGTGCCCCTGAACCTGCTTTATTTTCTGTATCCCAACACATAAAAGGCACCAGGTGAGGAAGGTGCTCCCTCAAACAAGATGAGAAGTTCCTGCACATTCCTCTCAACTATAGAAACAGTTTGACTTTGTCAAAGACACTTCCTAGAAACAAACTGTCCTAAAAAACACCTCACAGCCAACAACAATGGCAAATCCACCCATGCTGCTCTTCCTTGCTCAATAAACCAGTTTTCTAAATCCTGCAAAAATTGCCATCAGGAAAAAAAAAAAAGGCAAAAAAAGAGATGGAAACTACTTTCTAGGAATGGGGAATTAAATACCTTTGCTGTATTTTTGACCAGCACAGAGGAAGACAAGTTAACAGCCAGATAGCCTAGAGTTTTTTGTAAGTTGTCAAATCAAATTAGGAAAGACCATGTCTTGAACAAAAAAAAAAAACTTCTTATCTACTTGGCTGAAGTAAATTCAAGGCAAAGGAAAAAAAGGCACTAAAAATCCTTTAAACGTAGATCTTGAAAGAGTTTCTTAAACAGTGACCACAAAGAATGTCTGAAACTGTGTGTGAGCACAGAGCAACAGCTACACCACATTTACTCCTTCTCCCAGCTTCCCTCCACATTTACTCCTTCTCCCAGCTTCCCTCCACATTTACTCCTTCTCCCAGCTTCCCTCCACATTTACTCCCTCTCCCAGCTTCCCTCCACATTTACTCCCTCTCCCAGCTTCCCTCCACATTTACTCCCTCTCCCAGCTTCCCTCCACATTTACTCCCTCTCCCAGCTTCCCTCCACATTTACTCCCTCTCCCAGCTTCCCTCCACAGCCATTCTAGTGCTGCCACCAGTAGCTTCCCACTGCCAGTACCAGGACAAAAAAACAACTCCAAGTTTCTGTCTTGTGAGTAGCTGCTCCTCCACCCCAAATTCAGCACCCCAGCTCCTAAAATAAAATCCAAAGCTCTCAATAATTTGATACTGATCACAGTGAGGGTCTCCTTTTACCTGAACAGGAATAAGGAAATTTGGACCAAAAATAATTAACAGAAGTGCATGGACAGAGGCAGCTCTGGGTGCAGCCCTTGATTCCTCGATCACAGCCCTGAGCCCAAGTTTGTCACCTCTGCCTGCACGTCCCAATCCTGTTAAGCTGTGCCTGTTATTAACAGCCCTGTCAGCACCTGTTGCTTCCCAGGGCTGTCCTTTTCCAGTGGTGTGTCCTCACAGGGAAGTGTTGTGACACAGGGATGACAGGAACAACTCCTGCTCGCTCCCTCCATCGGCACAGGGACACAGCCCACAGGGCCAAGGGGCTCTGGTTCAGGGCTTTTCTTCTCATGCTTTGGGGATTTGGGGGTGGTGATCTTTCTTGGGGGGTTTGTACTGGTAAAGCAAATTCATCTTGGCTCAATCTGCAGTAAAACAAGCTCAGATCTAACTTTTAACACTAAAACCACCAGAGTTTTGTTTGCTCCACTAGCCCTAAGCCCCAAAATTCATTAAAACTTAAAACAGTATCCAAAGTGACCAATTCCTTTATCCCAATGGAAACAAGCAGCAGAGCAGAATGTTTTACAAGCTGGGGCTTGTAATATCAGCTCTTCTAAGAAAAGACAAGAGCAGAAATGAGAGAAGAAATTTTAAAAGGATCTCTGCAGCTGAAACCATCTCTATTTTCTTCAAACAATGAAGAAAGCAAATACTAAAGTGAAAAGGTTTTTTGTTTTTTTTTTTTTTTTTGGGGGGGATGGAATGGGATGGAATGAAGGGACTTAAGTCCCAAACAGGCATCATTTGGCTGCAGATTAATTTTATAGTATAAAAATAAATATCATTGCTGTCAACTAAATCAGAGGTAAAACGAGAAAAAGCTGGGAAGTCTTGCTACAGGTCTGTGCTTTGTGCTCCCATTCCACAAGGATTAACTTCTTGTACCCAGAGCTGTGCTCACACCCTCAGCATTACTGCTCCTTATACTGAGAAACTCCTGCCTTTGGCCTTCCTGCTCCCTCGCCTCTCGTGTTGTGCCTCCAGGATCAAGCACCACTTACTCTGTAACTGATGTTACATTTTCCTGTCCAGCAGGTATTACTGGATCATCTCTCAACTTATCATTTGGAAGCTGGGGTGGTAAGAACTCCACATCCTTTTTCTTTGGAACTTTGTAATACTTCCAAGTGGTGTCAGCCTCGTCCTCCTCCAAATTGACGGCAGTGCCGACGTACACGGTGGGCTCTATGACCTCGGGGAAGGCGGCCGGGAAAGGCTGGGACAAGCCATCCAGCCTGTCCTCCATTGCTTTCGTGGGGACCAGGGGGTCAGGTGTTGGCATCTGGTAGAAATGCTGACTCTGGGGCGTGGAGGGAGCTTTGGGCACCCCCTCGTCGGTGCTGTCGCAGGGGTGGGGGCTGAGCGGCGGCGGCTGCGGCGAGTTTGCCAGCTCGGCCCCGTGCAGCTGAGGGGGCTTGGCTCCATCGCTAGTTCGGATATTGGCAAACCTCACTTGGCTGTCTGGTGCAGTCATCACAAGCCTCTGACTCGCTGAATCTGCCTCCATGGCAACATCATCACTGATAGATACACGATGATGAAAAGGAGTCAAAGGGCGTTTCTGTGGCTTATCCCCTTTGTCTTGCTTCTCATTTGTCTTGTGCTTCGGAGCCACCGGCTGCTGGGGGCCCACAGGTGGGGCCTGCCCCTGTTGACCTGAATTTCTTGGTTTGAGATTTTTGTGCCTGCAGAATTAATACAGGGAAAAAGACTCCACATTAATCTTTCAAATATGTCTATGGTGTTCTTTTTCACTAGATAAGAACCTGCTTCTAGGCCATTAAACAGCCCATGAGAGACGTCTGAAACTGAAACTGCTCCGAAGTGAAGCTGCCTCTTCTTTCTGACCAGAATTTGAGACTTGAGCAGCACTGCATGATTTTAGAATAACATTTCAAAAATTGTTACATCTGTCCTCTGAGCCAAACACACAAATAGTCCTCAGAATTAAGACAGTATTTTATAACTGCTTTAGCAGAAATAGATTGTCACATGAATACCTCATCACTTTTAACTAGTGCCAGCACTGATGAATCAGTAGAACAACGTAAGAATTAGTGAATGGCTTCTGGAATTCAAACACTCATACCAGCCAAGAGAGCTGCCCAAGCATCACTGGGTTAAGGACTGGAAAATTAACACCAAGAACCAAGAAGCCAAGCTCACTCCTACAAAAGCTATTTCCAAGCTATTACAAGGCTTTTGTAGCTGCTAACTTACAAATTTAGCAAGAGTGGGAAAAAGAAAAACGCAGCGTCTCAACTGCATTAACACAGTTGGGTCTGTGCAATGTAAATGCACTTGAGCTGAAACACTTCATCTGCAAGTTCAAGATGCCAACTTTCAGGACCATCTGACAGAAGGAGGCACATGAAATACTGAAGTGTAGAATGAAATGTTTACGATTAAGCCATTGAACTGCACGTATGTCCTCAGAGCCTGGCAGTTCTTTGCCACTCTTCCATTAGCAAAGTTAAGAAGCACTTGTATTGAAAAAACAGGATTAGGCAGGGATAAAAGGTAAGAGGTATCAAAATCTATTTTTACTTTAAACTCTCACACACATCCACATGTTGTTTCTCCACTTAGAATTCAAAACACATGGAATAATAAAGGGGTTTAGGTCTTTGCAATTTCTCTTTAGGCAATTGCATATTTCTAATACACACCTCACATAGTTAATTGATTGGTTTGCTCTTAACTAGTGCTATCATAGCTAAATTCTCCTTGAAAAGAACATTTAATCCTCCTCCACATCCCAGCTCTTCTCAGGACACAAGTATTTCCACAGAACTTTAACCAACCATTTCAATAAGGGAGTTAAAAAAATGCATTTCTCTCAAAGTGCTACATCCTCCAGACAGTAATTTTTTCCTAAGATACCAATATTCACTGCAAGGTAACCAGTGTAACATTTAAATCAGAGAAAGTGTTTAAACCTCTTGCAACACTTCAGTCACCTAAAGATTAATATTCTGCTATAAGTACAGAAATTGAGAATTCAATGAAATTAATGTTTCCATTTATTTTAAATACCTGTATTAACAGTCTGTAGCATTGCAGCCTCAAAAAAGGCTGTGTTATATATATATATTTAATCTCAGATCTTTTGCCCTTTGTTTTGATCCCTTTTTTCCCCAGCTAATATAAAAAACACACACTGGCATTCCCTCCCAGAGGAGCAGCTTCCCACACAGCCACCCATGGAATGCCACCCTTCCCAGAGAGCAGGTCTGGGGGTTTTATTCCTATTCACCAAGCTCATGATTAACAGCTTTCTCCCTTCAAGGCTAATGCCACAAAGAGGTGCTTAAGTCCTAAATAAATAGCATTCCCTTCCCATTCCTGAGAAAGCTGCCCATACCCACATGGAATCCCAGCCCAGAATCAGGAATTGTCCCCTCATCCAATTCACTCAACTCCAACCTCTGCATTAACTTCTTGGGCAGAATTTCAAGACCTCCAATGACATTTAGGAGAGGAGATACAAATTTTGTTCCAGCTTTCCTCCAAGCAGCTACAGCTTAATTACTCCTGCAGGAGTGATCAGGAGCCTCTCCTGAGCACTTCAGCCCCAGCAAACATCACTGGGCTGTGCCTCTGCCAAGTGCTGTACCTTGAACAATTGCAATTTGTCCTCTGCGTGGCTTCAACAAAATCCCAGGATGCCACCTTGTCAGCTGTCTCCTCCTCACACAAGCCATTTGATGTAGCAGAATACTTCCTCCTAGGATTCAATACCAGGAGAGTTATTTGGGAGCAACATATGTTCTTCTCTTATCTTCTGGCAAAGCTCAAGAGCAGTTTGGTGGCAAGGGATTCAGCAAAGAAAGGATAAATAGCCTTTTCCTGACATATTAAACTGAGAACTAAGTAAGTAATTCCTAAATAGTTAAGGGAAAAAATGAACTTCTTCAGAAATGGTTTATTAGAAGAGTAAAGCACATTCCACCAGCAGTCACAGCACCTTTAAGAGAACTAATTGCTACAATGAGCACACAAAATATTGGTATTTCTGCCTTCAGAGGATGAGTACGTACTTGTTCTGTGCTCTGTTCATGTTGCACTCTTGCCAGACTCTGTCCACCACTTGGTTGGCCAGTTTTCTGGGGATTTTGCCACCGTGATGGCTGGTACTGTCTGAGATAAATCCATCTGAAACCGAGGAAAACTTCACCCATTTCTGGGCAGACTGAGCATCAACTGAAAAGCAGCACCAGAGGAAACACATTCAGGCAGTGAGACAGTGCAGTGTCTATCACTCCAATTCAATCACCATAGGAAAAAAGCATCTTCTTGACTCAGTGTTAGGAAATAAAAACACACAGAAAATCTAGGAATAGCAGCAAATTATTATAGATTTTAAAAAGCACCATATATGTTTATGTTGTAAGGGGGCTGGATATTCTTTATCTTTGAAGAAAGTGACCCGAAATAGAAAACAACTTGAGCAAAGCCAACATTATGATTAAAAAAAAAAGGGTCAGGCTTGGGTAACAGAAGACCATGGAAGAAAAAAAGAAATAAAACCTCTTCTGCACAATAAAACTTATGTAAGTCACCTGAAGCTATCAGTGAGCCTCACCTGCTGTGACCTAAATCAGCTCCCCATAACCACAGATCACACCCAGGGCAGAGGGCACAGAGAAACTGGAAACTTAACTACAGCCAATCTTCCTGGACTGGGAAAAAACATCAACTTTCACTAATGACCGAGGGCACAACGGGGGTCATGGAGCTGTGTCACAACACAGGCATGCTCACAGAGGGGAAAAACCCCAAAAACTTCCTCAGAGCAATCTAAAGTACTGGTAACAACACCAAGTACAACATTCAGCAGCTTACAGAAGAATTTGAGCTTGTTTTGCCCACAACTGGTGACATCAGTTTTACTACACCAAACCTAGGACTAAAGAAATGTGATTTTTCCTACCAAGGCAGCTGCACACAGAGCACCTGAACCCCCTGCAAACACTGCTGTGCTTGAAGGAGAAGCCATGGAAACCATTCCCTCGTGCAGAAGGCAATTCCTTCCCACCTGTCTGAACTTCCTCTGGGGACGTGGGTGGAGTCAGGGTGACGGAGGACATGGCAGGGTCCCTGGTGGAAGCAGGCACTTGGTGGACCCCCAGGCAGGCAGTGGAGCAGTGGGGAGCCCCCACGGAGCTGGGAGCAGGGATGTCTGTCTGAGGGACCAGCACGAAGCACGCCGGGTACACCATCCTCACACCAGCTGCCAAGAGAGCATTGCCCAGTTAGTTACACCCCAAACCATCAAATGGACATTTCAGCAGTCACTCCTGAGCTGACAGACCCTTTGCCACCCACTGAAGCATCTCCTTGGACAAAAAACCTCTGTTGTCACCTCCATCATTACTTGATCTGCTTTATACAGAAGATTTGAGTGAATGAATAAAAAGGGCTTTGTATAGGCAGACATCCACATGCTGCTACCTGCTTCTGTCATTTTGTTTTATAAAGCCTGAAAAAAATCTTTTTTAGCATCATTTAATGCTGCCAACATCCCCAGCAGCACGAGGGTCTCCAGCCATCACTGTACTATGAGCTCCTCACAGAGAAGGGATTGCATTTGCTGGCAAATCAAAGGTTTGATTTCAGCAGTACAAACCAGTGCATCCAGGGGCTGGGATTTTGGGGAAAACAGCAGATAAAGGCAGTGCCTGAGTACATCAGCTTCTCCAGGACTGTGGTTTTGAAGACATCCCTAAAAGGCAAGTCTGCTCTGTTTGAATTTGCACGGACTCTGAAACAGCACAACCTGCTTTTTGTGATCATCCAGGGTTTTTTTTTTTTTAAATCTTGCCTCTCAGGGCACATAAGAAAAAGATCTCCTACTAATGGGTCTGCAAAATCCACTTTGAGCAGCAACTCATCGTAGATAGACCTGAGCATCAAACAGGAAAGCAAAACCCAATAATCATTGTTGCAGAGGAATCAAATGGGGTCACTTCTGCATGCAGAATTTTGTTTAATCAGCCAGTTTATTTCAGTAATTAAAGGTAATCAGGCTCACCAACAAGGACTTCAACAGCAGCTAAAGAATCATCCTCCCAATCCATTTCTTCTTGTTTTTCCTCAGATCCCTCCTTCAAGTTGGATGTGACGGGGTAGAATTGCTTCCACTCCCCAATCAGTTTTTTCGTGGATGAATCAGAAAGCTTGAAGGACTGCCCTGTGAGTGTGCCATTCAACCCAAAGGGGCTCAGGATAACTAAAACAGAAATAAAAATCCATTGGAGATGATATCCACCCCAAATTCCCTCTTCCCCTTTGCAATAGCAGCACTCTCATTTCAGCCACACCAAATAAATAACTTACCACTGGTAAGTCACAATGCAGCCTAATCATGATTTACACTACCCGAGTTTTTGGCAACAGCTTCACATTGTTAAATTTATAGGTACAGCAAGAATTGAGGAGCCACAATAACAACTACAAATTAATCCATTCAAACAAGCAACAGGCAAGTTTTCATCTTGGCTTGCAAGGAGTCTCAGATACAGGTGGGATAAAGAAACACTTCCAAATCCTGGCAGAGTTTAGGTGTTTCCTCATCCTTTCATTCAGCTGCTTATAACAACAGGGAATACACAGGGAATCATCTGTTTCATGTTTAGTCTTGTCCAGAGCAGGGAAGCACAGCTGCTGTTAAGTTGCATTGAGAAAAAAAAGCAAGTTTGGACACTGAGCATTACTAAAGGTGTGTGGCCATGCAGGAGAGGTGATCACACAGCCCCACTGACCAGACTCAGGCCCCAGCACTCCTCTGTCTTCCAGAGCACAGCCTGCATCTGCTGGGGGAACCACAGGGATTTACAGGCAAGGAAGAGCCAGGTGGAAAGGGGAGGGGGTGGGAACAGGTTAAATACACTGAGCCAGAAATGGATTTCTGATAGGGGCTTGGTGAAGGTATGTGGGGGTTATAAGGTTGAAACAGCAAAATGTTTAAGTCACCAATAGGACAGCACTTGGAAATAGTGTCAGGAGGACAAATGATTCAATTACATGCCAAGAGATGAATATGCAAATGCTCCACCTGCACAAGGGCCAGGACACAGCACCTGCCTATGTGAGGACAGGGCACGGCTGGGGACAGCAGGACACGGCTGGGGACAGCAGGACACGCTCTGCCCCCACTGCCAGCCCACCCCAAGCCCTGGGGGAGCTCCCAGAGGATGAATGCAGGTTCAGAGGCAGCAGTGGCAGCACTCCCACCTTGGAAGGGGCTGTTGGACTGCTGGGCCAGGGTGAGGTGCTCCTCACTGAGCAGGTACACGGGCTGGTGCTGGCTGATCTCCACGCTGGTGCACACGTTGCTGTCCCCGTGCAGGAAGAAGGTGAACGAGCAGGACAAGTGCTCACTGCAAAGGCAACAGCAGAAAAGAAGTCTGAAGTACAAGATTTCAAGAAGTTGGTCTCTTTTTTCACTAATATCAAGGCATTTCCTCACTATATATTCATTAATGGAAGTAACCAAAACACTCTTCTAGGTAAATGGCAAGAAAATTATAAATATATGTTGTAGTATCCTTTTAAAGAACTGCCTGGAAAATTATTCCAGGCCCAAGCTTTCAGCTCTGTTCTCTGAACCATTTCTCAAAGTGATAAACTGTTTTTCAACTGAAGACCAAAAAGTCTTTCCCAGGAAAGATAAATTGATCAAAACACAAAAAAATTAATAATAAAAATAAAAACACCTGCTTACTGTTAACAAACCCCAAAAATAAAGTGTCTTCTCTCTAAACCAATCATCTTTATTTTATTCTCATTGTTACAAGTCATACTACTTAAACAATAAGTTTTCTAAATAAACTTCATCTTCTCATCCTCTCCTTCATCTCAAAAATAACCATGTAACTGTCTCTTTACTCCACCACAACCAAAGGGTTAACACCCTAACACCACAATCACAATATGTTCCCTTTACAAACCCAAAGAAAAATCACTTACAAACAACCAGCACTAAGTTTTCAATTTCTTCAGTCTGACACTTAATATTTTGCTGTCTTGAGGAAATTTAAAACATAATTTTTTACAAGACAAAAACCTGTAATTTAATATTTTTATACCTTATGCATTTATTTAAAATCTCTAGAAATATTTCTGAACGTATTTCATTTTTAATGAGGTCGTATCTAGGTTGTCTTGTCACAGCTCCACTAAGCAGAATTTAATATCAGCCAACAAGTCACTTATTTAAGAGCAAGAATGGCAACAGCTTTGAGAAGTGGTTTTGTTTTGTTATTTAAATTGAATCTTATCTTCGTGTTCTTGAAGCCAATCAAGTAACTAAAAATGAAATCCCATACCTACACACAAAAGGGAAGATACAATCAATTAAAAAAACTGAGGCTCAAGACATTTTTAATTAAAGTCATTAAGGCAAGTGTCAATGTTTAATAGCAGATGCTTAATTGACAGCATCTCTCATGGCACAGAGTTTTAGGGGGAAAAAAAAAAAAACACAACAACGGGCTTGAACAGCAAAAAACTCCCCAAAATGAACATTTCTCATTCCTACAACTCTGATTTAAATGCTGTTTCCCAGTGCACAGTTATTAACGAGCAAATACATGAAACCTTTTACTCCACAAGATCACTCTGAAGAGAATTTCTAAATTTTGGGGCCTTGCTCCCTGTTGTTGTTAGAAAAATACAGCTGACCCCTGCAAGGACACCCAGGAAAACATTTCATGTTGCATCCACATCAGCTCCATGGTTTATGTGAAATATATTTCACCAATTTCAATTAAAGGGCAGGAAGAAAGAAAAGACCAAGCAGATCCCTGCCAGAAGTGGCACATCCTGGAAAACTCTTTTTTCCCCCTTTTAAAGAAGCTGTACAGGCACAACATTCCTCAGTTATAGCAGCTACAAGTTATCCCAAATGTTTGCCAGATTGGTGCACTCCAGCAGGAAAAGAGCAGATGTTTAAAAGCAGAAGGTGCTGCTCATTTGGATGTTAAATTAGGTCCAACATCACGGCCAGAGAAGGACCAAGGTCAAGGAGAACCTGAGAAGAACTTCATAAAGTGCTGGTGAGAAAATAAATCTTCCTTTGTAAGGACAGGGCAGCAAAATCCTGCTCAGTCTCAGGGAAAAAAAGGGATCAAGTCACAGGAAACACTGATTTTAGTCAGTGAAAACTGCAGGTACTGGAGAGGATTTTTGCATGATCCCATGGAAAAAAACACTCCATGAACTACTGCAGCCTAAAAACGAATGCAACCCCACTGTGTCCCAAAAACACAACCTGATCCCACCAGCCAGTGCCCAGGATGGCATGAAGGCTCTGGGACATTTGTGCTCCTTAGTCTAAAATCCAGTTTGGCATTCCTGGGAAAGAAACAAACAGCTCCAGGGCAGGGAGAACCAACAGGCACCACAAGAACCCATTAAAACACATCCTCCACATTAAAACACAAATCTCCCCAGCTGCAGCTACTGGGAACAGTTTCAGTGTCATTTCCAAAATGTTTCTTACCCAGAGGGAGATGGTGGGATGGGGAACAACAAGGGGAAAGGGAAATTTCTGGAATTACCACAGTCCATTCAATCCATGGAAATGGAGAGGGGTTGGTTCACTCTCACCCCCAAGCCTGAGTCAGGCAGGAGAAGGGTGGAACAGTGACAAAAACAGAGCAGATTTAAAACTGGGGACCAAAAGTGTGCAGAGAGGATGAGAGAGTCCTCGTGGTGCTCATGGAGGAGCAGGAAGAACAGCACATTTGTCCAGGAGCTGCAGTGACCCCACTGAGGAGCTGCTCTGAGGGAGAATGGTTCTCCAGCTCTGCTCATCTGCTGCTCAGGTTTAATTGTGTTTTAGGGGCAAAAAAGGCAAGATCTGGATGAATTCTAAATTGCTTCATAACAGCTGAAACCCCACGGTGCTCAGGAATGGCAGGAAAGTTACATTTCCAAATCACAGTGAGGATGGAGCTGAGCACGTTGATGACTTCAAGAGTACAGGAGTCACGTGGCCAGGACACACCACTAAATTCCAGTATGGAAATCTGATTAAACTTTAATCCTTATGCAAATGGTGGAAGACTGATTTTCAAACTGAATTTTATTTTCCAAAGCCCATTGGATGAGGGTGAAGGAGGTGGCAGTGCCTTGGTTCCCAGTGACAGACACAATTCAGAAGCTCAGCATAAGCAAGATTAAATTTTAAAATTAAAGCACAAATTCTCTATATACACTTTAAATGCAATTAAGCTTCACCTCTTGTAAACAACTCATTGTTAGCCAGATAAAGGGCAAACAATCACAGCATAATCTGATGGAATTCAGATAAACCAAGACAAAGGGAGGCATCAGCATGATAACAGAAGCATTTCAATTCATCACACTGCAAAACCAGTCCTAAGGAGGAGCAAGGAAAACTCAAGGTCACCATGCAAAAGCCAAATCTAAAACTACAACCAAAAAAAAAAAAAATCCCAAATCAAATCTCTTTTCTCCCCCAACTCAGCAGGGGAGAGGTTTCCAACAAAATAATCCAGTGAGTGAGCACCCAGTGCTGCCACTGCCATTGTTCCCAGCTCTGCCTCCATGGCATGGAGAGAGGATCCACTGCTCCAATTTATCCTGCAAAACCCCAAATTCACCCACTTTCTACTTTACCGGTTAGAAATGGAAGTGTTAAGCAGCAGGACGATGCACAGCACCGGGGGGTTTCTTTTAGAGGTGCAGCAGTCACTTTGTGGCCAGCAGGATAAGAAGTTTCACAGGAGAAATACACAGTAAAAAAAAAAAAAGGAGTCTGGAAATTCGGGATAAGGGAAACAGATCCCAGCCGGGACACAAAGTATCCCCTGCAAGCTTTAAAACAAAGGTCAACCTGAAAGGCAAAATTAACCCTTCGGGCTTTTTCTTCTGAGCCAGTCGTGCTCAGAAACTGCTTCCTCACATTTAAATTATCTTACGTTACAGAATTTAAGAAATAGTAATGCATGTGGAAATAATCACAAGCAATACAAATATAGAATCCTAATTAAAATGAAAAGAAAAAAAGAAATCAAAACCACGGGGAGTGGAGAAAAGGAGGAACATGAAGAACCAGAGCTTTACAGTACTGGATGCCCCTACACAAATTATTTTATGGACTTAGCAAGACACTCTAGAAACATGCTGCCTTTTTATTATTGCTTTGTTTAAATTAATACATTTGAACATCCTCCAAATCTTTAAGTTTCTAGAGCCTGGCTGCCAATGCACAACCTCAGTTTAGGAGGAATAATCCAAAAATTATCATAATCTAATTAAAAAAAAATGTGGCTATATATTCATATATTTTTCTACCAGTTCTCTAAGTCATCCTCTAATCTTCCCAATAACTCACCTCACAGCCAAAAATCCTAATAAAAAATCTATCAGGTATCACTTTGGGGTAAATAGGCAAATTATCTTCACAATTCAGTCAAGGACACAGTAACAGAATCAGGCTGGTGGTTTCCTGCCTGCTAACGGAGAGTTCATCCTATTTTTATTTGCAGACTATTTTAGGTAGCTCAGAAGATCACTGGTAATTTGTGCAGAGCATCTCACCACTGAAATATGAAAAAAAAAAATCCCTGCACCTCAACACTTTGAAATTTTATTCTGCATGAAGAGAGAATCAGTGACATCCTTAAGGTCAGATATAGAAAAAAAAAATTGGATGTTAAAGTCAGCACTGCTAACCCTCTCTTTTAGTACTTTCACTACTGCTATCATTTATTATTGCATATACTTTTATTCAGAAAATTCTGAAAACAAAATCCGAATTAAAAAAAAAACTCTTTGTCTTGTCTGACCCTGAACATCAAGTTGCTCCATTAATATTTCTAATTAATTTCATTAAAGTCCCAATCACAGAATTTAGGTATCAATAATCCAGTTTCCAACTGATTTCTGAAGAGATATGAAGTGCCATCAGAACAAGGATTCTTTATGACTTTTGATCTGAGCACACCAGAATTCAGTCAGATTGAGGTGCAATCCTGAAAGTCACTTTAAAAACAAATAAAAAATAAAATAAGAAGGAGACTCCTTGGGAATAAGGCTATTTGAAGCAACCTTCAGTCCTTATCCACAGTCCATTAAATACATTTGTGTAAAACCATTTGATTCCCCCATGCTCCCTCTTCACTCTAATCACACAAAACAAAGATGTTTTCGTTTCAGAGACAAAGGATTATCATTTTATGGGGGGAAAAAACCAGAAGCTGCTGTGGATAAAACCAATACCATTTCTACTTCTACGTTTTTAAGAATAACTGAAGAGTAGGAGGGGAAACCACACTAAAATCCACGTCTACAGGAGGCTTCCATTAGCAAATCTGAAAATATCTTCTTGATAAAAAGGTAATTAGGTCTGGTTTTGTCTCCACATTAGGACTTGTGTAGAGCTTTAGATCTTCAAAGTGCTTCCCAAACACTGGCTGCATTAGGACCCCACTAATCCACACTCAAATCAACCCCTCATGATAGCACCAGCACAGGGAAGGCTCCAACCAAAAGCACATTTTAATAGTAAATTAAAAAAAAAAAAAGCATCCAAATGTTTGAGCTGAAAGAGAAAATGTTTGTTTTATGTAATTACTATCTCCTGTTTTCCTAGCTTGTCTTTGTGAATTACTTCTGAGCTGAAGTGGGAGCACCTTATGCTGCCAAAGCTCTGCTATCCCAACCAAAATATTTACTGAATCCTTATACAGTGCAGCCTGTGAGTCCTGCACAGCAAACACCCACTGCAGAGTGAGCTGCTGTCCCAGGACTCTGCCCTGTCCCACTTCTGGTCCCACCAAGTCCCTTCCAGCAGGGCAGAACACACCTGGCTTAGCAGCACAAACACAGCAGCTAGGTAAGGCTCCAATTCATTCATTAACTTGCACCATGATTTCAGTCTGTTATAAAATGATTGCCAGAAATTGATTCATCTTGGCCAGTGTGGGGCATTTTCCCCAGGAATCAATACCAGGACTGGCTGGCAATAATTGAGAGTTCCCAACCCTCAGCCACCAAAGTGAAGCATCCCCCCAGAGCTGTCCTTCACCACAGGTGAGTTCTGGGTGCCACTTAAATACATTTAAAGCATCAAAGAACCTCCTTTGGAAAATGTGACAATTCCCTTCTATAATGAATTCCTGGGATGGAGAACACAGTCTTAAAATTAAATAGGTTCTTTTGGAAATAAAATCTTATAAGGAAAAAAGGTTTAAGGTGACACACACCCCCCACGAAGCCCTAAGTCTCTTCCTTTCCTGTTTGTTTTTTATTTTCTTTTCATTTTAACCAAGCTGGATACAACAGAACAGTTCTTTGGGATTACTCACACTTCCAGGTGCAGCTGGAACACCACACTGGGAAGTTTTTTCTCTACCTCCCTCCCACCTTTGCTGCTCCAAAAGCCCTTCCTATTTCAAACGTGGCATCCTCAATTCCCACTCACCCTCCACAATCCTGAATTGCCAAACTCAATTCTGACTACAAAGGAGCAGGAAATTCCGTGTGCTTGTGCTGTGATCAGCAAAATAGGAAATAAGTCAAACACTAAAACCAGTGCAAAGAAGCTCAGCAAATGCACAGCTCCATTTTCTGTGCCATAAATGAAGGATCCAGAGCTGGAATTCCAGCTGCTCCTCTCGCTCTGGACAATGCCAAGGAGCAGAAATGCTCTTCCAAGCATCCCTGAGTAACTCCCCATGGCCAGGCAGGGAAATACAGCAGAAAGCTGATTTTGATGATAACACAAAGCAGAAAAACATAGCTAATAGCAAAGTAGAAAAAACCCTTCCAGTTCAAAGCACATCTTTAATGATTCCTGTCAAAAGGCTCTCCAAAGCATTCTTCGTGGCTGAGGATGTTTTGATTTGACTTAGACCTGAGAGTTAAAAATATTTATTTATTCCATAACTGAGTTATGTACACTAAAACAAACATAAATGTAGCAAGCAATCTGTATTCCAGAATAAGCCATGCTTGCCTTAGACTGCCACATTTTAAATTAACTTCATTATTAATGGGCTTAGCTTCATCCCAATAAAACCAATTTTGTTTTTATACACACTAAAACTCCAGCATAGTATTTTAAAAGAAAGCAAACTGATTTTTTTTCAGAAGGCAGCAAGAAGTTTATACATATACACACAAAGGTATGTATTTTTCCAGATACAATTATAAACAATACTACAAAGAGTTTGCTCACGTTCCTGTATTTCAGAACTTAAATGAGACTAATAAACCTGTCACCTTGGATTTTAGCATCCTTTAATTTGAGGCTGCAAATCTCAATTAGCTGAACTTGTGCTTTCACAGGGAAATATACTTGTGCTATAAAGATCCAGAACATATTTGGGAAAAGGATAATAGCTCTAAACATCCCTGTGTTCCAAAGCCAGGGGAACAGCTTTCCCTGTATTGCTCCTTCCCATCCTGAAACATTTACAAACATCTTGTTAAGCCAGATTTTTCTCAAAGTTCAAAATGGAAATGATTTATAAAATTGTCATTTAACAAAATCTGAAGTATCTCTATCGCTTTTGTATTATTTTATTGTTCAGTGAACAAAAAGAGCAGATTTATGCTTGAAAGCTCAAAACCAAGAGCCATTATCATTTTTTTCCTTTTTCCTGATGAACCAACTACCAGTGTAATTTAAGCTAAATAAGAGAAAACTGCTTTGTGATGTAAAGTGCTAAATTTGTCTGCTTGTAGTCTCTGTAGCAACCCAATATTCCAAAGAGACAATCATGTGATCAATGCTCTCAGCTCCTGCTGTTTATCCTGCACTGTCCTACTTACAGCAGCTCTCAATTCCAGCTGTCTACAGCAAAAGGAAAAACATCACCTGCTCTCCTGCCGGGACATGATGCCAGAACAGCCTCATTAGGGCTGCTGTAAAAAAATGTTGACATTGTTTGATTTAAAGATTAACATAGGGAGGAAATTTACACTGCAAAGAGTTGAGCAGCCTTAATAGAAAATATTCCAGCACTACCAGGGAAGAGCCACTTGGTTTCAGACTAAATAGACAGAAATAAACCCAAAACCTGTGGGTGAACCTTGTTTTTGAGAGTAACTGTCTAAGTAGGAAGGAATTTTTGAGCTGTAGCACCCAGAAATCTTGTTCTATTCCTTAATAATTCCCAACAGCATTCCAGAGGATCAAGAAGTAAAATTCTCTGTTCCTGTTGGAAAGATAACCATAGGAACAGGGGAAAAAGAGGCAAACAGAGGGATGATGCAGAAATGTGGGTTAAAACAGAGCAAAAGCAGCATTTCTTTTGTCTTAAGGGCAGTGAAGACCAGACAGGCAGGAGCTGATCCCACCCACACTGCTCAATGCCAACACAGATATTTCTGATGGCACAGCAGGACCATTCCCAGGACTAAAAGTAAAAAAACACCCCCCAAACTCACACTGCAGCCATGGCCATCCCAATTCCAGACTGCAGGGCTGCCACCAGGCTTACACCAAACTCAGGAATCACACCCACAGCTCCACCTCTTCCTCATGGCAAGATGAGGTAGAGAAAAAAAAAAATCCCTCTCCAGAATTATGATAAGCACACCTTCAAAACAAGATAACTACATGTACAAAGGTTTAAAATAAAGTAATATAAATTGGTATCTAGAATATTTTTCAGCAGTCACTTCCCATGAAGTTATATACTTATTATTTTCTATTTCCATGGGAAAAAAAGAAATAGGAGAATGGTGGCCTGGCATTCTAAAATCCTGAACCCAGACTTGTGGTAAACAGAATTACTCTGAAACCTGTGCAGCAAGTTATGATAACCTTATCACTTATGAATTTCCAAGTGGCTTGTGGGGTGGTTTTTGTGCTTTTGGGTGTGTGGTGTTTTTTCACCATTTTTAAGTGAACTCGTCAGACACAAGTTCTGCTTTGCCACCCACTGCAATTGGCTGCATTATTCCCCAATTACAAGGAAGAAAAAAAGCAACCATTCAAGTAATATAGCAGTTTTTAGCATTCTAGACTTGCAGTTGTCTATCAGATCCACCCACAAATTCAGGATTACTCAATTGTTTGCTTACTGCTATTTCAATTGTGTTCAAGTTTAGCAAGTTGTAATTATTACCAAAAACTCCAAAGAGATACCCCTCACATAAACACTTGGTACTTGTGCTTCATTAGAAGTGTCATATTTGATCTATTTCAATTGTATTCAATCTGATAGGTTTCCTAATCATATTTATTCCAGGTATACCCAGTAATGAGTAAAAGGAACAGACTCATCCAAAGCAATCCCACCAGCACAGTGGGATGGAGCAGATCACAGTCTCCATCTCACATTTATGAGGGGATTTTGGAATAAAACATACACAACCATATTCCTGAAAATAGCAACAAAACAACCAGTTGGCAAAGGGGAAAGAGAATTACATTTCTATTTGTCAAATTTTAATTTAATGTGGTTTAAATGACTACACATTATTGGGCTTCTGCAGTCTCCAAGTGACCAAAACAGGTTGTGACAAATACAATGATTTTTTTTTTTTATTGGTTTCAGCAAAGACCTTCAGCAGAATCTTCTCTGTGGTTTTTTATTCATCTGGAGAACTGAAATTTTAAAATGGGCAACAAGACCCCAGCACACCCACACCCCCCCTTCAGGGAGCTGCTCCATCCCTGCCCTGTCCATGACCAGGAGTGGAACCTTGAAAAGCCTGGGGAGTTTCCCCAGGCAGGCTGATGGTGAGCTGCTCTCAGAGCTGAGGTTTGAGCCCATCAGGGGTGCTCAGTGTGCTCAGTGCTGGTTTGAAGTGGGCAGCAGCAGGGAGGGAGGCAGGGAAGAGCAGCTCAGGGCTGATACCTCGCAGCACGTGACTGCACAAGGCAAACAGCACAGGGGTTACTGCTCCCACAGCAAAAATTTTAAGAGATCTCATATAAAAAAGATTAGTTTAATGAGTTTATTTGTTTAGGAGTCACATCATTAAAGAGTGAACACTCTAAACTAGCTCATTCTGACTTCCCTGGTCATCTGCTCATGTGCCACACCAGCATCAATGATGAACATTCAGGACTGTCCTTTTAAAATTTAAATGTACAATGACAGACTTGTTATTTTAAAGTAACCTTATGCAAGGAGAAAAAAACCCATCAGAGTAACAGACAGGAAGGCAGGGCTGCTGGAGGAGCTGTTATCACAGCCCAACACCTATTAGAAATCACAGCCTCCCTCCTGGCTGCTGCACCACCACTGCCAGCTATTGTTGGGAGAGCAGAGCACAGAAAATCTCCCCTTCTGGAAGCACAGGCTTTCAAACAGAACTGGGAAAAATCCAGATGGGATCAGCTTCAAATGAAAGAAACAGCTCCATGTGCACATCCTTCAAAGGGACAGACAGGGCCAGAGAGGGCTGAGGTCCTGCAGCCACAGCCCCAGGAAGCCCAGGGGAAGGAGTCACCTCCACACCAAGGGCACTGACTGCTCCAATTCCAGTCAAATTCCTTGAAACTAAAGATTTCCAGCAAGAGCAACCAACCTGACTGAAATCTGCAGCTGTAAAACACAGGGAACGAGTCTCTAGAGTGGCTGACCAAGCCTCAAAGTGCAGGGTGAGATAAATTATGATCCAAAGCACACTGGTAGCAAACTCCACATCCCCAGGATACCAAATTACCTCAAATTATACAGGCACAGGAACTCCTTCCCAGGGTTTCTGAACCTTAATGCAAAGAACAGTCCCAAGGACAGCAGAGTAATATGGGATGAGAGACAAAAATACAGCTTCAAAGCTGATTCTTAAGATTGTGCATCAATACTCACAAACACTGTTGGGGGTTTAGTTTGGTTTGTAATTAAGTCAGCCACATCTACCAAAAAATTATAAACTTTGTATAGCTTTGGCTGATTAAATGGATCCTAAGGAATGAAAAATATGCAGAAGTTGTATTGAGGTTTAGTTTTTGTTAGTGTTAGAGCAGCTGTCTGGTAGGAAATGTATCAGCACCCCAGGTGCAACATTCAGTGCTTTTTCCAGGCTGGCTGCAAGTCCCTTTATGTGGGATTTGCTGCAGTGTCACATTTAACTTTTGCCATGAGAGAAATGTTCCTTTTACTACAAGAGTGTTCCAGACTTTGGAGCTCCAGAGGTGGCATCACAAAGCATCCATGGCAGTGTTTGGTTTTCTGCCACAAGCCTGAGCTGACCCCTGTGAAGAGCCCAACTTTCCTGAGAGCAGAGATGATCCCAATTCTAGATATTCCTATTTGGGATGAGCCAAATGTGCCACGAGAACACACATCTGTTCACCATCCCCCACTTCATTCCATAAAAGCCCTCATGCTATTGAGCTATCTGGTAGAAAATACTGAAATTTCTCAACAATAAAATATCTTACACAGATCTGTTAAAGCTTTTTACATTTTCCAGTAATTCTGGGCTACATATGATGAAATTGTGTGAGTAAGCACACAATTCCTTCAGTTATTTTCATCAAGCATGCTGACATTCTGACCTTCTTCAAAGAAGAATCAGAGCTTCCAAATTAAACAAACACTGCTATTTTATTTTAAAAGCTTTCATCAGCTTTTCCAGCTGCTCTAGAGAGCTTCATAGAATTACTCTAAGAGAATCCAGGACACAACTAATGCTAGTTTAAAATGGCAATTTGGTCAACCAGTTCCTCAAAGGAGGAAAGCCCAGACTGTGCCAACATGATATTGGCCAAAATAGTTAAAAGTAAACTCTTTACTCTTGATTTATAGCAGAAAAAAAAAAATAAAGATGGACAAGCACACCCCAGAGAGGAAACATTTGCCCTGACCAGGGTGGAGAAAGAAATGCCTGGAACTAAAGGACAAGTTTATACAAAAATTAAAAGCAGCAGTTCACAACTACTAATAGAAACACACACAAACATGTGCTTCTGCTTCTTTTGCTCCAAAACAGCTTCTAAATTTCTTTCAAGTTTAAATTTATTGCAGAAGATGCCAACAATGGCCAACTCCACACCCAAAAAGCAAAGCCACTGATCTCAAAATTTCCTGCATGCAAGATTTAACACATACATAGACACACACACACACAAAAAAGCCACACTAAAAAACCCATCATCTAAGCTTTAAATTACTTTGGATTTTAAAAGCTGATTTGGGAACAGCGATTAAACTTGTTCCAGCTAACCTAGTTTTTATTCATTTCATTATTTATTGCTAGGCAACATAGACCGTGTCAAACCACGTTAGAACCATGAGAAGAAGTCCTTCCAATTTAGATCAAAAATTCTCTCCTCTCCCTCCTCCCCCCCATCATGGAGGCCACATGGATTCTTTTAACACCAGCATTCCCAGACACCATCCTTTTTCTGACCAGGAGCTGACATTCCAAACTCTCAGCATCTCCCATGGGATGCAATTTTTCCAAAGCTCAGGTGGGATCTGCAAAGATCTCTCTACAATGAGTCTGTCCTGGTGTTTGCAAGCACAATGACTTCCAGTCACCTGCAGGCCCAGGGCAGGTGTCTCATCATTCAGGTATCTTTTCCTTCCTTTCTGGAAGACTCTACCTTCTTTCCTATCCATGGTCTGGACATGGGGACCAGCACAGAAGAGATTGTTTACCACACTTATCATTACTTCCTTTCATCATAAGGAAGTTCAGAACTCCAAAAAAGCAGCAAAATAATAAAGAGTAGAGACCCAGGCTCCAGAATAAATCACACACAGGAGCCTCTTAATTAAACCTTTCTTCTAGCACAAAGAATAAACCCTCCAACCTCTCCAATAAAGGAAAAGAAATCCTCCTACCTTTTGTTGATGGGTTTCTCATCCTTCTCGTAGGGCTTCACGAACCACTTCCCGATGCGCACGAAGTTCCTGTTCATGAGACACCTCTCGAGCAGGTTGTGAACAGCCTTGAACAGCAGAGTGCGGCACTCGTAGGACAGCCCGTTCTCCCAAACCCCATCTTCCTCTTCTGCAAGGCACAGGGGAAACAGAAAACACCTCTGAATTCCCTCTGTTAGCTCAGATTTATCACAATACCCTTTTCTCTCCCACAAGAGATATTCACAGCGTAACATGCAACCAAAACCAGGCTGTGATGTTCAGATAACTCTGCTTACTTGATGATAGAGCTGCTAAAAGTGATCAGCTATAAAAACATCTCATCCCCCACAAGGAAAGAAGATTGTACAGTTATTTGTACACAAAAGCAAACAAGTAGCACCAGCATTTTAGGTATTTCAGCCTGTGTGATCTGTCTGTGAGGTGGCTTGTGTTTTGGGGAGTCTGGATTACTCATCCTGCAGAGTTAGGTGACAATTAGGCTTAAAAATAAATTTACCACAGCCAGATTTTTAATATATCCTGGTGTCTTTGAGTAGCATTGACTGAAGGAAGCCAGGAGCAAAAGCCAGCAATCAGCTGATCCTCAATGATCAACAATTTGCTAGAGATGACAAAAAATACTCAGAATATTGGTATGAGCAACCTGATTCTCCCCAGAGAAGGCTCAAAACTGTCATTTTCCTTTTTAATTCAACATTAAAAATGAAGATATTTAAGCAGCCTAGCCCTGCTTTCTGATGTACACACAGATGAGAAAAATCAGCAAGACAATGCCCAGCTCCTACTGATGGGATTCTGAAGTCAAACACTGACATCTTCTGTGCCCCACAAATCCAACTCAGGCACGGAATGCAGCTTGCACAAGCCAAGCTGATTTGCCAAATGGAAAAGAGAGATTTATGACAAGGAGCTGCAACTTCTTCCACCACTCTGGCTCCTGCTCAGTGTTTGAACGGGGTCTAGAGCCCTCAAAGCACAAGCACTGGCACTCACACAATTCCCTTACCCAGGTAAAACAAGGGACATCTCAAAGTTCCTGGGGTGTCTCCCAGGATATATCTGATATCATTCATCCCCAGCAACACTAATAAGGAGGATAATAATATAATAAAGCTTGATATGCTGTCCTTAAATCACTGGCAATCAGATCTTGCCTAACTCCTTGCATTTTGTATGGGTTTATTTCATGGTTCTATCCCTCAGGATCTGCTCCTGGTCTCCTTGGACTCACCTAGCAGAGTTACTCTCCAAATGCCATTGCTTTTATACTCCAGGTAGCAGCAGAGACCAGAAGTTTGTCTGACATAGATAAGGAGACATATTTTTACTCCAGTCTCTGGATAGTCATGGAATAATTTAGGTTGGAGGGGAGCTGTGGAGGTCGTTGCTCCAAGCTCCACATGCAGCCCCACGTGAGAACAGGTTGCTCATGTGTCACATCCACTGTCCTGCACATGCCAGGGCTGGAGTCCAGCTCTGCTTCAGCACCACAGCTCTGGCAGCAGAGCCCTGCCTGCTCCCCTCTCCCTACAGAGCATTTTGGTTCCACTGCTTTGCTCCATGGTCAGAAAACCTCAACAACACATCCAAGTCCTTGCATTTTAAATCCCCCTTGGAAATAAGCCCCTTCACCTTTCTTTGGAAGCCACTTACAAGCTTAAAAGGTTGCAACATTATTAACTAAAGTCTTGATATCCTTAAATGAGAGAGCATCTAGAAAACCAGACACCTAAGAGTTTTAGTTAGGAAAAGAAAAACCTTACAGATTATTACAATAAACAGTATTTAAGACAGAGAATGGAATTTCAATACTATTGGGACCAGAACATGATGACCATGTTTGTATTTTGCTATATTCCACACAGGAAAAAGTACATTTCCACACAAGGCCAGTATTGTGAGTAAAAAAGTTACTCCCAGTAACTCTGAGGGACAGAATAAGAGTAAACAGACCTGCCCCATCATTTATAAAAGAGGAGGTGTGCATCATTACAGATGAATCATTCCATGAAATAACTTTCTGGGAAAGACAAGGGAAAACAAGGAGCAGCATTTCCCAAAGCAGAGACCTCACCACAAGGTTCCCACCTCACCACCAGACTCCAGCGCCGGAGTTGAGCAAAAACTTGTTTTTAAAAATTGTAAAGCTACAAGATAACACAGTAACTCACTAAAGAAACATCCTACACCGCTCTTGTAACAAAAAGCAACGAAAGTCCAAAGTCAAAGGGTGTAAAGTGCCCGTGCCAAGCACAGAGGTTGCTCCCCAGGGCAGCTCTGGTGGATGCCCAGGCACAGCCCTGTCCCAAAAAGCAGCTCAGCAGAGCAAACATTAACTGCACAGCTCACCCGTGTTGGACTTTAGTGCACAATAAACTCCTCACCATCTCAAAGGTTACACACTCGCTTTGTACATGGCTCTTGGCAATCCAGGGAATCATTCCAAGCACATTCCCTGCATCCAAAACCTTCTAGAACACACAATGGAAGGAGCTAATTCCAGCTCTGTGCCTAATTTTGTTTTGGTGTATTGGTGTAGCAATGCCATGAAGATGCTGGAATTGCAGGGATACTGAAGTAACTCAAATCTTGTGTTTTGATGGCCACACTGTGGACACAAAGGAGAAGTTTCCATTCTCTGTAGTCAGGTGCTTCATTCAGGATCAGCTGTACTGACCACCAAGGTAAGAGCAAGTTTCCATGCAAGAACTGGCCTCAAGATGTAATTGTTGAAAGCTCTCCTCACTCAGATAATTGCAGAACCAGAGAGCTCTTAGCTGAGTGGGTTATGTGCAGAATGTGTAAGATTTGAGATGGAAATCACAATTAAAACTCCGATTTCTGCTCACCAGACCACCAGCTCTGAGTGAAGTGCACCTTGCCACAGAAAGGGAAGGTAAAAGAAGCTGTCAGTTCAAGAAACCTTCATTTCAGAACATTATTCAAATTCATGCAAAAAACTCCCAGCAGTAAGTGTTCCCTGACTTTCTGAAGTCTATTTAGTGATTCCCCTCCCCCCATTTTCAGTGGTGGAGAGAAACAAACATGACATCTGCTCACATCTGCCAACTATTTTTCTTCTTAATTCAAATTGTTGTTTCTCGACATGAGAAAACCCCTCCCACTTAATAGAAAATTGTACACAGCAATCCATTCATTAAAAGAGGGGGAGAGGAAGAGGCACTTTTGCCCTCTAATCTTTCTTAAACAATAAATTCAAATGTTCAATCTGATAATGCTAACAAACCAACAGAAGTTGCTGACTCATTTTCAGAAGGTGCTAAGCCACAATTTCACTTTGGACAAGTGTTATCCACAAAAGTGCTCTGGCAACCTGAAGGTTACAAGTACTTTATTTTTGATGAGTTCTCTCAGCTAAAGCACTCAACTCTTCCCCAGCACAGTCATTTTTACGTCAATCCATTAAACAATTTATATCCATATCCCACTGCTCCCTCTCTCTTTACATCACATATTACACAGAGTTTTCCTCAAATGAAGATAAAAATTATCAGGAAATGAAGAACTCATGAAAACAACGGCCAGGAAAAAGCAATTTGCATCCTACACATAAATAAAACTTTTAAAAACTTCAATATTACCAATTTTATTGAAGGCCACTTTTCTTCAGAACTTTTATGTTCTCCTTTCCATTTTTCCTACAGTTCACCTGAACCAGTCAAGTTCATTTTTACTGATTATGCCCTTCTATCTGTGTGGTGCTCTTGGAGAAGTAAAGAGAAAATTTTGAATATTCTCAGAATATAAAACTCTTGCAATTTTTAGTGAATTCTGAAAAAGGAGTATCTTTAAACCTTATAATTTAATTCATGTTAGGCTTTTTAAAGCCTATTGTTATTTGCAGATCTTTAGACAAATTTATTAATCAAGGATTTCTAAGAAATAATACATATTAAATATATAGACAAATCTATACTGCAACAGGGAAATACATACAGCCTTAAAAATGTCATTTTTAACAAGACTTAAGAACATAGATTTCCCTCCTTCCTTTAACACACAGGACACCAGCAAACACCAGTTCTAAACAGGCTGAGTGTTTACCACACCATTAAAAATATCTCCCTAATGCTCAATGAACCTCTAAAATAAACTATGCAAAGAAACAAAGCCTCCACTTTGGACTACAATTCCCCCCAATTACTTCAATTACACAGGGGAAAATCCATTCTTTCATATCAGGACTGAGACTTGTCTTTTGGAAGCATTTCTTACCTCACAGGCTCCCTTTTCACCATTATATGACTGTGCCAGTTATAAAAACACTGACACAATCCTGATTTATACAATTAAACTTCCTATATAAACATCAGATTCCAAGGGAAGTAAAGAAGCAAAGTAATGTGAAATTATTGCTGTACACAATATTGTAATGATACGACAGAAACACTTTTACTCCAAGTTTTCTATTTAAAAACCTAGATTTTTTAATTAAAATTCTTTAAACTGCTCAAAGTGAGAATTACCCAGCAAAGCTATTGAAATACTGTTTTGAGGGCCTATGAAACATCTCTTGTGAAACAAGTGAGAAGCAACAGATTTTGCAGGGATAAAGGAAAATAATGCAAAGTGAAAACATCAATTTAAGAATCTGAATAAGACAACTGAAGTTTGTTCCTACTGGAGTGGTATCTGTTATCTACACTCTCTGAGCAGAATCTGAATCCAAGACTCTGGGTCCCAAACTGTCCAAAATACCACACTGAAAACATTCAGCACCATTCCAGTTAGTTTTTGTGCTGCTTGGCCTTCACCAGTATCACACACAGAGGTTTTATGCTCTCTACCCAGCAGAATACTTTCTAAATCCTGATAATTTCAAAGTGGAACCTTTCTGTAAGAGTGTAGCCATGGCAGTTTATCAAGATAACAAGGTAACTGCTCTCCTTCACCATTTGTTGGGTGTTGAGTTTGGCTACAAAGCCACAAGAAAAGCTGAAAAACTTCCCAGCTAAATGATCCAATACCCTCCACCACACTAAGTAATTCCATATGCAGGTAGATGTAACAGTGTAAGTAAAATATTTCATTGTTCGGATTTATCCAGGTCATTCTGCATGTGACATTGTACACACAACCAACATGACACCATGCCAAATCCTCACTGGCTGTGACAAAGCATTTTTCACCTGACTCCACAGAAATTTCACGTGCATGTTGGTCAAGGAAAAACGGGGGGAAAGTTAAATCTTTGTCACCTTTGAGCTCACAGCTAGTCACAGAAGTTTAATAAAACTGCTTCAGTAATTTTTGCATAATGCTTATCAGCAGT
The DNA here is from genome assembly GCA_013397375.1 of Toxostoma redivivum. Taxonomy (NCBI): domain Eukaryota; kingdom Metazoa; phylum Chordata; class Aves; order Passeriformes; family Mimidae; genus Toxostoma; species Toxostoma redivivum. Next base: position 472,463 of record VXBI01007494.1, read on the forward strand.
TTTGCTTAAGTGGCTACATCTCTAACATGGAGGACTAAAGAAATGCTGAAGCATCAATGCAGCAAGAACACTTGGAATGCCTCTCCTGCCTGACACAGAACACACAGATCCTCCCCAGACAAGGGGCTGCAGCTCACCGTGCTCACATCAGGTGCAAAACGTTTTTAAAAGCATCCTTTCCCTTTTTTTTTTTTTGTTTTGCTTGGTTTTAGGGTTTCTTTTTGGTAGGAACTAAATGATCTTAGGGAGTAATTGTTATTTTAAAAAAGCATCACTGGCTGAACTCTTTTCCAAGCTGCCTTTGCCAACTCCTTGCAACTGGCAGGGCTTGCAGCCCCTTGGAATGATAACTGGCTCATCCTCTGGTTTCCATTGTCCTGGAGTAACGAGACACTCGGTGCTGACATCAGCACAATCCCACTGATTTTTTGGGGACATGGATTTGATCTATAATGCACATGCATTAACAACTACACAACACACATTAGTCCTTGCTGCCACGACTGTTTGTACCACACAGACAAACACCGGGATTCTTCCAAGCTCTCCTCCAACCAGCTTTATTTTTATACATCTCCCCCTCACAGAAGCATGAGCAAGATTGTTCAGCAAACAAAAACTGATTATCTTGATATATGACAGACAACTCTTTAATTTTTAAAGTAAATTAACCAAATTTAATAGACACTAGAATGAAAAAGATGCATCTTGCAGCTCACCATTTAAAAGATGCAATTTGAAGGTCAAAGCCATATAGCAGCATTCCCCTATCCCAGCATTAATCAAATTGTAACCATTTCCTTGGGACTATGTCTTGTACATAATTCATACCTGACTGTTCTCAGGTTTAAAATCATCTACTGCCAATTTAAAAAAAATAATCCAAGTGTAGAAGTAGCCACATGAAAATAAGAAAGAGCCTTTCTAATAAAATAACTGCTGATCGGAGCCGTGCGAGACCATTGCCTGCTGAAATTGGAAGAGATGTCCTACTTTAGGGTTTGAGTTGCAAGAATTACTATAATCAAGCCTCACTGTCAGAACAAAAACATAACCTTTGAGGTTGTTAGAGGCTAAAATAACATTTCACTAACTTCTGTCTGCCTCTAGCTACGTTGGGTTAGAAATAGACATCTGTTTTTTTGGCTGTATGTACAGTAAGTAGGTTCCTAGGGAAGGGAAAAAAATAAATGATTGAGTGAAGTCAATATTCCTGATCAATCAGCATCTCTGAACAAGTCTCCTTTTGACATGCCTCCAGGCAAGAACAATCCCTGACCATCAACAAGACACTTATCCAAGGCTTGGAATGAAAACTCCGACACAGCCATGAGCAGGATTCAAACGTGACTGCAGGGCAGAGTGAACTTCTAGAATGTACAGCTGAACACAGAGATAGCATTTATTTCTTCAATCTGATATGCATAGATGTACATTCACAACGCTGTACATCCCCTGCTGAAGGCATCTTGGGAAGGGGACAAAAGGGTTCTGGAAGGCTGACATATTTCAAATCCCCCAGGGCTGATAACCAAGATGTGTTCCAGTCACTGAACACCCATTGTTCACTGAAACTACACATAACCAAAAAGTCAGAAACTGTCAAAATACCAACCTCTCCCTAACAGGCAGAGTTTCAGACCAAAGGGAGCCAGAATCAAGACTTATAAACGAGGCTCTGGCAGATTTCTAACCAGGGCTCTCTCAAGGGCCACTTCCCCAGGAGAAATGTGTCCAGAGGCACTAAGGGACAAACTGCTCTCAGATTCCTCCCTCTCCTCATCCTCCAGGACAATCCTTCACCTATCCAGCAGCAAACTTCTAAATGAGGCAGCACCTCAACCTCCAGCAGCAAACAATTTCCAATCAATTTTGCAGGTAACAAGCCTGTGCTAAGAAGTCATTTATCATTTCCATTGAAAATGTAACAAGCAGTCATTGGGAGAACAAGGCAGTGTGAATTACCAGGAGAAATTGTCCACCGATGAAAAAATCCATTAGGCTACGACAAAGGTCAGATAACATTGTTTGGGTTCAGCCATAATTCTCTCTTTTATGAGATCCACGTTAAGATTTTGTGTGACAGCAAAGAGAAAAAATGCAGGTGTGGGCACCCCTCAGCCACATCCTCTGTGATCCAGCTGAGGATCTGCACCACTCCTGGGCACAAGAGCCTCACACACACTCACAGATTATGTCTTTTTCAAAGAGAACCAAACCACATCTGCAGAGCCCAAGGTGTCAGACAGACACAGGTGACAGCCTCAGGAGTAGCAGCATTACACAGAACACGTGTGGAACAGCTCTGGGGAAGCACAGGCACCCACAGGTGACCTGAACACAGAAAATACCCAAAGACATGCCTGGGAGACTCTAATCCTCCCCTATCTCTCCCTTATACCCTAAGAGAGGTTAAGAGTTGGTAAGTCCCTGGGATGATACCTGCTTATCTACCTGTTCAAAAGGGTAATTCTGGACAAGCACAAACAAGGTGCTGATCTAAAACTCCAGCTACAAACCACTGCTGTTTTCAAATGTCCCTCTGTGATAAATCACCAGCAGACATTCAACAGAAGGCAAAGAAAGTTGCTCTCAAACAAATAATTTTAGTGGTTAGGCAGCACGAAATTGCACTTTCCAAATAGCTTAAATTTCATTGGAATTCCCATTCAAAATGTATTTTTCTTGATTTAATCCCACAGCCAGGAGCACACAAAATTCACACAAGTGTTGGTCATGGCTCAGGGCAGGCCCAGGCCAAAAACACCCAGCATTGGGTCTAAGTTACATCTCAGCCACACAAAGGATGTTCCCTGCAGGTCAAAACAGGTTATTTATAGGTCATAATAAGGAAGCCTTAAATGCACTAAAATATCAAGCAAACTCCAGTGCAAGTGCCATTTAAAATGCAAAGTTTGTAGTTCCAGGATAGACAGGAATAGGAGCAACAGCCCAATCTTTGAAGTCAACAATTCAAAGAAATAAACATAATTTCAGTGACTCAATTGTTTTTCAGATCACAGTATTTTTGTATGAAAATTCCACACATTATTAAATTGTTTCAAGTCAACTTCCTCCGTGGCACTTTAAACTCCTGTTTGTTCTCCAGCTTATCCACACACACACAGGCAGCATTAACAATTTCTGGTTACCAGGTCACCAAACCTTGGTCTCATTTTACACTTCAGTAATCTGAATACTGTACATTATTTGAAAGGAAATAGAGTGATGTGTTTGTTGGGGGTTTTTCTCCCCCCTCAGATTAGTTTAGTCTCACCTTTAGACTCACCCAATTTCAATATCTAACTTCGTCACCTTGCTGATAAGCAGCTGGAAACCATCTACGTGGGGAATTGAGCTCAACAAGCAAACATTACCAAAGGAAGGTGCCAAATTTGAAGTACAACATTATTGAGAAATACAAATATTGTCAGTCTTTCAAAAGGCTGGGTTTGAAAGCAGGTTCAGAACACCAGGAAAAGGTGGGGGGAGAGGAATAAAAACCTGAAGGTTTACAGATTTTTGCATGGAAATAGCTGGTTAGTTCCAGGTGCCTCTTTCTGAGGGCTTCTCACTGATGGTGAATTCCAACCAAAACAACTCCAAACGGTTCAAGAGCTGCCCAGATCTCTACACTTCTTATTACATAATAAAATGAGCTTTACTATTTGAATTTGAAAATTCTAATTGCCCAACAAAAGGGATCTTATCAAAACATGTTTAAGACATCACTTGTGAATCACAGGCACAGCTTTCAGCACAGCTTTCTCATAAAGAAGCTGCCAAAACTCCTAGGCTTGTGTTTTGTTTTTTTTCAAGGGAACAAGAAGGGAGCAAAACCCTTGTTTCTTGAAAATCCAGCAGCCTGAGGTGAGCTGAACACAAAGCAGATGGTTGATCACTGCTGCAATAATTCGGTGAGGGTTACAACAACAAATTTATCTTTTCTCCAGACAACCCTCCACCTGGTACAGGTGTCAGAAGCCAGCCCTGAGTACCAGGATCCTTTCAACGCCCAAAGCAAGGTGTGACCGAGCTCCTACCTGAGAGATCATGATGGATCAGGTCAGCAAAGTTGGGGTCATCCCCCCACCAGAAGATCCAGAGCTCCCTGCGCCCAGGCCTCTGGTCGCGGCGCCACACGCTGAGCACGTCGGCCTTGAGGCAGCGGCTGAAGCTGCTCAGGATGGGATCCTCCTCCGTGACCGGGAACAGGATGGGGGCAGATGTTGGGCCCTGCCACACGTAGCGCTTCCATTTAATCCCAGTTAGATCAGCCTGCAGGAGAGAAAAGGACGCTCAGGTTGTTGGCACCTCCGGCAAGCACGGTGGTGGCACGGGGAGAAAGGGAGGATTGATCCCCCAGAATTTAATGGGAGGTTTTGAGTGCCTTAGGAGATAAACTGGGAGCAATCAGGCATCCTGGTTTAATAGCTCATTAAGTAACTGCAGTAAAGCAAGAGCTGCTCATTTTCACTGCAGCTTTAAGGTTACACAGAGAAAAATCAGATTTGACTTGAAGTAAAAGAGTGAAAGACAAGTGAGTACTGTTATTATTCCCAGACTGCAACTGTCCAATCTCCTAAACACTTGCCTTAGCAAAGAGTATCTTTCTTTTTGCTTACTTATGCATACACTGCCTTTTCCATCCAAGATTACTCCATGGAAATAGGTGATACAGTGAATCACACATTCTTCCAGCCATCTACCACTTGGGAAAATTTTACAAGTTTCTCCATTGTAAAAAATTCTCTGTCTCTCCCCCAGGAAGCCTCTCATGTTCACTGATTTTACCAAGATCTATCATGCTTTTCATTCCTCAAACCACATTTCAAGAATTTAAACCCTCGTTTTATCATTCAATTATATGTGAGACCTGCAACCACGTTGATAATGATCCATTAAACCTCTTCCCAGGCAAAAATTAATTTGACTTTACACAGGGAAAGAGTTACTACACTGCGTAATGGGAAGCAGACAAATCCTGGATTATCTACACCACAACACCAAGTTTTAGCACTCAGTTTTTCCACTCGAGCACAAGCACCTTAAGGCAGGTAGAGGAGGCATTGCCCCGGGTTCTCTTTGGGAAGGCAGAGCAAGGCAGGCTGGCATTTCCTAAGAAGTTACTATTTTTTGTCTTCCCAACATGACAACACACAAAAGATTACAGCAACATTTAAACCTAACATGGCAGCCTCCCTACCTTCAGCAGGAGAGCAATTTAGATGAAAGGTTGTCTGCAACAGTTGCTACTTTAGAAAGACTTTCAGATTTAAAATTGCACTGTTAATCTGGAGCTGCAGGCCTGATGCAGGCTGCAGACACAGTCAGGCTGTCCAGATTCCCCTCCATCCAAAAATATGAGTGCCACAGCTTGGCACAGGATTGTTGTAACAATCTCTAGAATCATAAATATCAGGCAGGCAGCTAAGATTAGCTCATTTGCATTAAAAGCTGATGAAACAGCTCAGCACAGACACCAAAAAATTGCATCACAGTCCAGTTATATCGAATTTACTTTTGGAGCCACCAAAATTCAACAATGTGAACGATTTGATACTTGGATTAAAAAAAAAAAAAAAAGACTACAAAATGGTGCACATCAAAACACAAGACAGGGAGGGCATCACCAAAAGCAGCCCTCCAGAATAAAAACAAGCAGGGAAAGGCATCCGTTTAAAAGCGAGGAAGAAGGGAGGTTTGGCCTCGGATTTGCCTGGGATGTCACGAGTGGGGAGGGAAAAGAGAAACTTCCCCGAGATGTGGGGCTGGGAGGAGCAGCAGCTCCCTTCCCCTGCGAGAAATACCACGCTCAGAGGCAGGGATAGGGGAGAAAGGAGGAAAAGTTGGAAGGCACGGAAAGGGAAGGAAAAGGCGAGTTGCAGGGAGGCTACTATCCAGGAAGAAAGCGGAGGGAGGGGCGAGGCGAGACAGACAGCGATGGAGGGGAACCAGAGGGGCATGGGAGAGTTGGCTGCTCCAGGCAGGGCCTACTCCGAGGGCTCATCCAGCAGAAGCTCTGCTAAAAATGGCTGCTTTGCTTCCACTGCCCCTTCCCCCTCCCCCAGAGCTCCGAGCCCTTCCCTCGGTGGCCCCGGGCGTGTGTGCGCCGGGGGCCGACACTCACCAGGCAGAAGAGGTTGGAATGGCAATCCTCCAGGCTGGCCCCGTTCGGCACGAAGCAGGAACTCATCCTCACAGCCACAACCCACACGCCATTATCCCACAGCCTCCGACAAGAAAGAAAGAGACAGACAGAGAGAGAGAGAGAGAGAGAGAGAGAGAGGGAGAGGGAGAGAGGGAGAGACAGACAGCGAGAGGGAAAGGGGGAGGGGGGCTCTGCACACGCACAAATAATAATACAATTAAATAAGGGATTTACAGACACACGCACACGAAATAGTGGCAGGGGGAATAACCCGCGAGGAGAGACAGAGAGGCGTGGGGGAGGGGGGGAAAAATATATATTAAAAAATAAAAAATAAAAAAATTAAAGAGGAACTCAGAACGTTTTCTCGTCTTCTGGAGCTCAATCGGGGGTGTAAAGCCGCCGTGGAAGGGGAGAACAGAAAGAGGGAGGTGGTAAGTAATCCAACGACGGGAGATTAAGATCAAAATCCTCCCTGTTCCTCTTGTCTTCTCGTTCGCATAAGGAGGGGAGGGAGAGGAGGTAAGGTGAAGGGGTAATTGATCCAACAAGAGAATAAAAATGGGGTAATTAATCCAGGGGGCTAGGGGTAAAAATCAGTTGACATCCCTCCTTCCTCTCTTTTCAGATGCCAAGCAAGAGAAGCAGGAAAAAATAAATAATCCAGCGGGGGCAATTAATCCAGAACCCCCCCTCCTCTTCCTCCTGTTCCTTTAGTCATCAGATGAGAAAGGGGTAAATTGTGGAATGACTGGGAAGGATTGGCCGTGGGAGAGAGAAAAATCCAGGCTCGTCTCTTCGGAGTCCGAGGGCAACAGGGTGTGGGGGGGGTCAGATTCTTCTCCCCTGTTCCAAAAATATTCCAAATAAATTAAAATTTAAAATCATAAAAACAAACTTCAGGGGCCAGAAGCAAGGCCAGTCTGAAGAATTCGTAAAGGCAGAGCAAGAAAAATTTCCTGGGGTGTACCCCAAAAAAACATCTGCGGGGGCAGGGGAGGGGGGAAGGTATTCCTTGAGAGAGAAAGGCCGCAAAAAGTCTCCTTAGCAGCCCAGCGGGGGATTAAATTCCCGTGTGGAAACCCCCCTCCCCAAAACGAAATACTCTTCGCAGCGAGGGCGAAACCAAAATATCCTCCGTTGGGTAAAAATTCCTTCCGTGGGGAAAGGAAGGAGGGGGAGAGGGGTGGAAGGAGGAAATTGCGGGTGACCCTCGAAGTCTCTTCGGGGAAGGATGGAGGAGTCTTCGGGAGGCCGATCCCCAGCCTTTTCGGGGGAGGAGGAGGCGGTAAATCGCAGAGTGTCTTCGGGGAGCCTGGTCCCCCCCAGCTGTCCTCGGGGGCCGAGGGACCCCGCAAAGTCTCTTCAGGGGAGCGCGGACCCCGCCGAGTCACCGCGGGG
>VXBI01007494.1:480456-504225 GCA_013397375.1 Toxostoma redivivum
GGCCGGGCCCGCGGCTCCGGGAGGGTGAGATGGGGCAGCGTGGAAGGAGCGTGGTGGGGCAGCTGGGCAGGAGCAGCCCGGAGCACAGGATCATGTTTGGGATAGTGCCACGAAGGAGGCTCCACAAGCTCTCCAGGTATTGTGCCTCCAGGGCTCCTAGCACAAGTTCTGGTGGAAGTTCCTGGGCATCAGCTCCTGGCTGTTGTGCCATGTCCTGGTGGTTGGCAGCATGGAGCAGAGCCTGGTGCATCTTTTGTCACCCCCATTTCGATATTTACACACGGGATCACCCTTCCCTTATCCCTACGAGGGTTCCCGTCCATTCCCAGGGCTCCCATCCATTCTCGGGGCCGATCCCTGCATGGGCCATAAGGGTTGGACTCAGTGGTCCTTGTGGATATCCTGGGATTCTGTGCCCAGCCCAAGGCACCTCTGGTCAGCCTGGGGCCAAAGTCTGGGCACAGAGTGTCCCCCAGCACAGGGAACGCTGCCTTGGCTCCCCTTCCACAGCTTCCACCTCTTGGCACAGGATTCCCGAGATTCGTGCCGGCACTTTGCACCACGGAGCAAATTCCAAACTCAGGATTTCGGCACTTTTCTGAACAGATAGGCTAGTATTGTGAAAGGTGACTTTTTAATGCAGGTGTTAATGCTCTCACTAGTCCCACAGACAGCCTCTCTGCCAAAGCAGAGCCCTACTCCAAAACCCAGTTTTTTCCATGCCCAGATCCATATTGTGCAGTTCAAGAGGATAAAGTAGGTGGCTTCTCTGTTACTACATGCACAGATTTGCAGAAGGACTGTGAGATTATTCAGAATTAAGATGCTACAGTGACAGTGAAAGCTATTTTTAAGAGATGTTTGGAAAGTATATGCATCTTACTAATCCTCTCATATTACACATTAATTTTCTAGTCAATGCCTTGCATGTAGAATGGAAAATTTTAAATTACTATATGCAGAATTTTTACTGCAGTGTTCAAGTGCAAACACAAACCAGTGTAAAGCACCTAAAGTGAAAGCCCTGAATGTCTCAGCTAACCTGACATTCACATTAAAATATGATATGTTCATGCAACAGCAGCACGTTGATCACAACTATGCAACACGATGATGTTTCAAAGGCCCTGCAAATTATTTCAGGACTCCTGAACAAGACGAGCAACAACCTTCTGCAAATGTCTTGATAGAGTAGGAGGAAAGAAGGACACTCTATAAATAAACTTATATGATAAGTTAAAAAAAATAAGTCAGGCTAGATATATTCACCAAGAGAAACTTTGAAGATTTACTCACACCGAGCCTATTTTTGTATGCCAGTGTAGGCAAGCAAGATTCTTCTTTTCATCTAAATAGAAGCAGAGTATTTTTAAACGCAGGAGATTCATTCCCTCAGTGCTCATCGAAACACGGCAGCTGGGGCCGGAGCCGGGATGCGGGGGGAGGGCTCCGGGGGGAAGCAAACCCCTTTCCAAGGGAAACAGATGGTTTACCCTGCGCTGCCTGCAGCCGAGGGCTGTGAGGAGCATTCCTGGGTGCCCAGGGCCAGCCCGAGCCCCTCGGAAGTCCCAGCACCGCCGTGATGTCCCCGCGGGAGAGGTTCTCAAGTCATTCCTCCCCACCGAGAAATGCGAGGATATGAAGGAAATCAGGGAAAGCAGCATTCGGCATTAAGCACACAAGAGCTGGTGTGGATTTATCACTAAGAAGAACAATAATAATTTAGTAAAAGGGATTTGGTAGATTTGGATATCCAGGACGGTGGTTCTTGCAAGTCTGAATTGATTACAGGATAACACCAATTATTCCCAGTTCTTTCCCCTCAAACAGCACAGCTCAATGTCTGGAAGAGAGGATTAGTGTCACACACTGGGTTTGGTGTGCATGCACCTCCCAATTTTGAGGAACTCACGTGTCTCAGCTCACTCCTCTATATAATGCACTTTGGGATCTGGTTCATCAGTTCTGACACATTCATCACAAGAAATCCTTCTAGAGGATCCCAGCACAAGTGCAGAACATCATTTGTCCAGTAAACCTAAACACAGGATAAGGAACTGATAAAATATCCACAAAAGAGGAAAGAAAACTAACGTATCAACTAGGGAATTTGGAACTCAAATTCTCCCTGACTCAGAACCCTGCAGCTTTCCCAATTGCATGTACAGCACCTCAGAACAGTAAGATACAATGGAGAGCAATCACATCCATGGCTGGTGAATTCTGCACCTGAGACACTCCTTGCCCTTTGTACTCTTTGGAAATAAAACCTCGTGGAAAACAGAGAGGGGGCAGATCAAAAAAGAATTGAGGAAAAAATGCTGTTGAAAATGTGCTTTGTTTTGTAGATAGGTTCTTATAGAGTTCTCATCTCTGCAACTTCCAGAAGTGCATTAAGCTGCATAATTAGCATCTGTCACATGAAGCTCTTTCCTTCCCTCTTCCTCTCCCTAGAGGGAACCCGCATAAAGAAATTTTAATATAAATTTTAGTATCTACTCTGTGCAGTGCAATCACATTAGGAAAGCTACAGGCAAGTCAGTTTGTGCTCAGTCTAAGATTTATCTTTGTGTAATAGAAACTTCACCAGTTTTTCTTTTTTTTTAATGTTGCTGATCCAATTTAAAAATTAACCAGTCTCTTGGAAAGACAACAGGGGTGGGGGAGAAATGGTCCCCATTGCATCAGATTTTAACCAGGAATTGTCAGGAACTGGCAGTTAAAGCCAGTCCTGGTACTAAATCCCTATAATCTCTCATGGAAACATCCAGCCAAAAGGAGTAAAGGCTGGGTGATTTCCCCTTCTAGTCAAAAGCATTTATTTTGAAAGGAATATATTTTTAAAACATCTAAAGTAGGAGTTCATGTTGCTTTTTCATTCACATGAAGAGACACTCCACTGCTGAAAATAAAAGTCAGTGGATTACAGCATCTGCTGGTGAATCTCTGCAGGCAAAAGAAGATGCTGCCTTTTAGAAATAAAGATTAAATAGAAATAAATGCAGCTTAACAATAGCAACATGACAAACAACTCTATTATTCAGCTTCTGATTTCCATTCAGACTCTCTCCTAATTTTTTGAAGTATTTATTTTCTACTTAATTATTCCAAGAAAATTGAGATTACAGGATTGAACATACTGCCAACAACCTGAGGTATGGAGTGCAGACTGAGTGCTTAAACTTCAGCTACAGAGGTGGTAATTATTGTAATTGGTGCATGTGAAGTAAATATATCAAGCAGTGTAGAGTTCAAACTCGTGCCAGTCAGTCTCCAGTTGGCACCAACATTTCTGTCAGGAGGATACAGAGGTCTCAGCAGGACTTATTACTGGCAACTGTTCAACAGTTCTCCTCTCCAAATGGTTTCAAGGGGATTTGGGTGGGAAGAAAGATAATTTTTAACAAATTAAACTACCTAAAAATGGCGAGCTGCCCAGAGCCACCTAGTCTGCCTTAGTAACTACTACCAAACCATTTTAAAAAAGAAGATTAAAAATATCATTGCTGGCAAAATTGCCTACCTGGTTTTAACAACTTAATCAGATCCCTGCAAAATTACCCCAACATGTTCTATACACCATCCTACAAGTGTGTGTAAAATACGTGCAGAGTAAAAGGAGGAGCAGAATATTCACTCAGTGTGTGTTTCTCAGAAAAGCCTTGAGTTACCAGAATCCAAATATCCCTAAAAGGACATGTCCTATAGTTAAAAAAAAAAAAATAAAATCACTTAATTTTTAATTGAAATTTAGAAAGATTGGGAGGAATGGTTATTTCCCACTGGTATTTATCTCACAACATTTGTAAGGTGTAAACTACAGGCTCTCACAGGAGCCAGTCAGAATGATGTCCAGCTGCTTTGTTTAGCCCTTGCTAAAATGCCTTTTTCTAATGGTGAATGTGTCATTTCTAGCAGAGGTCTCCAAGAGAAGATTTGAGTTTAATGCACAGAAATAAAAAGAGGAATATGAGAATTCTTGCTCTCTTTAGTGTCAGCTTTGGTTAAGACGTATGAATGCACATGAATAGTCTTGTCAGGATCTCTGGGGCTACTGACATTCAAGATCTAACATATTATTACTTCTGACCAGAACATTAGCTGCTTTGCAGGAAGGAGAAGGGAAAGAAAAGAAAGGGAAAAAGATAGGACCACTCCCTAATCAGACAGAAATTGTTAAGGATTTCTCTGGCTGGAAATCTCTGAACAGAACTTTTCCACTGTGAAAAGACAAAGCTCATGTTCTCCAATCTGACTGTACAGCTCTTTCAGATCTGCAGCAGGAAAAACAAAGAACAGTATATTTTAATGCCTGATCTTGCTCATTTTACTCATGGAAAGGATCCTAATTAACCAATAAATAATGACTGTACAACCAAGTATTGCATCCCTGTAAAGGACATGTGCTAAGGAAGGTTTGAGCATTTCAAGCTGCTGACTCTATTTTTCACTATTAGTTTGAATCACTAGTTTCAGATACAAACAACCTAATTAAAGAATTCAGTTGAAATAAGGTGATTTTCATCCCAATCTCAGTATATATCAAATCTGGATACCACTGCAATGGAAAGATTTGTTCACCAGAAGCAAAAATCTTCCAGTGTATCATTCCTGACTGAATGAAAACATATTTCAGATATTTTCAGTTGTTGTTGCCCACAATTCATTTCTAAATAAATTGAAAATATTCAGATATTGGTTTAATGAGTATATTTGTGCTCTGAAATTTGAGCTGAAGGAGTTCAACCAAAGGGAATACTCTGTCCTTTGTGACTGAAACCACCTTTAGAATCCATTCAGGAGCTCCAACACATCAGACAAAGGCCTGGATTTGTTTGGAGCAATAAATGATAGAGACCTTTACATATTTGAAGTGCAACAGATGGTCCTCCAAGGAGAACATAATGACTGGCAGACAGCACTTTGTTAGAGTGGCTTGGAATGTCTTCAGCAATTACACAGGCAGTGTTTTGGGGGGAAGCCCTGTCATCTCTGTGATTCTTCCCATGGAAATAGCTGTGATTTCCTTGTTTAGATGCTAAAAAATGGTATCTTCTAAAATCCAGGCAGTGAATTGGGAAAGGAACACCTTTGACCATCCCAAGGCTGCTCAAGATGAGGCTCCACCTGAGAAGAGAGATGTGAGTAGAAAAAAATTAATCAGTATGAAGGGGAAAGAACTTAGGACACACAATTTTAAAACTGTTAATCCATAGCCAAGTATTCCATGGAAGTGTAATTCAGGAAAAAAGCCAAGGTTTAACACAAGGTCCACCTGACTTTTAGAAATTCAGAGGTCTATAGGTACAACAGGCAGAATATCAAGGGGAAAACACCCAGAAGATCTAAATTACTGCATAAGAACCTCCTTCCTTTGGGAAACTGGTGATTTTGGAGGAGTCCTCTTCCACATGAAACACTGTGGCTGCAGTTCTTCAGGGCAGGGGGAGTTTTTTGAGGCTGTCCACTCTTCCCATTTTCACAAGCCAACCACTAATAACTACAATTTCAAAGAAAGAGCAATATAAAAATGCTGATTTCTATACCATAGATGTAGCTTAGAACAATTTCACTTCCATCTCTCCCATCCCTGTAATTCCAGGATGAATCTGTTCTATTCTAAAACCTTCCCCAACAAATCCACCCCAAGAAAAATTTTATGTGGCAACACAAGCCCAACAAAAAAACGTGTTCTTTCCCTATGTAACTTAAATGTTGATGGAATCATAACTGCATTACCCCCTCTCCAATTAGCAGCAGCATTCTTTATGTTTGCTTACGAAGCGTGAACCGTTCGCTTGTCACTACAAAGACCTTCTGTGGAGGACTTAAAAATACAGCCCCAGCAATTAAAATGACAACAACAGAGGTGGACTGGTCACATCATGACACAAAATATCCAGCTGTTTCTTTCCAGCAGAAGGACATGAAATATTATGAGCAAATTTTGACAGGCTACGTAATGCTGCTGGATATTCTGGTGAAAATATGGATTTCCAAGAAAGGAGGAGACTAATGTGAAACTATGTCTAAGCTCACAGATTGATTTTTTCCACATGATCAGGATTGTCATTCATGCTTTTTATCCATACAAATTTCCCTTTTTTCTTTGCTGGAACTGGAGATACTCTATTTTGTGAGAAATTCTCTAAAACGAAGAAAAATTTGGGGAGGTGTCCTCAAAAATAAGGCAAAAAGTGATCTGATAGGGTTAAAACTAGAAAATCAGATTTTAAACTTACTTAATTTGGTTGTGCTAAAAACATTTTAAGAATTTATTAAGACCATAAGTCTCATTACAACAAACAGAACATCTTTTATAATCACATCTGTCTGCTGCTGGTTCCTGCCTATTCTGCTTCCCAATCAGATGGGAAATTATTTGTAATACATGTAGGGAATTTAAAAAAGAATTTAAAAATATATTTAAATAATAACAAAGGCTGAAAATGAAATGTTTCAGGTTAGTTTTTCCTAGTTAGGATTACAGGAGATAGATATAGAGATATAAATATAGATATATTTATCCTGAAGTGATAAGGTAGCTTTGATTTCTAATACAGGAGAAAATAACTGACACATACAGAACCAGCCACTCAAGGGGGAGGAAAAAAACCCAAACACTGTCTATAGAATCCACCTACAGACATGTCCTTGGAGAAAAACTGATGAGAAAATTATCAGGCAGATTTTCCTTGCTCTTTCCTTCCTGGAAGTTCTTGCCTCTCAGAGCAGCACAGCCATGGCAAGTGATATGTATCAGGATCCATCCATGCAGTATATTTTGCACATCAAATTGATTATCCATGACTTCTTAGGCAAACACAGGAATGCAGAAAACATGTCAGCTGTTATAGATAGAATATATGGGCATTGCACTCCTCACTTTACATTTAGAAAGAGCAGCAGATAATGAGCTCAACCATTACTTTGAGAATAAATTTCATTTCCAAGTTCAGAAGTAACTCTGGATTCTCATCTGTTTTGTGAACCAGAACTTACAGGTAGCTCATAACATTTGTCTTCTGAGCTGTGTTTGTCTCCAGAGTAATTGTCAGAAGTGGGCAAAGGCTTTGATGTCCTCATCTTCATGCCTTCAACCATGATGACCTTACAGACTCAAAGCAATCACTGCAAAATACAGAAGACAAGGAAAAAAAATTGAGAAATAAAAGCCCTGTCTTTTTCCTTCCCTAAATTCCCAGAATTCATCTTCAGATTCATGCCTGTAGCAAAAAAAAAAAAAATCAGACTAAAATATTACCCTTCTGCATATTTCATCTGATATAATTGCTTGGCAACAAACATCTTTTGCTCTGCAAGTATTCTGCAGTGAATTTATTCACATCAGGAAAAACACATCAGAAAGGTGTCTAGTTTGAATAGTTTAGATACCAGGGACAAAAAACCAGAGTGACAGAACAGGTAAGACACAACTTGGAACCATTCTGGGGACACACAGAGCATCCTTTCATCAACAGCCACAAGAAATATTGGACAACCAAAAGTTTTGAGATCAGCAGGTTTTGACAAATCAGTAATTAATCCTGAGCTGTAATAATAATATTGTGTGTTTGAGGAATATGTCATAAATATAATTATTCTTTGCAGGTGTTTGCTTTCATTACAACAGAAACTGTTCCATTCCACACTGTGGCCAAGTGCTATCAGACACCATTTCCATTAAGACACCAAGCACAAGATGTTCAATCTCAGAAGGTGAATTCCTAGACATTGAGCTGATAAAGCCATTTGAGATTCTGTAAAACATATCTCATACAATAATTACATTTCATTTTGTGGTTTACAAAAATCTATTCATGAAAATACAGAAGCTTGTCAGGCATTCTTTATTTCCAAAGAATAACACTCATCCATGAAAACAGTCTGATTTAAATCACTATGAGTGCTGGCAGATGAAAATTACTGGATAAAAAAAATAGTGTCTTATTGGAAATCAAAGCTACAAGTTTGAGTCACTCTTGCTACTGAGATACTCACACCTGACCAGGCTTTAGGTACTGGAAATGCCATTTGCTTTCAGACACATTGGCCTTGCTGTTGGCAGAATTCTTGCAGGATTTTGCAGTGAAATCAAAACAAGTCCAAATCTGTCAGACTTGCAAAGTTGGCCCCTGAATGACTGCAAAATGCAAGTAAAACATTAAGCTGCAATCACAGTATAGGAGTGGAGATGGAGTTCCAGCTGGAAGTTCAATCAAACCCCCTTGTATGAAGTGAGTGACCACTACTCGTATTTTATTTGGCATCAGCCATCAGAACTTGTGGGGCAGAAAACCAGGGAGAAGGCAAAAGTTGTGATGGAAAGATCTGAAAGATTGAGGGAGGAAACTGGTGGGAAGTGCCCTTGCTGCCCCTGCAGACACTGCACAGCCCCAGCAACTGCAGTGAACAAATACAAGGCAAGAAAACACAACGTAGGGATCCTAAACCCACAAACTGCTGGGAGTACAGGGGAGAATAAACCCCCCTCCTGTCAGGTAGAGCAGAGCCTGTGTCAACAAGAATCACACGCTCCCACTGTTGCTCAACAGATGTACTTGAACTAGAGATAAGGCACTTCAAACTCCAGGGAACTTATGTGCCAAAGGTGTTGCCTCCTGTGCCTCTTTCCATGCAGGGAAGGGAACACCAGCAGGATTCAGACACCTAATTCTGCAGTAAGTGAGGAAAAATGAGCAAAAGAATTCTTGTCAATGCAAGTTATCCAGAGTAGAAGATGGGGGACAACCTTAGAAAGCAAAAGCACAGGCAGAGTCAATATATTTATAAATTAGAATACAGCAAGTACACTTACCACTGAGAAAACTGTGAGTAAATCTCTCTCCTGAGGAAGGCTTTATGCCTATTTTCCTGTTTTCAAACCTATGTCACCAGTGAAGTCCCATGAATGAATATTCTCTTGCAGATAAAGTGGTTGTCTTCAGCTTTTGGCAGCTGCAGTAAGAACAAAATACATCCTGCAAGGTTTTACTCCTGAGAGTAATCTCCTCAAAGAGTGAGGAGAAAGCACAAGCTAAAATCACTTGCACAATCATGTTTCCTAACTGTTTCTAGTCTGGTGGTATTGATCCTTCCTGAGTACAAAAAATGCACAAACTTTTCTCCCTCTTCTGCTAAGAGGGGAAAAAAAATCTGCTTATCTTTGGATACACAGAGAGTTTGGAGGAGCTCCAAACAATGGAGCTCTGTGTGCCCCACTCATCACACAGACACTGAAGAAAGAGTGTGGCAAAGAATGCACAAAGTATGTAATTACTGTTTCACAAGATAATTCCATTATTAATACATCCCCAAAGATAGCATGCACAGCACTGCAGTTTAATTAGATGGTAACTGGAGGGGGTTTGAATTTATGAGGTAATAAATATATTTTGGACTAATAAACTCCAAGGCTGAAGTGTTTATTAATCTGGAATATAAAGATTACATAGTTGATAGGAGACAACCTCAGGTTGTGCCGAGATGCCTGGTGTTTATACACTTCAAAATTAATATTTTCCCTCTTTTGGGAGCTAGATCAGAAAGCCAAGATTGCTGTGGATGGTTGCTGAAAAATACCAGAAACTGCCCAACGATTCTGTGTTCTCAAAGGCAAAGGCTACTTAAGTCTCAGCAGATGGTGTGGTTTTAAGGTTTCACCTTTTAATCAATTTATCACCTCCTAAATGATTAAGTACTGCAAATAAACTCCCTTCTGACATTGTCAGTGCCTCATTCTAATGGTAAAAAACACAGATTCCCTTGTAGGATAACCAGAGCCTTTACAAGACTATCAGATCTCTGCTCTGTTTCCCCCAAATACTCAATTCCATCTTTATTTTCCTGCTTTTGGATTCACCTGCAAGACAAAATGAACAATTTTGGTGTCTCATTGAATTTTTGTCTCTCCTTAACATGGTTGTAGAAACTTTTTGCCTAGTGCAGCACATTGAGGATTTGGAAACCAACTGTTGTGAGGATTTATATCCCAAACAGCTGTGCCAGGAAGTCAGAGGAATCAAATGGTCTCATCTATTAACTTGTCCTCAGGTAGTTACAACTAGAGCTTTATAAATTACCACACAGCTCAGTCCATTTAAACCACATTGCTCTGTTATTTTGGACGTGCCAATGCCTCAGGCAAGACAGAAGACCAGGTTTGGTCCAGGAAAAATTGGGCATGATTGAAGCCAAAGACCAGCTTTGCTTAAGCCAAAGGTAAATTTAGGCCTGAATTAATTGCAGAGAAAGAAAAAGGAACAAAGGAGGAACAAGCTGTGGGATCTTGCAGGTGAGTCAAGATGAGAGTGCAAAGGAACTGCTCCCATACCTGGCTGAGTGATGGATGCTGGGCAAAACCAGGGAATCCTGGATGTGCCAAAGGAACTGTGGGGCAGGAAAAGGGGAGGAGAGAGGCAAAACACACCACAGCATGGATTTATTGGTGAGGAGAAACCCTGCTGTGGTGGGTGCCAGCAGGAAGAAAGTATCACCAAGGGCTGTAAAGATTTAAATATAATTAGGAAAATGTTTATTAAGGAGTTTAGGTGATCCAAATAGAATTGGCAGACAGATTCCAGGGTGGTTCCACAGGTTCAGGGCAGAGGTTTCAACACTAATTCTTGAAAAGACCCTACAGATAAATCATGGAAGATGACAAAGAACCATTTCCAAAGCTCCTGCTTTTTCATTCCCAGGCTTATATCCTCTCACCAACTGAAGCAAGTCACAGAACCAACTTTCCAATATTAAATCTCCAGGCAGTGTGTTATTCATACAGCTTATGGAGATGTCTTTACCCTCTGGAAAAACAAAGTTTAAGAAAAATGGCTCCATCTTTGGGGAACAGTTTAAGTCTCAGGATAACTACATTAGGAAATCTAACTCTATTACTTTCTATCTTACATTTTATTACAAGATTGGTAATAGGAAATTACCAAATAAAATTGGTATTTTACTTGGTAATTTTTTTCCATGGGCCTCGTCTAATATGAAAGATGGTGATCATCAAATTTATTCAAGTTTTCCTGTCAACAACATCATTAACCAAATCCCTCAATTTCAAAGTAAATAAAAGCATCTGGGCTTCTTGCACAGCAAGACTGACTTGCATATTTAAGCCTCATATATAGATGAATCTGCACTGGACCAAATTTGCATATTAATGAAGGACTAATTGCTCTTTGCAGTCAATTTTATGCAGATGAATTTACTCCTCTCAGTACAATTTTCATAATGTTCAGAAAGAACCAAAAAATGTAAAACTTTGTAAAAGTACACAAATGTTGAACCATCAAGGAAGAAATATTCTAATGGCTTCCAACAGTTTTACATTAAATTGTATATAATTCATCTTTTATACTGTTGCTTTATTTTAACAGCCTCCCACAAAGAACAGAACAATCCATGGAATAACTTCAGCCTATTCCCCTTCCTCGGTCTCAAATTTTAACAGCTTGTAATAACACATTATATGATCCAGTTTCCAGCTGGAAGGATGGAGCCTGAATTTTTAGGAGAAGTTAAATTTGCTAAACAGGAATTTATTTGCTCCCAGTCATCCTCATGCCACAGGATAGTTAGGACAGAGTTTGTCCCACACATTTTTAAGGTGGTTTCTCTCCAGTTTTGCACTATTAAGGAAAAAAGGCCCAAATCCTTGAGTCTCCCCTGAGGTGAAGTACAAAATACCAAAAAAAGGACAGGAAAGTTCATGGGAAAGAAAAACATCAATAAATACTGAGGAGAAAATGAAAATATTAGGGGGAAAGGGTAAAAGATATGGAAGTAGAGGAAGGGAAGTGGAAATGGAAGAAGAGAAAAATGATGCTTCAATGTGTTTATTTGGGTCTGGCTAAAAAGAAAAGAAGGATTTAGGAGAAAGTTCAAGGCAAAGTAAACAAATAAAAGAAAAAATGCAGCCACAATGTAGCCACAAAAAAGAAAAAGAACAGGAAAGATAACGAAATTAGAAGTAAATGAGAATCAGAGAACACATGATACATAAAGAAACAAATAAAAGAAAAAATGCAGCCACAATGTAGCCACAAAAAAGAAAAAGAACAGGAAAGATAACGAAATTAGAAGTAAATGAGAATCAGAGAACACATGATACATAAAGAAACAAATAAAAGAAAATACAAACCCCACAGTTTTTCTTAATTCTGCCAGAACAGAAGGGCAGAGTTAGTGGGAATGCATCAGGAATCTGAATTTGCATGTATAGCCTTCCTCCTGCCAAAGAAAAGAGCCTTATTTTAACTGTGGAGACTGATAACCATAATATTTATATGTATCATAAAATCACTTACAAAAGACCATTTTAATCAGAAAAGGAATTGCATAGAAGAAAATTCCATCCTTAAATGACTTGGAGGCCTTTAGTACAAGGAACAGGGGAATCCAGTTCCCATTCCCCACATCTGCCATATCTCTGATTGCATTTTCTGCCCTTCTCTACAGCTTTTGCTGTTTTAACATCTCCTTTTTCAGGCAGAGTATTCACACAGCCACATGATGGGTTTATAGTGGTACCATGAAATCTTTTGTGGTTTTGTTCTATTTCTTCTCTCATTTCCTGCTATCCCACTTCCTGGACCATGCTGAGCTTACAGATCTCCTATGATCCCCACAATTTGGTTCCTGAGAAGCAACAGTTGATAAACAATATTTCATGATCAAAATAAAATAATCTCCAGAATGAACATCTTTTGGCTGAGCTGTTGAGTTTTTCACAAAGAAGAATCAGAAATTCTGCCAGGAGGTCACTTTACCTCTCTCCTGGTCTTTCCCACCTTGATGACAGAGGCCACAACATCTGGAGAATTTGTTTGGGATAAATTCACTCCTCCATGAGCAATAAAGGCAATGGTTTGATGGAAGCAAGATCCCATTACATGGAAAAAAAAAGGGGGAAAAAGGCTTTAGGGCAGAGGAGCTGGCAGAAAATATCAAACCAAGGGGAAGGACAAGGAAAATGACAAGAGGCTTTTACTAGCACTCAAAAAAGAACAGACCACAGAACAAAGACAGAGTTATAAAATAATAGCAGTAATAATTGGAAAAGAATGACAAATACTCCACCAGGAAAATATTGGAATGCTACTGCTGAAGAATTCTCATGGAGGAAACAGGACTCAGTTCAGCCTGGAGGTTTGGCTTTTAAAAGTTATTTGACAACAAATTACAGCTCTTTGTGAATACTTTGAATTCTGGATTATTAATTCAAACTGTTTCCTTATTTTACTCACAGAGGAGAAGGAAGGGAAATGTATCTCCTTTATAATTTCTGTACATTTGAAAACCTGCTCTGGGCACTCCCCCTCTTTCCCCAAAAATGTCTGGTTCAAGTGATTAACGCTGTGTGAATGTAAACAAAGATAATTATTCAAACAAGAACAAGATGTTCCACCCAAAATGATTTGCTTTCCAGTGGCTGAGATGCCTACTTCTAATCATCAACAAAGGTTAACCTGACCAGATTTAATTAACCACTTAATACAATAATAAAGATGCATAAATAATGGAGGAGGGAGCCCACAGAGGCAACAGTGAATCCAAACAAATCCCTCCAGCAAGCACAAAGTCTGGGTTGTTATCACCTGATTACACTGATCTAAGAATTCCTAAGTTTTTACATCCACTAGGCACAGTTTTGCACTTGTCTATGTGGAACTTGATTAATAGATGGTTTTTATTATTATTAAACAAACAGAAAAAAGGCAAGAAACCCCATCCCCAAAATTCAGTGATAAAATGAACCCAGTGATATTTCTTAATATGTGCTTCAAATTCATAGATGAAGCCAACTGGTTTGTACAGGTTATTGAGGAGTACAAGAAAAGAAATTACTATTTCCTCATATATAAAAATATATATAAGGGTATATCAGATAGACATTTTCAAGACAGAGTTACTATTTTCAGTGAAAGAAATAGTCTTATTCTGGAATATTCCTTAGTAATGAAACAAAAGCTTTCTATTACAACAAATTAATTTGCAATTTCTCCATAAATTGGGAATACTGCAAAATATTTTACATTTCAGAGGATGTTAGAAAATATTATTGGCCCTGGATCTCTGGGTAATGTGTGCAGCAGTTGCTGGTTGAGGCAGGCTGTACTGAGTGTTAGCAAATAATGAGTATTAAAGAGGAGGACTGGGCATCAGCCCTTCCATTTTCTCTCAGTAAAGTTTAAACATCCCTTAAAATAAACAACGGAGTGCAACCAACAGATCTGCTATTGATTCATTCTGTTCATAAAAAAGTAACAACATCGTGGTAAATTCAATCTAGTCAATGAGAAGTTTATGAGCCTAAATATATCAAAAGGGCAATGAAAGCTAATATATAGAGATTAAATAACAATCTGTGAGGAAAAGACACCCAACTTTCAATTCCAGGGCAGTGGAATCATTTCCTGATGAAAAATGGGGTTTGAATTGTTTCAGAGGACACTGCAGCCATTTGCCCTTTTTAACAGCCTGGAAGTTCACAAGGCAAGATTAACTTATAATTTAAGTGAAGTGGATCTCAAAGAAAGTTTTTTGATTAAAATCTCCATTTCTGTGCCTCCTGGCAGTGCCAATATTGCTGGAACAGGACATCAGCTGCAACGCCAGCGACTCTGGAATGCGCTGCCATAAACTGTAAATCAGCTTTGTCCTACTTTAATATTGGTTTAACAATAAAAAAAGAACTTTGATGTTTAATATTTAAATAGTACAATTATCCCTTTAGAACTGAGCCCAGAAGGACCCTTCATGGGTACACAGTGTGCAACAACAATGAAGGGAATGTGGTTTTGCTCCACGAGGAGGCTTTGATTTGTAGGACCCAGCTGAAAGGTGAATTTGTGTGTGCTGAGGAGATGCCCCAGGGACTCTGGAGTGGGGGAAATGCTCTCCCAGCCTGCCATGGACAAAACTGAACAACAGAACTCAAACACTGTCAGAACAGGGAGCTGTGAACAACATCCATGACAGGGATTGTCCCCAGCTGCCCATGCTGGTGCCTTGGTTTGGAAAGCCAGACACAAGGGTGGCTCTCTCCAGCATTGTTTTGGAAGTCAAGGTTAGGGCAAGTAAAGACCCCCTTTCCATCTTCCTCTCCTTCTTATCATTTGTCACTTCAGGGTGAGTGAACACAGCAAAATGTCAGTTTTAGGGAGGAACATTTTAATCATGAGCTAAGTATTGTCCCTGAACAGTGAAGGAGGAATGTCCAGATGCCAATTTTCCTGTTCTGGGGGGAGGTCAGAGAGGAAGTGCTGCACCTGCACTGCACCCAGGGGGTTCAGGGTGATCCTGAGTGCAAGTGCCCGTTCCTGCTAAGCTCCAGGGCTCTGCTGTGCCCAGCAAGGGCATGGCCCGTTTGTCTAGACAGGGCAGGAGCCTGGATTCCGTGGATTACACGGCTGGAGCACACATATGCAGGCACTCGTGAGGAACAAAAGCACAGAGCTGTTTACTACCTCACACAGATGGGTAAGTCCACTCTGGAGATCTCTGCAGACTTGTGAAATCAGGATGACGTGTCTGGAATTCTTCCTCTCCTCTCCAGTGCTGAAGTAAGTCAGGCAAATGCAAGTTGGCAGCTCCTTTAAAGACTCCAATTTACCCATTTTACATAATAACTTTCAGCTGCATTAAACACAAACACACAAAAAACCCAGGTAGCACCAACAGTGAAATCTAAATTTGGATTACTCACAGAGAAAACACACAAAGTCTGAGTGATTTTGCAATTAAATCAGAAGCAAACTGAACTAATTTTTGCACTAAACTGGATTGTCCATGAGACACATCAGTCTGCACCCAGAGGGAAATTGTAGGAGCAAAGTTCTGCACTTCCTGAGACAACTGAGGAATGGCAAATACATCCACACACCTCTAGACCTACTGGCTCCTCCCAAATCCAGAAAAATCCACTCTCCTGGGGCATTATAAACCCCTCCTCAGAACAGCCCAGCCAAAAGCAAAGTGCAGATTTCTGTATTAAAAATCCTCTTATTCCAGAGCTCCTGCTGAGTGTTTGCCCCAACCCTGAGTGTGTGGCTGTCCCACTCCTTGGATATTCATTTATTTATGGCTGGGCATAGGAAAACCTGAAATCATAACTCTCAGATTAGATTCATTTGGTATTTCAATTCCCAATCTAAATTTTAATTAACTATTTTACTTCAGTGCTGCATTTTATCATCATGAATTACTCGGAGGAATACACAAAACAGAAGCTCTATGGAGCAACTGAATGTAAAAATATTTACTTAGAAACTTTCATTAATTTTTCTCCAAACTGTTAAAAAAGAATGTACAGACAGAGTAACAGAAATATGAGGTGACAGAAGAGAATGGGCCAGATCCTTGTGAATCCATTTTACCAGGCACATAAAACTAAACTGGCCTCAGCTTGATGCAACTGATCTATCTCAAAAATGAATGTTAGACATGAAATGGCAAAAAGAATGGTGAGCCAAATTTATCTTATGGGTTTGGGGTTTGGTTTTTTTCCTATTATTCCCTTTCTATATTTTCAAAAGATTCCTTAATGCTTTTTCCTTTCAGAAGGAAATGTAAGTCTCTCAAAATAATATTTACAAGCTCAGCTGCAACATCCTCCATGGTAATTCAGTCTGGCTGTTTGTTACTCTTTGTGAGGAATAGTTCTGCTTGAGTTCTCCACAGAGAAGAAAACAACTCTGTTTTCCTGATATACTTCAGATTCAAATTATTGAAGTGCAGGATGGAGAAATGAATTAGATAAAGGCATGGGAAATGTGTAATTCATACCTGGCTGCCATGATGAGCTCGCTGGTAACTGATAAAGCTGTGAGTGTTCAAAGAACTTTAATGAGAAATGATATTGACCTAAGTGCCAGTGTTATCAGCACTACTGCATTTAAAATAAATTAAATTTAAAAATATTTAACTTGCACTCCAGCAGTGTCCACTGACAAATATTTAGTTTAATATCTACCTCTGAGTTCCATTAAAACACTTTAGATGAGAATATCAAAAGCAATTTCCATTTTAGTTTCCTACAGCCCTATAACTTTTTATGATCTTATAATTTAAAACAATTTCAACTTCTTTCCTCTGTGTAACTAATTCAAAGACAGAAGTAGCACAAATTTCTTGCTACATCCTGAATTGACAACATTGTTTCTGTGCAGCCTTTCAGAAAGTTTCCAGCTGCAAACAGTAGTGTCCAGAGCAGAGGGGGTGTTATTCCTGGTTATTGTTGGAAGAAACTCCAACTATAAAGTAGCTCTCATTATTAGGATCAACTATCAATAATCATCTATTTTTAAGTGCAGCATCCTATAAAACCTCCTAATTAGTAAACTAGATGTCTTCTTTTTAGCAGACAATCCCCAGCCTCCCTCCTTATTTATTTCCCTGAATTCAATTATGTTTGCACCTGCTGGCCCAACCACCTAAATGACAGGTTCTGGATGGAAGGGAGAAGCTGGGCCATAAACAATAATTTCATTATAGTTCAATTTAAAGTATTTGCCTGCACCTATTTTCTCTGCTTTATGAAGAATGTTGATGCTGTTTCCTCCTCTGTGGCTCTGCTCTCCTGTCAGGAGATGCAGCAGCACCAGCAAGAATTTCACACTGCTCCCAATCTATCCTTCACTGCTGGCTCCATAGGAATCAAAGCTGAAATCTTCCTGCAGGGGAAGGACCATTAGGATAAAGAGGGAAGGAGTGATGGCCAAGTCTGGCCTGAAAAACTGATAAAAGTAAAAAAAAAATATAGTTGGACTAAAAGGGACTCTTTGTAAAATAAAGGTTTGGAAATATTTCTTTAGAATACAAAAACAACAGAACTACTTTTGCCATGAAAAGCTATGGAGAAGGAGGAGGTATTCCTGATGGTATGTACCTACCACGGGACTTTAAAATCCATCTACTCCCTAAATCAGATCAATTATTTTACCAAAAAATCTTCCTGAATTAAATTCAGTCTCTGGATGAAAAATCCTGAAAATTTGGGAATGGAATCCAAGTTATTCACTACCTCGAAGGATTAAACAAGATAAAGATGAATCTCAAACTGTGGATGTTGAAACTCAACATCCAAACCATCACAGCTCCACAGCTCAGGTGTTCAAAGAAACCCACATTTCCTCTCATCACCTGAAACACAACATACCTTCAAAATATGTTCTGAAGCTGTTCCACCTTGAATGTTAAGTCAATATTGGGCAGAATTATCAATTTACCATATTTATCTCACAATAAATAGTGATTTGGGTGAGTGTGTAAAATTGGATTGTGTATAAATTAAAACAGTAACCAAAGGGGAGGCAAAGAGGCAGCTAAAGCCCTGAGAGAGGAGCCTGGGAGAGAGGAACTGCACAGCATTTTTATGTAACACATAGGGAAACTGTGCAGCATGGGAGTTTTGAATGTTAATTCTGCAGCTGTACTAAATCCAGTGTGTCAGACTCTGTCTGCAAGCAAGCCAGATTGAAGGAAGCACATTTTTACTGCAGCATTGGAGGCTGAAAAATGGTTAACTTGGTTAAGTTCACCAGGAGGAAGTTTATATAGGAGTCTAAGATGAATTCCAACATTCCTTCAGCAATGTTTCACTTCAGAAAGAGCTCTTAGTTAAATAGTTAAGTACTTCTCCTAGTATTCTTTCATTAATTCTTTCTATTAATGAAGAAAAGCATGGCATGAGCTAGAACTCTTCAATTAAGATAATGATTATCATAAACAGATGTTTTGTTTGACAGTTGGAAGGATATGGGTGTGCTGTGATTTAGCTCCGAGATTTTAGTTCATCTGAAGAGTTCAATGAAATAACCTCACCCTCATCTCTAATTGCATCAACCCCAGAATCACCATTGTGAGGGACAGAACTTGGTTTAGTGACAGAAATGTAAACAAGCTGCTGAGGACAGGGGTTGAGCAGAGCAGGCAGGAGCAGGGGCCATGGCAGTGAGATAACACACGGGGCTGAACAAGCACCCCGTTATCTCCTTGGAGCAGACACAGGAGCTGGGCCTGGCCCTCACCCACAGCCTGCACACAAAGCTTGAAAGCCATGGATCAACTTCTAATAAACCTCAACCTCTGGAAATAACACACAGCCAGCTGTGATAGAAATATCAAATGCAGAGGGGGGAAGTTCTCCCGTGGAAATGAACTTGGACGTTTGCAAATGTGGTCTTGTCAACTATAAGGATCTAAAAATTCATCTCTGCATTTCCTCCTAAACCACACAAGCCTGGCTACTGTGCTTTGACTTAACTGAAAAAATGGTTGTTAGAGATTGTTTCCCAGAACAAAAATAATTTTGAGAGTAAGGAGTACTTTAATTTCACTTAACCTTATGAATTAGTGTCTGTGTCCTAAGTTTTACAGCCTAATTTTACAGACACAAACAATTGCTTTTAAATTTGTAAGACATTTAGACACTTGACCCTTTCAAGCAAAAAAAAAATCCTTTTCATACTTGTAAGGTGTTATAGGCACAATCTGAATAATCTTATTACATGACAAACATAGTGTGACTTGTGGATAACACTTCCTAATAAACTAACACCTCTCTATTAAAACAAAATCTTTTGTTAGAAAGGAAACAGAAAAGCCCCCATACCCTTAAGAGAATTTTAAATATCATCACCAAGCTAAAAACAGCAAGTAAATATTAACTCTGTGAAGTGCAAAACAAGATTTATTGACCCGTGAGGTAAATATTGACTGAAATGAAGCAAATATTTATGTGCTGACGGTAAGGGGACGAATCCCCTTCACCACAGCAAACAAGATTTTGCCTACTACATTTCTGGGTTAGTATTTATTCCAAAAGGTCTGAAAGGAGATATTTCCTTTTCCAGATATCTGCTTTTTAAAAACAAAGCTGTCTTTCCTCAGTGACTAAACTGGATGTGCATCCAGAGGGCTGGAATACTGTACAACACACAGGTTTGACAAATTGCTTTCAGACAGAAAACTCACTTAACTAAAACCTGACCAGACAACAACACCCAAGACACCTCTCTGATCCCTAAAAAGGCAAACAGAAAGTAAAATTCCATTTAATGAGTTATGTTAGAAGATTAATTTGGGTTTGGAACATAAAATATATTGCTGTATATCACATACATGGAGGGATTGCAGGGGCTGTCCTGTGCAGGGCCACGAGTGAGACTGATGATCTCAGTGGCTCCCTTCAAACTCAGGATCTTCTGTGATTTAACAAGGAAAATACTGAATAATTAAGGATATAACTACTAGCAGGTACTACAAATGGAATATAAATTAACAAACTCATCTACTCCTTCCTGGTAAATCCACTCATGTTTACACACATGAGAATTCACTGTTCAATTGAACGATTCACATGGGGATTCACACGTTGAGATGAACAAATTAGAGGGAAAAAGACCCTAATTTTGAGAAACTTCAAAGATCCTGTTGAAAATTCTGGCACCTTTAAGGACACCCATTAGAGAATACCAACGTCATGATCATTACATCTTCTGACCTAAATACCTCGGTAATGGTCTAACAGCAGCAATTAACACACACCTCCCGAAATTCTTGAACAGCTGAATAATTTATGAGACACTGGATTTAACAGATCCTCCAGTGTCACTACAAGAAAAGCCCAGTTCAGGAAATAGCTTCTCCACTTGGTTCTGATGACCACGGGAGTCGCTCCTTCCTGCAGATAAAGACAGAGGCTGAGCACCCTCCTGTGCAGGGAGCAAAAACTACAGCTGCCCTTTGTGGCTCCGCTGGCTGATTCTCATTCAAGGCTTTATCTCTGCCTAATAAAAAAACAAGACTTCGGGATCTAATTCAGCCGCTTTGGAACAATTACATGACAGCACTGCAGTGGAATTACTCTCAGTTTAGAATGACTTCACAGGAATGAACACGCTGCTGTACACAGAGGGCTCGTAAGATTTCTGGAAACCTCAGGGAACGGGGTGATGTCATTGCAATACAAAAATATCTGCTTCGAATTCCTTGCGAGTCTCCTTGACAAAGCTTAGAGGATCAGAGTTCAGCAGTGAAACTCAGCCATCACCTCAGGGATGATTAGAGAATGAATAGAGCCCAGAACTGGGCTCTGTTCTTCACTGTCTCAGATACAGGAGCACAGGAGCTGTTTTCTTGTGCTCGAAATACAAACTGAAGTCAGGGCTTGTAGAGATGCAGGAGACAGTTTTTAAAGATGGAGCACTCAAAGCTCAGGAAACATTCAAATTCTAAAGGTTACTCGAGCTTCTTGGCAGGACTTTCAAATCCTTCAAACAGTTTAAACTAAACCCTCTTAATTTTGCAGAAGTCTTCCACACTCAAGCAGCATTTTGGGTAAAATGAAGACAAACCAATAAAGCCTTTGAATATTCAGGACATTCTGCTATTCTACAGACTCTTACCCAAAAGCCCATTTTTTTATCATATCATTAACTAAAATTGCTTTCCCTGTATCTGAGATCAGCTCCTTTAAATTCCACCACAGATGATGCTGCACACCTCATTTTAAAGCACCAGCTCCTTCTGATGAAAAAAAGGTGATACAAAAGGTGGAGATTGCAACCCCTTAACCTGCTGAGGTTTCTGCAGAACTCCTTCAGGACACAAAA
The DNA here is from genome assembly GCA_013397375.1 of Toxostoma redivivum. Classification (NCBI taxonomy): domain Eukaryota; kingdom Metazoa; phylum Chordata; class Aves; order Passeriformes; family Mimidae; genus Toxostoma; species Toxostoma redivivum. The sequence goes on from VXBI01007494.1 coordinate 502,080, forward strand.
TATGTTCTTCTAATATTTCTGCCTACAAAACAAGCTCTCAGCAACTGCTAGGACAGAGTAACTGTTGCTGCAGAGGTACATACTGAGCTGCTAGGGCATCCCAGGCAGAGTTCCACCAGGATCAGTTTGTTCCAACGTTTTCATGCACCCTACAACTCCAGGAAAAGCAGGTACACACTGGTGGAAAGTGCTGATTGCACTAATTAATGAGATACCACCTGTTCCTAGGGGGGATGAGAAAGTCTGGGATACTTCTGAGTGTATAAACACCTGAAAATGTGCCTGGGCACTCTATGAAATTGATTGGCATCCTGGGAGTAGCAGCCAAATAAAGATTGGTACATTCATCACCAGGTATTCCATGACCTAATGTGTCCAATGCCCATGGGAAAAGACTTCTAATTTTCTGTGAATAATCTCCCAAATCTCTCTTGTGTCAGGAGTTACTAAATCCAGAGGGTCATTAATGGCACTAGGAAAACATACCTGTTAAATAACAACATCTCTGAAGAGTTACACACCTTCTAATGAGCTGTGAATTGGAGATAAATCAGCAAGTGACCTGCATGAGCAAACACCATTGATTAATAAGCTGCTACGAATTAATTTCATATTTTCAGTGCATGTGGCAATGAGAAACAGTTTGAGAACAACGTGGATTTAAAGCTACATTTGGGCTTTAATGCATTTTATAATTACAAAAAGAAACAGCTGAACAAATCTTTTATATTTATACCCTTCCAAGCAATGTACAGAAGGCATGCATAATTTCCAATCATAAAACACTATTTAAAAATAAAAGATTTATAATTGCTTTCCCTGATTTGAGAAGCAAATTAAGATTTTTTTTCCACATTGTCCTTCATAATCCAAACACGATGCGAGTGACTGACTGAGCAAAGAGTGGGAGAATGAACAATATGGCACAGCAGAAGCCAAACACAACAGGTTTGTGTTATCCTTGGAAGGATGGGGACATGGCCATGAAATTCTTTGAGTGCCTCCTGCCAGGCATCTGAAATCTGCATTGGTGCTGCTACTGAGCAGTATTGGGCTAATTAGACAGAAAAATTACACAAATGAGAAAGATCTTCTGAGTTCAGAGGGCCTACAGGAACAGGAGCCTGTGGGTATGTTTAATACTTAAGAATATCTGTAATAACCAGCCCAAGTTTCTTCCAATCCATCAACCACAGCCTGAGCAAAACGCAGAGGATAAGTGACCTGAACTTTCCAGCCAGGAAATTCTAGGCACAGTTTCCAAAAACATCATAAAAGTAGACCAAACTGCCTCCTCAAAACCTACCTCCAAGAGACACAGAGATGCAGCCAGCGTTTTCAGCTACTTCCTTCGAAATAAGAGAGGTTTGTTGTTAGATGGTGTCACTGCACACCAGGCCACTTAACTCTTCCAAACACTTAGTTTTTCACTTCATAAGATCTGCATCTAAGGGTCCATCCTTTCCCTCTCCAGGGCTTACTGACCCCACAGCATTGCTGTATGTAAACTTTGGAATTAAACCAGCATTTCTGTTCTAACTCAAAACAACACAGCACCGATTTTCAAAGCTGCTCAGATATTAGTCCCGCTTTCCGTGTGAGTTGCATACCTAAACACTTTTTCTAGAAAAATATCTGAGCCAGGGAAAACAGATGCCATTTCTGGACGCAAACTAATTTATTCAAGAGCATATTTCAAAAGAAAACCTGTATCTATTCCATTCCAAGCCTCTCCCAAGAGCTACAGCAGCATTAACTAGGGCAGAGCTTTCCTCAGGTTTCCTGGGAGGCAAAGCCAATTTCCAGACAGCAGGACTCCCTTAATCGCCACCGACAAGTAACGATACCGCGGTACACGTACATATATATATATATATTTATATCCCTTAATTTCTTTCCTTATTGCTTTCCCAGATTAATTTTAAATGAGGCTTTCAATAAAAAGCAACAGGAACCTCCCCCCTCGTTTTGGCGGGGTTGAGGCTGAGGGGAGGCGCCCCCCCCACTCCCCTCACGGACGGGCCATGGCGGGGCGAAGGCCGCGACGTTGCCAGAGCAACGCCCAGCTCGGAGCCTTCCTCCTTTCTCACTCCTCCCTTCTTCTCACTCATCTCCTTCCTCCTCCTCCTCCCCTCACGGCTCCTCC
>VXBI01007494.1:506359-530714 GCA_013397375.1 Toxostoma redivivum
GGCGGGCGGGAGGCGCCGGGCGCCCCATGAGGTACCGGGCAGGGGGCGGGCAAGGGGCGGCCCCCAGCGCCCCCTCACAGCCAGGGGGACACGGGGATGCGGCTCCGGCGGTGCTCAGGGTGCTCCCTCACCCTTCCCTTCTCATTGCGGGGGTCCCGGCGGTGCAAACCCACCCGTGAGGGTTCCGGGACAAACCTTCCTGAGAGGTTCAAACCCTCCCGGGGGTCCCGGCGAGCTCCCGGAGCGGCCCCGGGAGACACGGGGAATGTTCCCAATGTTCCAAGGGGCCTTTCTCAAGAGCCTTATTTTAGCTAATATTTGAGGGGGGAGAACGAAATCTTGGGTGCGTGCGGGAGTCTCCTCTGAAATCCCATTTAATAACTCGGTGATTTGAAAGTTTGCTCGGCGCGGTGCCAGGGGAGGCTGCGATTCTGCAGCTCCGGCTTTTTAAACACCGAGCTGTCAGTTCTTGCAGAACGCGGCCCCAAAACACCAACTGCAGTGCAAATGAGGGGCCCTTTTTATTCCTTCCTGTAAAAACATCGCTCAGTAGCGCTCTTCACACAAGTCAATTCCATCCCCACTTCATCGGTTTCATTCGTGTGCAGAAAAATACAGAACGAGAATTTTGGTTGCTTTGAAGTATGATGTCATCTTTGGGCAACAAAAAAAATAGTAGTAGTAGGAGCAGCACTTGTAAATATTAGTAAGTTCTCATAATCATAAAGTGGTTCTACTCTTTAATGTTACGTTCTTTTTAAAGGCTAAAGAATTTGAGGCTTATGTAAAAGCATCCAGCACTTCTTGCTGTGAAAAAACAATTTTGCTTTGTTTTTGTATCCTTAGTGAACCTATCTGTGAAAAAAATAATTTCAAAGAGGAATCTCTGTTTGAACAATAGGATTATATTCAAATTCTCAGTGTTTCAATATTACTGCATAGTGACAAGTATTGTGTCAAATTTAGCTTCCAGGCATTCTCCAAAATCATTACTCTGATGTCACACCAGTCCAAAAAAGTTGATTTAACCCTATTTGATCCGAGTAAAGACTCAGAGAGAAGTGAAAAACTGCCCAGAAGACAACCAAATGATGCCAAAGGAAAGATAAATCAGACCTCATTTGGCTGCATTTCATTTTTCACTCTTTTAAATGCTTCTTAGAAAATGGTCTAACCTGGTTCTGCTCCCTTCCCCAGACAGGATAATCTCATTAATCTCATAATGGCCCTCAGTTTTGAGCATGCACTGGCTTTTTACTGGATGTGTCTGAACCAGTGCTCACCAATTAATGGATGCATGGAAATTTACCCCCTGCTTCCTTCCCATCAGTGTTTGCTCCTTTTCTGGCCCACTGCTGTTGCTATTTTGGTGAAATTATGCAGCACTCCCAAGATCTCTCCTGTACAAGCCAGTGCTGGTCTCCTGTCCAGCAGCTTTTGCTGTTCTGATTCACACTTTTAGCTGATCCTAAGGCAGCCTGGGAAATCCGCACATGGAAGGAAGGAAATAATTTTAATATGGGACATGGGAAGTTATGCTGCAGAGATGGGGTGTGAACAAACTCAGGATCTCGGAGAATCTTGCCTTCGTGCACTCACTCAGTACAACCTATTGGGTTTTTATTTTGCTGAACTGTTTATCTCTTTCTTGAACCGTTCCTGTTTGTATCCTGCTCTAGGAGACACAAACCAGAAAAATCTCCAGGAGCAAAGCCCACCATGCAAGCCGACTGCGCCCACCTGCACAGCAGCCAGGGCAGCGGCGATGGCTCCTCCTCGCCCAGGCTGTCCGCAGAGAGCTCCTGCCACCCCAGCAGCGGCGATGTGCGCATCCAGCTGGGCTCCGGAGCGGGGGAGTCCAGGGACAACGCGACCTCCCGGGCCTCCAGGCCGGGCTCCCAGGGCCGCTCCCACGGGCACGCCCGTGGCGAGGCAGGAGGGCTGGAGGATGGCGCTCCGGAGGCGGAGGAGCAGGGAGGCAGCTCCCTGTCGGAGCTGCGGTACCTCCTGCAGTGGCTGCACAAGAGCCTGCCCTACCTCCTGATCCTGTGTGTCAAACTCCTCATGCAGCACATAACTGGTACGGTACAACAAACTCAGCTCGGAGGGAACAGAGCCTCCTCCCCTCCCCCTGCCAAGAAATAGTCTAATAACTATGCCTGAAATGTAATTCAATTTATTTTTAGCTTTATTTTTATTTGCTTTATTCATCAGAAAGAGAGATTTACTAAACTACATTTCAGTGGCTTCTGTTTCCTTTGCTGGCATATGTACAATGTGCTTAATTATCCTGGCTTGAGAGTCTGAGCTATTAATTCTAATTACAAAGACATATTAGAAGTGGCTGCTTTTTAACCCAGTGATATTTTTTTTTCCTTTTCATGTTTATAACTGATCCTATTTTCCTAATAGGCATTTCTCTTGGAATTGGGCTGCTAACAACTTATGCGTATGCAAACAAAAGCATAGTAAATCAGGTTTTTCTCAGAGTAAGTACCACCCTATGCAACAAAATTCTTTAAGTTAAGCAAGACTTAAACAAATGAATCCATTTTTGGAAGAAATGTGAATGGAGATGGTGTTTTATTTACTTAATAATATTAGGTATTGAGATGGAAGTAAAGTCTTAATGCTTCTTGTACAGGGGAATTTCTCAGATAACAAGGTTTGCAAAATTCCCTTCTGACTTTGACTATTGAAATCACTTTTTTGTAAGTTATGGATTAACTTCCTAACTATATTTGTGGGATGAAATAGGAATTGATAGTTTCAATTTTCAACTCTGTGTTCACTCCCAAAGGGAAGTTTTTTCTTCAGAGTGGGCTGGGTTTTGGTTGTCTTTAGAAAAAAGCATGGTACACGTAGAAATTGGTAGGTTGAAAATACTAAAATTACTGCTTTACCTTTCCATTGAGTCCTCCTATTTTATGGGGTCTAGACCCCCTAAGATAAAGTCCTCTGGTAGTAAGTGCTGGGCTGTACCAGACTTGGTGTTTGGGATGTATGGCAGCAGAGATTCTGAGGCAAGGACTGCAGTGTGGCTTTCCACTCCCCTTGCAGGAACGGTGCTCCAAGTTGCAGTGCACTTGGTTACTACTCTACCTAAGTGGATCATCTCTCCTCTTGTATTACACCTTCCACTCTCAGTCCCTGTATCACAGGTAAGTAGAGAAACAGCTCTACCCCACCATAAAGTACTCAGACATGCACTGGGGACATTTTATCTGCTGTTTTTCTTTAATTGTGGCATTGGTTTCTCTTTCACTTTAATCTCCCTTCATCCCCTTTGCCAAATTTAACAGGTGCTGTCCTTAAAAACAGTATGTTGGAATTTCCTGGACTCCATACTTACTGTACCACAGAGAACGTTCCTGGCTGTGATTCCCAGCTCTGACCCTTGGGAATACCAAACGTGGCATCCTGGGGCTCTGTGCAGTTTATGACTCCAATTTATTTTTCTCCCTTGACCATTCTGTAGCTGCAGCCTTGGCTGGAAATCAAAGGCTAAATGCCAAACTGAGACAGCAAACTGAGCTCTGGAGGATGGGGGCTGTGATGAAGATACACCACAGAAGGTTCCAGGATGGAAAAGTCAGAGATCCTCAGTGATCCATTTACAACAAGCAGTTCATTTTCTTAGCAAATGTTTTCCCTTGGTGTAAATCAGGTTTCCTTTTTTAATTAAACCTGCTGTGATAATCTCAGGTTACAGTTTCCTCTAAATAGGGTGCTCCAGTAACTTCTGATACTTCTTTTTGTAGCTTAATCTTCTTAAGCCCCACTGTGGATTTTATGAACTTTTGGGAGGTGCTTTGGATTGTTGGAGTCACAGACTTTATTCTGAAATTCTTCTTCATGGGCTTGAAGTGCTTTATTCTCCTGGTGCCTTCTTTTATCATGTCCTTTAAATCCAAGGTAAGGAAACATGCTGTAATTTTGATCCTTGTGAAGATTCTCTTATGGTAAAAGTAACTAATTATTAAATTCTACCCAGAGAAAAATCTTTAATTAAATGTCTGTATATAAAACACCATGGGCAAGAAAACCCTGTGGATTTCATGTTCTTCTCTGCTTGGTGCTAAGAAAGGTTTTCAGTCTGATCAGAAACAATTGCTTGTATTATATCATTGGATAAATGGGTTTATTTCTGTCTCCAAGTTGGGGGTTGAAGCAAACCTTTTATTTTCTGCTCTGTAGGAATGTGTACACGGGCAGTTGGCCTGGAGCAGCTGGAGCCCAGCAAATTTTGCACATGCTCAACAAGAACTGTCAAGGTTTTTAAGATCTGCACATGCAAACAGCTGGTTTTTTTCTGTCCCTTCAAAAATAATCCTGAATTTTCTTTGTTGTTAATAAACTTAAGGAATATTTGTGTCAGATCAAGGAAATTGATTCATAGCTTAATTTCTCAAATCAGTGAGGTTTAATAATTTTCTAAGAAGCTTGCACTCACTAGTGGTGTATTTATTTTTATCTGGTTCCCAAGGTGAGGCGGGCAAAACCAATTACATTTTATCTTAAAATTGAAATTACTAGTGCTGGTTCAGAAGAAATAAATTAGCAAGTTCAGTTTGATGTGGTAACATTTGAACAGGATGTTTTGTGACCTTTTTATCTCTCATAACATACCAGAACAAGTTCTTCTGAAGTACAACTAGCTTCTTTAAACACTGATTTATAATCAAGATCTCTATTTTTTTTTTCTACAGCTACTGATGTGACATGCAAAAAAGTTATTGAAAATTCCATTATACCAACTATGGCTAAAATAAAGAAGAAATTTGGTCAATAGTGGCAAATTGTGGCATCATCCAGTGTACATTATAGAAAGAGTTACAAATACAGTTTTAAGAAAAACTTATTTTATTTCCTCAAAAGCTAAGCTAAATATTTATGGTTTTACATGTACACACACAGTGTTCTGTGCAGGACACTTGTGTTTTGTTATTCACTAATTTTTTGGGGTTACTGAACTCTGGTTACCTGTTGAGTCCAGCTCTCCTTTTGCTTCTCTCCTGGCCACCCAGTTTTTGTATCACCCCATTCTTGAAGCAGTTTATTATCAGAGGATAATAAACAAGTTTTTTAGACAGACCCAAAACTGTTTACAAGAAAAGAATTTGTAATTATTAACAATTAATAGCTATAATTGTTTGTTACTAAAAGAATGTGCCTTATTCTCACTTTTTAACCCTGAGTGCAGGACACAACTCTGGCTCTTGACAAGCTGATCTTTGATTTGTGTTATTCTCCTTTTTCATGTAACTTTATTTTTTTTAATGCTTATGAAATTAAGCCTGACAGCCTTGTTAAGGTAGGCATCTGCCAAGCCATCCCAATTCAGCCTATAATTTGATTTTCCAACAATCAATTCTGCTCCTGTCACTTGGACAGTTGTGGCGAGACTCATCCTCTGATCTTTTTTGTGCTTCACTTTTAAATGTTTCATTGTGAGAAGAAGCTACCCCAAAGAATAACAATGCATCTTTTCTGTGTATTTTGCAAATCCTTGGAGTTTTAAATCTTGAGCTGTTCCTCTGCATGTCTTGCTTAGGGCTACTGGTACATGCTGTTAGAAGAACTCTGCCAGTATTACCGTATGTTTGTCCCCATACCAGTTTGGTTCCGTTACCTCATCACCTATGGGGAGCTGGACACTGCCCTGGGATGGACCCTTGGCATTCTGCTGGGCCTTCTCTACCTCATCCTCAAGGTATGCAAGCTTTATACTCTTCTCAAATTTTATATCAAATTCTCAAGTGATTGTTCTGTAGGAGGAATCACTGCAGGGTTATAGGAACAACACATTTCTGGAAGTTCCTGTCTGAACTCACTGCCAAGTTGCTTCAGTTTTACTGCTGCAGCCTTCCAGGAAAACTGGCTCAGGACTCAGAATTCTCTTTATCTAGCAATGGATGGGGATTGCAAAGCAAAGGACACAGCTGCCATAGGTCCCTTCACATCAGACAGAACTTGCAAAAATAAAGATAAAATTAACAGCTAAAAGAGTCACCATCGTCCAGGAAACAAAATTTTCTCTGCTGTAGTATCCTGTGTGATGCTAACCAAGTTAAACATCTTCCTGCTGACTCTCTGCTTCCCCAAAGAGCTCATCTGTCCCAAATGTAATCAGTCTGGCTTTCAACATGACCAACACTTCATCATGCTCTGGTACCTTAATTCCAGAACTAAAGGCCATTGCAAGTATGATAATAATGCTGATATATTTACTCTCCAGTGATTCATTTCAGAACCTCAACACTCTAAAAACCAGACCCCCAATAGAAAAAACTTCAGCCTAAATTCTTCATTTGGTTACATTTCAGACATTTAAAACAGGGTCATTCTGAACTATTGCTGTGCTTATGTGACTTCCAACATCCAACCAGCAGTGAGACTTCCAGTGTTGGAAGCTTTTTAGTTCACAGTGAAAAAATACTAAGCATAACTCAAATTTTCTTTCCCATTTCAGCTTTTGAGCTTTTTTGGACAATGGAGAAACTTCAGGCAGGTCTTACGGATATTCTTTACACGCCCAGTGAGTACTGAATTCTCTTTTGACAAAAACAACCCCAATTTACATGAAAATCCTTTGAGAAATTCCTCATTCCTATTCCTTTGAATTGTTTTAGCAATAAACAAATGCATTTTTAAATTAACCCCTGTATATTCATTCTCCCATTTCACTGAGTTCCTTGACTGAATGATAGTGTTACCACCTGAACAACAAAATCACCCACCAAAAAAAATCTGCACATCCCTTCAGATAAAAAGGATGTGAAACAATCCTTTTTGTCCTGCTTCTACTTTAAAAGTTAACAACTTTTTTAGATTAGGGATTTAAGTTTCCCTGACATAGCAGCCCTTATTTCAAATTCCTTTCTGTCCTGGTATTTGGGTTTGGCTTTTTCATCCCTCTCAAAATTAATATTTGCTGCAAATTCTTTGTTTTACAGCACTATGGGGTGCCAGCCAGCAAGAGACAGTGCTCTGAATCTGATGATATTTGTTCCATTTGCCAAGCTGAATTTCAGAAGCCTATTCTGCTCATCTGTCAGGTAATAGACATAATCCATTTTTTTTTAATTAAAGAATATTTTAAACTACTGTTACACAAGACAACATAAAATTAGATGAGTGTATTTTTGATGATTATTTTTAGAAATCAGACTGTACAAATAATATAAATGGAAGAGCTTAGAAGCTCTAAGTTGTCATTCTTTTCATTCCAGCACACATTTTGTGAAGAATGCATCTCTTTATGGTTTAATAGAGAAAAAACCTGTCCACTCTGCAGAACTGTTATTTCAGACCATGTTAACAAGTGGAAGGATGGAGCCACATCTATGCATCTCCAGATTTTCTAAAGCTTGTCAAACAACTTGGGTTCCAGTTTGTTTGCTCACACTAAGGTTTTTCAGTTTAGTGCAGATTAAACTGTAGGTGGCACAAGGAAGGAGTTTCCAAATTCCAGATACCATGTATTCAAAACAGTGCAGAAAATGGCAACTTGACCTTTTTGAAGTAGAGAAAACTGTAGTTTTCAGAATGAATGCAGAAAAGCCAGCATTGCTTCTCTTGTGATTCTCATAGGAAGCAAATTCTTGAAATGTGCTGCATTACTTCTTAATTCAACATTTTCTTTTAAAAGTTTAATAGGGTTCCAGACTGTACTAAACTGTATTTATCCTTCTAACACGACTCAAGCCATAAGGTTAACCTACTGATTTTATTAAGATTATGAGCAAACTTTATGCTCTGGACTGCAGTGAGAATTGGAGCTGCTTGTCACTCTTGGCATGAAAGATCTTTAATGTTTGCCCATTAAATGAGAGAAATGAGCTTATTCATGCACCTGGAGCAGCAACTATTTCTCACTGCACCTGTAGATAAGCACAAGAATAAGATATTTCTCCTTTAGGTTCTTGTAGGCTTCTAATGGATCCTTGGCTTAATCTTTTGGCTTTAAACCAACCACTGATGTTAGTTTTTTACTCAGCATTTTATAAAGCTGGTATTTTTAAAAGAAATCTTTAATACTATATTTTTGTCATAACAGGAACCAGATTTTCTTACAGAGAATCTATTTTATACTCTATTTGCAATTTGTAGTTTGCATAAAAATCAGAGAGAATAAATGCATTTGAATCTATTTGTTTGGTGCATGTTGAATAAAGAAAGATTTATTACTGTTTTGGAATTAACTCATAAGTAAGCACATAACAACAGCTCACTGCCAAGTATATTTTTCTTGTTGAAGAAAACAAAAACCTTTTAAATGTTACAATTTATTCATTATTAGTTTTTATGTTATTTCTAACACTAACTTCTGTGTAACCTCACTTTCTTCCCTGATTTTTCACTTTGCTATTCAGGTAAGACTTAAAACATCACTCAAATGATTCTGTTACAGGAAAGTTACATTTACTTACCATTAACTTGAGCTTGTCTTGCCTGAAGACATTTAGAAAACTTGTAAATTCAGGAAATACAATTAAAAAGTGAAACACTTATTGAATACCCTGAAGGTACAGCTCCAAGGACAGAATCCAGTATTCAGAATAAAAATCTAATGAGATGGAAGAGTCAAGCTAAGAAATATCATTACATCTGGCCTGTAAAACTCCCCAAGATTATTTTATGGAGCACAACAAAGCATTGGTGCTTTAAATCAAGCCTGATCCTTTAGTCTTTGTTTATAACACTGTAGTAACAACTGGAGTAAGTGTGGAGATTGGTCAAAAACAGGGACCAGGGAACAATTTCTCTTCTTTCCCTCTTTCTGTTGATTTTTCTACCCAAACCCAATAATATTAACAAACATGTTTTATTAAAAAACCAAGAATAAAAAAGAGCTTTTGGTCAACTGGTTTAGATTTACACTTCATAAATCAAACAAGTCACTCTCATCTTAGTTACAGACAGGGAAAAAGTGAGTACCTGACATCCAGGAACACCATCCTCCCTGATCCATGAACTCCTCCTGATCCAGGCCAGGGCCCAGACCTCAGCTCTGAGTCTGCAGGGACACACAAGGTGACAAATGACAATCAACAGCCACTTTTTAAGAGCCCAAGAACCAGAAAGTTCCAAAAGGAACCTCTCTGAGGGAATTCCTCTTCCATTTCCCATCACAGCTCTCAGGAAAGACAACAATTTACATTTCCTGTTATACTTAGGGCCTACCTACTTCCTAAAATAAAAACCAGCTAGGTCACTTGGATTAACATATGTTTAAATTTGCATTTAGCTGCTATTCACATCCACCTTGTTTAGCTCTTGAGGATATTTAGTTGCAGTAAACTGAGAGATGGAAGCCAGGACTGGGATTACCTTTGTTTCTGCTAAGGCAGCTCAGGGGTGTTCTTACAGCTGGATTTAGTCTAGAAGAGAACAACTGGAGAAGTTCACATATGGGACCTGCACACAAGGATCTGCAGGAAAAATATTCAAGTAATTTGTCTTGTTCTTAATGATTTCTCCTTTGGATAAAGGATTTCCCTCTGAACTGGGAAAATGAAACAGCAACAAGCCTGCTGTAGAGACAAAATTTAAATAAACCAACCAAACCCCAAAGATCTGCCCTAAAAGCAGCACAGCCTCCTCAATGTTTGATGCACTTCTTGATTAATACTGAGAGCAGGTTGGGAGTTAAAAGAAAACAGACCCCAAATAAACTTCAACTGCACACTTAGAGTGGCTCAAATATGAAATGTTCTCCAGCAGTTCAGCTTTCAAACAGCACGGCAAAAAAAAAAGGGATATGCAAAAGAACAATTGACTCGTTGATTTTTATCTTTTATTATGAGCTAATACCAGGATGACATTCAAATGTCAGATGGCACAATTAAGACAGTCTTGGTAGGAATTATTCCAGCATTCCCAAAATTACAATTTAGTACACGAATGGCGTCAAATGTATGCATCACTCCCACAGAGAAAAATTATGGAATTCTGAATATCTTATACCAGAATAGGTTCTGCATCAAATGGGAAAAAGAAAAACTGCTGGTAACACAGCTGACCTAGAAACCTTTTCTGGTAATGACCTGCAGAACAAAGTATTTCCCTATTTAACATCTAGTAAAAAAAAATATGACTTTTGTTCAAGTTTAAGATTTAATACTTTTATATGGTTAGCCACAACAGGTATTAACCTCAGTTTTACTATATTTTTGTAATGCTACAAAAATCCTATAAAATCAAATTATAGTGAATTTTTCAGTGATTATAATTAAAAAAGCGCAGCTTGTACAAAATAAAAAAAATAAGATTCTATACTCTAATGAAAAATTTAAGACATTTTTAAATGAACAAAAGAAAGCACTTGTTAAGCTCTCCAATATTCAATGCATTCTGCACTTATCTGAAATAGCCAGACAGGAGCTAGAACTCCACTCCCCTTAGTTCACAACTAGTAATTTTGACACTATTATATATATATATAGAGGATCTATGTCTGATATTTTTACAAATAAATACAGGATAAACCATATTGCATAGTGTGTGCTTGCTGTCTGAGTCACACTCCCAAAGTTTCACAGTTATGGTAGGGAATTCATGTTACAATCTGCGGGCTGAAACATTGACAGTACATGGAATTTCCTTGGAAAACCCATGGCTTGGGTTTGTAATTGATCAGTGAACTCAGACAAACAACTCTTGCCATTCTTGCCAGCCATGAAACCAACTCCACTGGACAATTCTATCCAGCCAAGCAAAAAGCAACTGGTAGCTGTAACTAGGACCAAGAGAGATCTGCCTCTAAAATGTTCTTTTTCTGTTGTTTTTAACCAAGTTCCTTTATCCTCAGTGAATGTCAGGAAAGTCCAGGTGCTGTGTGTTTGCAGACAGGCCCAGTGCAAACACTCTAGAGCACCTGGATTTTGGTTCCACCAAATCACCCGTGGCCACGTCACCAACTGAACAATGGCAATCTTCCAGTATGTCACTGTAAGGTAACTTGATTTTCCTGCCAAAACTAAAAAAATTATATATTTTTCAACAAAAGGCTTATCAGGAAGTAAAAAAAAAAAAAAACAAACCACCCTAAATTTTGCTCAATCATAACCATTTTTTGTGTTGGTTCTTTGTTAGCATCAAGGTATCGCTGAATCCTTCTGCCTTGCCAATTTTAGCAAAGAGCACTGTGATCGGATTCAATGCTTACACAGAGTTTTATGGCTTGGATCCTATGGCTCAAAAAGATTCAGTATCCACAGAGTAAGCAGAATCTAGAATAAAAAATATCCCTACTGTTGTGAAACACCAGAAGTAGACTTTGCACAGTTTGACTAAAAGATAATGCAACGTGTGGCAGGCAAAAAGTGACAGGACTTGTATGCAGCTGCATGATCATCTCCACACACACGCACACACCATCCACACTCTAACTCTAGGGTAAAGCTCTGCAGATATTAACCCTTTCACCAGCTATGTTCATGGAAATGCTTTCTCTTTAAGGCAGGAAGTATTTAAAGTAAGGTAAAGTTTTACCTTTATTTTATTCTTTGTACCTGTAAGTCAGTTGTACAGATCGTGACAATTTTAAAAACATAAATAGTGTCCTTAAGAACATGTTTGCTAAATTAAAGTTTTGCTAAAGTTCTGACCCACTGTGGAAGACATTCACTGAAAGGCCATTGAACACTTTTCTCATACAATCAGCAAATTTATTGCCCCAGCATAGAAAAAAATGTTGATAAATTTAGAAATGTATAATGGCAGGGAACTACCATAAGCAAAATTTCAATAATAATAATAATAATAATTTAAAAAAACCTCAAATTCTTACCCACTGGTTACAAAAATATTTATTACCTTATACTCTGGAGGATTTGTCTGTGTTTCCTGTGGTACTTCCTAGAGATTTCTACTGACCTTGTGTTCTGCTCACTGTTGATCTCTCTGTGGGTAAGAATCTGAGCTGCCCAGCTGTGCCAGCTGAGGACCAGCGTGTACAAAAGTGATGTTTCCCAGTGAAATGTCTGCTGAGGACAGGCATGAAATAAGCAGGACATGTGTGAGCCCATGGCTTCCAGTTAAGCCTAGAACATAGCAGCACTGCTGTTTGATTAGATCCATTTGTCTTTGCAGGACCAAACAGGGATTTCAGCTGGGGAAGCAGGGAAACAGTTCTCTCCCACCCCACACTGCCAGGCTGGTCAGTGAGTGATTCATTTATTGATTGGTTGGTTCATGAGGAGGAGAATCAGAACTAGAGCCTTGAACTTTTCTTCACAGCAACCAATTAAGTTTGCCTTTTTCATTTTGGGATACTTTCCATAATGAGCTGAATCAAAAAATCTATTTGAAAAATATATATTTTTTTATATATATATATATAAAAAAAACTCATTATGTTTTGAATGTGAAACACCAATTAAGTTTAGCTTTCCTCTTTGATTCCACCCCATTGTAGGAAACTGCTTAACGAAGCTTGCATGCTAATTACCCCTCAGCTGCAAGCCTGCAGGCATTCCCAGCTCTGCCTAGTGAAAGGGCCAACCCTCCTCGACACATTCAGACTACACCAGTGATTCTGAAGCAACATCCTGCCCCTTAATACTGTCAGTTTCGAGCTCTCAAGCTGAAAGATCCTTGATAAGGTGAGAAGATGTCACTGGAATCAGTAAGATGATGTGCCTAGAGTTCTGCAATACCATTTGCTAAAGTTTTTTTTTTTTGTTTTGTTTTTTTATGCACCATTGATTGACAGGGAAAAAAAATCCGTTTTTCTTTGCTTTCCAAGTCTCTCTGTGCAATGACCGATTCTTTGATATTGTCACTTTTTAAAAGTAAACCAAACAAGCCCTCAGATTTCAGCTTCAAGGGGGCTCATGTCTGTTCTTGGTTTTGCACCTTCCAAGGCTGACAGAAATGGTGTTGTCATAGATTCATGCGCAAGTGCTCCGGCCGTTTGGAGATCATGGGAAAAGCCTGTTTTTTGTAGGGCCCAGAGTTTGGTTGCCTTATTGGAAGTGGTGCTGAAGCCTCTCCACAGACTGTCACATCCATCTGTTCTATTCCACTGGTCTCCATCGGGTATTCCACAGGTGTCTGGGTGTTGGATGTGCCGGCAGAAGCACCTCTTCCCCAGAACTCCCCAGGGGAAAACTTGACAGGGCTTTAAAACAAGAAATACAAAAATCAGAGATGGAGACATACACAGCAGCAAGGTGCTTACTCTGCAGGAAACTGCATTTAAATGCCTATGGAGAAACAATTCTAATTCTTCCTTTCACTTCCAGGAGTTTGAGAAATTTTCATGTCTGGCTTCTACCACAGTCTCTTGTAAAATTCTCTGATTTCGAGGTGATTGCAGAAGGGTTTTTCTGTACTAACACGATTTTTTAGTGCTTAGGTTAGGATGTTCTGAAACAGTTTTAGCTGGATCAAAGTCACCACTGAGAACAACAAATTTGAACTTCACGTGCTACCCAACACCACAGATTTGTCTTTAATAATATCAGAACTTAGAAATCACTTCTAATGGAAGTGCTGGGCTTACTCAGAAGCAAGGCTGTTTTTTATTTTTAGTGCTTCAACTACTTGTCAGAAAGTGTATTCCATTAAAAAAGAAAAAGAAGATAAAGTACCTGACTGGTGTCCTAGGGCTACCTATGAATCTGCGAGGTGATCGAATTTTTGGTTCAAAAGAAAATTTCTCTTTAACGCTTTCAAGTACAGATGGAGCCACGTACGTGAAACCCTGCAAAACAGGAAAGAGGCACTGCAGCTCACAGGCAAGTCTGCATTCAGGATCACTTGTGCAGTTATGAAAATCTGATTATTATAGGAAAATTAGAAAAAGATTCAGCATAGACAGATGAACCCTTACTCCCTCCTTGAAGCCAACAGTGGGACCTGTGGGAGTTACCACACCCCAGCTATTTCTCCTCAGATCACAGATTCCCACAGGCACCCTCCTTTTAATTAATTTTGCTCTACAGACTGGCCATTGCTGTCTCTGCATGGCTGTGAATGCTATGCCATGTGCAGGTTCACAGTGCAACTGTGAATCAGAATGCTGACATTCCACAAGGGCAGCACTGTTTGCTGGCTGCTGTATAAAAAATACATCAGCAATAACCAAAGTATTTTCCAAACCTTTAAACATTTCAAACCTGTTACAGGATGTGGGTTTAGTTGTGACAGTTTGCTTCAAGGTGTTAGGAGTCAATAGAATGAATTTAGCTGAAAGTCCCCCATTTCCAGCAGCAAACCTCCCTCTCCACAGCCACTCCTCACTTGTCCCTGGCTCACTCACCAGAAAGACCTGGTTGGCACTTTCACTGAGAGTTGAGTCATCTGGACTATCAACAGGTGTCTGACGTGTAAACTTTGAATCAAACTGGCTCACATCCTCTTCAGATTGCTTTGCAAAAACAAAATGATTAAGGGTTTATATTACAGTTATCAACCAAATGGCTCAGCGGTGAGCAGTGCAGCCTCTGGATGGAGTTCATTCCATGGGTTTTTGGCAGAGCTCTGCTGGAGGAAAACCCTGGAGTGGTGTCGGAATCCTGTCGCTGCCAGTGGGAGGTCACTATGGGCACTGACACTGAGAAATAAAGGCAAGGGGGAGGGGCAAAAATTATGGATCAAAAAGGAACATAAATTAAAAAGATGCCTTAAAAAAAAAGTAGTTCTCAAATTACAAACAGAATCTTTTAGATATACAATGCCAGTTTCTTGCAAGTTTAGCCCTTGCCACAACCAGTATAGAACAGTTGCAACTATTTAGGTTTTGGAGGCCTCTCCAGATAGTTTTGTCCCATTTTTGCAGATACAGAAGTGTTTACAGTCTGAGGGATAGAGGACAACTCTGGAATAAGTGATTATGAGGAATATTGTTTCATTTGCTTAAAGAACAACAGTCATTCCAAAATCCCTTCTTTATTCCCATGTGTCACTGGAAAGGCAGCAGGTACTCATTTGTGCAGGCCTTCATGCAAC
Source organism: Toxostoma redivivum (assembly GCA_013397375.1). NCBI lineage: Eukaryota > Metazoa > Chordata > Aves > Passeriformes > Mimidae > Toxostoma > Toxostoma redivivum. The sequence continues at coordinate 521,318 of VXBI01007494.1, forward strand.
CATGGGAGGTTTATACAAGAAACTTCCATAAAATTGCTACTAACAGAAAAACCCAAAACCACTTTCAGATAAATATTTGGAAATATCAGTCTTGAACTCTTCTGAATTTCATTCCAAAGGGTGAGGGGAAAAAGGTCTGGAGTCCCCATGCTGTAAGATGCTTGACATTAGTGATGCTTAAGCCAGTTTTAAGTGGGAATTTTAGTAGCTGGGAATTACAGAGGTGGCAATAGCCACACAGCTGCTGCAGCTGATTGTTCCCAGAGGGAAAAACAGACACCATCCAAATATAAGATGGGATAATAAAAACTTGTTCATCACATCACTGGTTTGAGGTAAACTCTAACTACTGCTTCTAATGCACAAGATGCACTGTAAAGATTAATAAGCAAACACAGAAGATGCTTAATTAGGTGATTTCATTTACTTTTGCTTAGCAACTCTACCTAGCTGAAACTGAATACTGACTTATTGTAGAGGGTTTAGAAGCTGATCTCAGAGTGAACTGCACTTGCAGGTCTGTTTAACCTATGGGTGAGAAGCAGGAGGAATTCAGACTGAAGCAGATCACATCTGCCAGCTTTGAGAGTGAATCTGTCCTGAGTTGCTAGAACTCAAGTACCAGGAATCAGTGGCACTCCAGTTTGTAAAGTGAATGTTTGTAATTATTAAGAGCTTTGCACAGGCACACAGGGAATCTCTCTCTCCCAGTATTCCCAGTACATACCAATAAGGGTTTAAAAGGAGGCTCCACCTTGCGTGCCAGCAGCTCGTCCCAGTTGATGTGTCTGAAGAACGCGTGAGCCTGCAGGAGGGACAAGAGCACAGTCAGCACCTCCTCCAGGGCACAGAGCCCAGAGTTCCACCATTAACAGCTTCCATCCAGACCCTTTCTCTGGGCTGTTTCTTTCCAAAATCACATGTGGTTTAGTGTAGAATATTCTGCAGCACCACCTCGGAGTAGCTGAAGAGCTGAGAATTGAGATCACACCTCCGAGTCAGACAACACGCCCCCAGTTCCTTGGAAGTGTTAGAAAAAGCCAGTTTACATGCAAAATACCTCTGCATTCAACAACTTTAGAAGTTAAACCATGACAAAACACTGCATTAATGACATTATCAGAAATTATGGAGGACTCTCTTAATACTTGTCCATTAGACCACAAAAAGTCAAGCTGGAATGCCACACTTTGCCCTTCAAGGAGCTGCACTAATACAAGGTTGGCAAGTTTTTAATCAGAATGCTGAGAGCATCCTCACCCTTCCAGGGCTGCACAATTAGCATTGTACAGTTACTAGGAAGGATTTACTGCAAGACAGAGCTAAAGAATAGAAGTTATTTTCCAAATCTCCAAGTATCAAATAGGTAGACAGCTGCTTTTGTTAAGCTTTAAAGACTTCAGGTTTTGATGAGTTGTCACATGTGGCTGCCTTTCTGCTCATTACCCTTCAAGACAGACACTCTCCTTCCCTGAGGTACCTTCAAAGCTGTTTTATTTACAATGAGATAATTTAAGAAGCCCCAAGTTAAGTTCAAGTTACCTGAACTTCTCCAGCATCTCCAGGACCAGCTCCTAGACGTGAGGCAGCATTTCTTTTTAGCAGCTTGATGAGAAATAACATCCAAAAAAGCAGAATTAGTTATGCTGTTATAACCAGACTAGTTCTGCCATGAATCATCACTTCAATGATGCAGAATGAATACAGAACAATCAGAAAAATCTACATTCACTTGAAAACAGTTGTATTTTCAAGGGAAATTACCTTCTGTACCACTCAGCAAAAAAGTGACTTAATCAGTAATAAACCAAGCTTGAACTCAACAGCCACAGTGGTAACATTATATTTCTATTTTCTACATACATGTGAAGTACTGACAGTCATTAAAATTCTACCTTTTTAAGCAGATCTCTGGCTTCTTGTGTGAGGTAGGGAGGCAAGTTGAGTTTACACTTGAGAATCTTGTCAATTGTTTTCTTTCTGTTCTCCCCAGTGAAAGGAGGCTGGAAAGCATCATTGAAAAAGGAGGAAAAACAAGACTTGTTCAGATCTTTCATTTGTGTACACAGAACTCACTTCAGAACTCCCTTAAAAAACAGGTAAAATAGTAATTTCTAAAACAGTGCAAACAGGCACTGTTTGGATAAAAGCAGCTCATGTCTGTAGTTAAACTTGAGAGCTGTATTTTGGCTCTTTCTTATTTGCAGTGTATATATATAAAATATATTTATTTATACATGCAGCTGTGTTAGGGTACAGGGAAGCAGAAAAGCTACAAAGAGAAATACATGCAATTATAACTGTGCACCTACTGCTCCAGTCAGCATGTCATACATTAATGCCCCCAAACTCCACCAGTCCACAGCACGGTTATGCCCACTCCTCATCAAGATTTCAGGGGCCCTATAAGCAGAAAAATCAAAAATATGAGAGTGTTTTAATAAGCTTAGTACTAATTGTGGCTGCTAGTTTTCAAACAAAACCCCATTTATTAAGTAAAGTTGTCCTAAGTGACTGAACACATGAACCACCAGTTAAAAAAGGCAAAACACAGCCATTACCCCCAGAGCAGAGCAATACTTTAGTATTTCATCATGCAGCTCACATGTATTCAATTGTTCCACAGAATGTGTGTGTGACTGTTCCATCGTGGATGGATTCTTTACATAACCCGAAGTCAGTCAGTTTTACATGACCTGAAATTAGATAGATCAAATTTAAGACTTGTCAGAAGTAACATTGAGAAAAATTAGGAGTTTTTAACATGAATATGTAATTACTCCCACATATGGTCTGACAAAGCAATGCAGCCATAAAATAGAACAAGGTAATCACATTTACAGAGAAAGCCAAGTGCTTCCACTTGACAAACTACCAAAACTTATTCAGACAAATGTATTTAAATATAAAGACTGTAGAGCATCATTTAGCTAAAAAAGTAGGTTACTGAATTTTACTGCCTGCTTCAAAATTCACAGAATGATCTTCAACAAACTGTAAAGCTCTCTGAATAATTCAGTACAAAGACTCAGACTAAGTAAATAAGTTGTTTAAGAAAACATGAAAATTCTGGGTGGTACAGATTGCCAGACTGATCAGTGTCACACAGTCACTGGAACAGTGCAGTCAGGAGCTGAAACTGCTGTCAGTGGGAAGTGGCAGCTTCTGGCTAAGTCATTTCAGCCACAGATGATTGGCATCCTACCCAAACTGCCATCAGTCATCCCCATTGACTAAAATGTCACAGTTCTACTTCACAATGATCCAGCAGAAGAAAAGAATCCAGAGGTGCAGAGATGGAAAATCAACCACTCAAAGCATGCCTGGCTCCAAGGAACTTTGAGCTTGCTGTGGCCTGTTAAACCAAGGAAGCTTTTGAGGGCAAGGAGCTCTGGCAGCTCTTCACTTATCCCAGCAGTGGTAACAACCCTGCCACTGTTCTAAGGAGATTCACCTAAAACTCAGGTGGTGTGACCTTTGGGAGAATTGTTTTCAAAGGACTGGCAGCCTGACTCATGACTAGAGTTCTACCTTGATGATTAAGCATGATATTTTCTGGCTTCAGATCCCGGTAGATGATTCCTTTTTGATGCAAGTGCCCCAGTGCCATTGAGATTTCTGCCAAGTAAAAGCTGAAGGGGAACAAAACCAGACATATTCAATCATATTCAAGCATCTTAAGCAATTCTTTCACATTTTCAACCCCCAAACCTCAACCACAGCCCTATGGACAGAGCCTCAGTGAGCAGCCAGCAGTGGACCCTCCTCTGTTGTAAGACTGGAGTTCCACCAGCACAAACTGGTGAGGACAGCCCCAAACTGGTGAGTACAGCACATGTACACCCTCCCCAAACCCAATGAACTGTTCTTTCACTACAATCTAAAATGAATGAGTAGTTAAATATAGTTTAAGCACTTGGAAAAAAAACCCCAAACTATTAATTTACAAAAATAGCTTCACTTACCAAGCTGTGTCTTCCATAAATATCCCTTCTCTCTCTAACTGCATAAATAGTTCTCCTCCTGTCATGAGAAAAAATAGACTGTGCTCAATTAAAAGTACCACTTTAAGTCAGTCAAAAGTCTATTTTCTAGGAAAACTATTTGCAACAGGTATTTTTGCCTGCTGTACAACAGGCTGTTTCACAAAAAAAAAAAACCTGAGCCACTATTCCGTTACCCTCAGGATTCCAGCAACCTGAAAAAACCAGCATTTAAAAACCAAGAACATTTCTGTCCCTATTTTTTGTTATTACAGCTTGAAAAAATTACTTCTAATCTGTGTCTGTTTCCCTAACCATGACATCAAGGTAACACTTTCTTCTGTCACAAAGAACCTGCAGGGACTAAACCCTCAGGTAACTCTGTAGGATTGCACAGAACACACAAAAATGAAAAATCTTGTGGAAGGAAAAGTCTTAAAACCCCTTCTCTCCTGCACTGCCATGAAAAACAACTATTTTATGTTTCATACCTCTTTATTGTATGGAATGAGAAAGTTTATTCATGTTATTCTAGGTATTTTTAATACAAACCTGTTTCAGTTTAAGACACCAAGCCATCATTAACTGGGCTTTTACTTGTAGGATAAGAAGCCCAAATTCTTGATTGGGTAAGACCCCAAGAAGGAAGTAAAAATGTCATATACTGACCACTGAGATACTCAAGGATGAGGTAGAGTTTTCCACCAGTCTGAAAGGCATAAATTAAGTCTACAATGAAGGGATGCTTCACTTCCTCCAGTATATTTCTCTCTGCTTTCGTGTGAGCTGTATCCTTGGCATTCCTGACAATCATTGCCTGCAAAAAGCAGGAATGTGTGAGCACAGAAAATGCTAAACAAGACAGACTTTTACACTGAGTTCAATTCTGAGTTTATTAAACTACAACACTACATGTAAGTTAGCAACAAAAAAAAATTACATTTCACCACAACATCTACATAAGAGGTTTCTTGCAGAAGTTTAAGTCTTTATTTCATAGAATCACACAATAAATTCCTGAGCTATTTAAATGAGCTGCTGAGAACCACCCAGACAGAAAAATGTGAAGTTTAATTCTAATTCCAACTGTAACTGAGTAAAAACTGTATATATCCTAGAATATAGAAACTGTAGATACCATTATTTTAAGGTATGATAAATCATTAGATAATTCCAAAAGGTAAGCAGAGGGATAGATTAATTTTTTTTAGATTCAGAGAGTAGTGAAATTCAGGTTACCTTTTTAAGAACTTTCATGGCAAATATTTTCCCGGTGTTTGCTCCGGTTACTTTTCGTACTTGAAACACCTAAACAACACCAACACAATGGCAATCACACATTTCAGCTGCATTAACTGCCACAAGCTAAAAAGCAAAGTTGTGCAAAGCAGAGAGAGATCACCCACTACAAGGCAAGAGGCAGAGATTGGATGCAGAACGAGTTTGGGACATTCCCTTCTGCTCTCAGAGGGAAAGGCTCTGCCAGGGACCTCGGTGCCAACCTTGGCAGCTGGGGTTGGTTCTGCTCCATTCCACCTCAGGCAGAATGGACTTTTCAGAGAGGGGGAAATCAGAGCAAAGCAGGGGAGCAGTGAGGGTGTGAGGGGCTCAGAGCTGCGGGGTTGCTGACCTTGCCGTAGCCGCCTTTGCCCAGCACGCGCAGCAACTCGAAGCACTCGGGGCGGATCTTCTCAGGGCCTCTGTTCACACTGGTCTCTGAAATCTCAAATTTTTCACAATGTTCCATCCCGCTGCAGAAAAGCAGAACAAGGCTGTGAGTCTACCTGGGACTGAGAACTGAGCAAATGAAAGCATTGCCTCCCTGGAAAGTGTCTGTCTGAGCTAACAGTGACAGCCTGGGAGGGCTCCCAGCACCATTGGGAATTGCTGAATTATTAATTCAACAATTGAATTATTGTTTATTGTGTGCAAAGCTGCACCCTGCACTGAGGTTACCTGCAGATTTTGGGGATTTACAATATCAAGATTTCCTTCAAACACCTTCAGTTTAATGCACAATACATCTCTGCATTACACCAGAATTAAGTTTAGAGGATGAAAACCTCAAACTGACTCAGGTATTTCTTTATATGATTATATCCATATTACAAATATTATTCAAAGGCAAGAGATTTTTTAGGAGAAACAAGGATCAAAAGACAAACAGCAGCTTTCAACAGAATTCTTTTTATTATTTTATTCCAAGTTACAATTGACAAATTTTAATGTGAGGAAATAATGAAACATCTAAAAACGACTAAAATGGAACCAGAATGACAAAATTTTCTGTGTATCTTAACAATGTAACAAAATTAGAAGTTATATGTGGTTGGCATGACTGATACAGAATATTTTCTAGCAGCAACTTACAGGTCATATTGGCCAACTCCTCCATGGTCCATGCTCTCACTTAATTGACCCTGGGGATGAGAAGGGTACAAGAAAGATGTGAATTAGAAAAATGGAAGCATTAAAAATAAATGCACTGAGGTGGCTTACAACTTTTTAAGTCTGAAAAGACTAAATCTCTACATAATTAAATAGGAATAAAAAATGATCAGAAGATCAAGATTTGCTGTACTGCCCTGTGTCTCAAGCAGTGACACAGGGAACCACTGTCTTACCTGGCTGCATTGTTATTCAGTCACTTAAATATTAGAGGTACAATTTCACACCCCCAAGAGAACTTGAAAAATGTTCAGGTACTGCAATTTTCTTTAAAATTCCTCTTACACAGAAACTTTTGAGTCTTATTGGAGTACTATGCAAATTAGACCAATAATAAAGATTATGTGAACAGATGACCTGAGACTCATCTGCACTAAAAAAAAACAATCTACTGAGGTTTTATTATTTTATATTGGTAAGTCAAATCCCAATTGTGATGAAAGAATTCAGCTTTACTCTGATGTTAAACATTTTCTGACCAATATTCAAGACTGAAGAAGTTCACTTCAGTAGTGAAGTTCACTTCTGATGCACTTCAGCATCCGAACCAATCACCATTAAGGAATGTAGTTTAATTCTGAAGAGATATTTTTATATTTAAGAATTTTTAACCTGATCCCTTCCCTCTAACTGTGGCTCTGCATGGCAAAAGAAATGCAAAGGCAGCAGACAGCTGGAATGAATACAAATAGAATGTCATGGGCAAGCTTCTAGTGAGCTTCAGGCTGCACTGCCACATTCTTATTTTTAAAAATATGGACACAAAATAACAACTGTGAGTTCCTGGTAAACAGCCTGGAACCTACAGACTGAATATAAATATATTGAGAGACCTGTGAAATTCAGAGAAGCAGAAGAAAAAGAAAACCCACTGAGATCTGCAAAAGCCAGCCCAGGCCAAGGAGTGCATTTTAAAATATTACCCAAGTGAAAACACTAACCAAAGAGAACTCAAAACTTTCAACAGTTTCCAGACCATTTCAACGTTAAAGTTTACAAAGGCTGGTTTATTTTGGGTGATCTAAAGGGGAATTTAACTTTTGGATCCACCTACTAACACCACAGGCAATTAAGGAGTCCAAAAGATCAGGTTTGTTTCCAGCTCAGAGAGCTGCCAGCTCATGTTCGCCTGGTGACATTTATTAGAGAAACCCAGCTTATTGACATGTTTCACAATAAAAGCCACTAAAGCTGCCCTTGACCCCAACTCTTAGATGCCAACAAATGAATTTTTAAAAATTCAACCCAGAGAATAAACACTCCTCAGTTCCCAGAGCAACTCCTCCTGTTACTCAATGGTTCTGGCAAAGTTTACGTGTGCTGCTCGTGCTCCTGTGAACTTTGGGTTTCATTCTCAGTATTAATTTAACCAAAATTCACTTCAGATAACATTCTGGTATTTTTTCAAGGTTTCTACTCTTTTCACAACACCAAGAAAGGCACTGGGAAGCCACCAGCCCTTCAGTCCATACATTATTTCATTTATTATAAACACCTAAATTAAGGCTGAGGCTTTTAATAATTAGTGCAAACAACCACATGGCTTTGGAGGAAACTCCTTTTAAACAATGCTTCAGATTTTCCAGGATGGCTGTGCCTACTCAAACCTATGACTGAGTCCTTAGAGTTTTTGGGAGATACCAGGGACCAATACCAGAAATTTGACAACACAGTTCAGAGTGTTCCCCTTGCTCATTCCTTGATCTCCACTGCCATGGCTGCATCCTCTCTCTGATCCTTGCAGGATATACATTTCCTGCTGTTGGGTTGTTTTAATCTCAACCCATTCTCACCCTCCTTTACCTGTTTGCCAAAAGGCACCTGAGACCAACCAACGTCCATAAAAATATCAGTCATGGCAAGGGTTTAATATCTACAATGCTTTGATTGTTCCCTGAGACTGAATTACAGGAACACAAGAGAGAACAAACTCAACTTTCTTGCCACCTTGCTCAGAACCTGTTCTTGGCAGCATTAACAGGGTGATGCAAGAGAGGTTTTCCAAAGCCAAGTGTTTTATCGATTATTGAGGTGACAGACAGCGCTTTCCCTGCAGGTTCAGAAGCCTTCAGCTGTAAAATAGTGTTACACGGAGTGTGGGTAACAGAATATCTGCTTATCTCCTGAAGGGAAGTACCTGGAGGTAATCTACAGCGAACATGGAAGAGACATTTTACAAGAGCACTGAGGTTTAGATTAGATATTAGGGGGAAATTCTACCCTGGGAGAGTGGGGAGACCCTGGCACAGGGTGCCCAGAGAAGCTGTGCCTGCCCCAACCCTCGAGGTGTCCAAGAACAGGGCTTGGAACAACGTGGGACAGAGGAAGGTGTCCCTGCCCATGGCCTGAGATGATCTTTAAGGTCCACTGCAAATCATTCTACGATTCCGTGATCTCAAAGGCTCCAAGACTGTCGTTAGTATTTAAAGAGCAGAAAATAAATGCAGTAGCACTTCGAGTAACAGCAAACAGTTAATATACAAAACAATAACAAAAAGCAACCAAAAATCTGAAAAATATAAACAGAGATGATGCAATAAAATCCCCGTAAAGCTTTGACTATCAGGATCTAGATTAACATCACGAGGTGCTAACTGCACATTATCAGGTGTTTAGCTCACGAAAGCACGAGATGCAAACAGTCGCTGACCCGCCTAACACAGCGTTTTAAACCTCTGCTTTTAATTTTGGCGCGAGAGCAGCGACTTTACACGGCTCCAGAAAGATCGGCATTTCTGCCCTGACGTTCAGACATGTGACAATAAATAAATAATAAAAAACCCACCCCGCTGCGGCGCTTTTGCCGGGATCCCAGCGCCGAAGTTCCGCGGGGAAGAGCTCCGGCTCTGCCCGCAGCCCCAGCCCGCTCCGGGCGCGGGTGAACCGGGGCAGCGCGGGCGGCTCGGGCTCTGCCCGGCCCCAGCAGCGGCCTCGCCGCGCTCCCGCCGCCGCCTCAGCGCGGACCC
>VXBI01007494.1:530857-604159 GCA_013397375.1 Toxostoma redivivum
CCCCCGCCGAGCCTGCGCAGTGAGCGCACCGCGACCCCGCCCCCCGGTACGGGCGCGGCGCATGCGCAGAGGCCGCGGTGAAGCCGCGCGGGCGGGAGCGCGCGGACCGCTGCCCGGAGCGCGCTGTGCGCGTGCGCGAGGCGCGCGGTTCGAAGGCGCGGCCGCCGCCGGTGTGGGGAAGGCGGGGATGAGGTGAGCCCTGAGGGGCTGCCGGGGCGGGATCGGCACCGAGATCGGGATCCCAGGACGGGCTGTTGAGGAGAAAGGCGCGGGGACGCGGCTCGGCACTGAGGGGCGTGAGGGCAGGCAGCGCTGGGAACATGGCGGTGTTCCCTGAGGGGGAGAGCGGCCCTGGGGCGGTTCTGTGACCGCAGGGACCCGAGTGGGGCTCCCCGCGGAGAGAATCGGACACGCTTTGGACATGAGCCTTTCCTGGCAATAATCTCATTTATTTATTGCCTGCGTGAGGAGTTTCCCGGTGTCCTAGTGACAGCCGGCTTGGGCTGGCGGCAGCGCTGGCGTCGGGCCCGGGATGGCAATGAGCTCGTACCTGCCTGCAGAACGCGCTCCAGCACGGGCAGCGGTCCAAGCCGGGCTGGTGCAGGAGTCCTGCGGCACGGCTGGGATGCCATGGGAGTGAGGAACAGCAGCCCAGAATAACCAAGAGAGTTTAAAAAAAATTGACCTTGTTTCTGTGAAAGAATAGAAAAGTGAGGAAGCAGAGCTGCTGTCAAATGCTGAGCGGGGAAAAATGTCAAAACATACCAGGATAGAGTCAAACACTTTGCTTTGTGGAAACAAGGGGAATTCTCCAGGGAATCCTTTTGTCACCTCAGCAGGTTCTGGCATCAGGCCTGGTGCACTTCACAACTGGAAAATAGCTCCATTTTTGAACTGGCTTAAGATTTCCAATCTTGCATCCTAGTCCTGTAACTCTTGTTTCCATAGTGTTTTACCAAGCAAAAGTGAGAAAACAAATGATTTTCTCTTTCAGGCTTAAATACCAAGTGAACAAGGATGTCAATTGTCACAGTGCAGCTTGGGCAGTGTGGGAACCAGATTGGGCATGAGGTGTTCAGTGCTCTCTGCAGTGACATCCGTGGCACCCATGGGCTGTGTTCCAAGAAGGAGAATGAATTCTACCAAGATTCCTGCAAGGAAAGGTTCTTCTGCCAGGAGAAATCTGGAGGTACAGCCTTAAAGGGCTTTGTTCCCCTTTCAGGGTCTGATTTCAGTACACAGAAACATCAAAGGATTTATTTCATGAAAGAACTGTGCTTGCTGGAGTTCAGATTTGTTTTTGGCACAATAAATGGTTCAGCAGAAATCAGGGCATGGCCAGATCCTCTCTGTGTTGTCTCATTAGTAGTTTGGCTGAAGTGGGTGGGAGGAATAACCTTGAGACGTATCCATCTCACCCAAATAATTAGCAGCTTTTCCCTAATTTTGTTTTCCTTCCTGTGCAGTACCTGTTGCCCGGGCTGTGCTTGTTGACATGGAGCCCAAAGTGATCAGCCAGACCTTATCCATGGCTGCCAGGTCTGGCCACTGGAGATACAGCAGCCACTCACACTTCTGCCAGAAGCAAGGATCTGGGAACAACTGGGCCAACGGGTAGGGACAGCTGCCTCGAGCTTCCCTGAGGGAATTCTGGAGGCTGATGAGCTGCTCAGACTCCCTAGGAGTGATAATACAGCAGCTGTGGGAGATAAAGTAAAATTTGCTTTATGACTAACTTCACCTTTCTGCTTTAATTTTGATGCCCTGTCTTGCTGTTTTGTGTTACCCCACAGTTACTCTGTTCATGGGCCCAAGCACAAAGAAGCAATCATGGATCTGGTGCAGAAAGAAGCAGAGAAATGTGACAGGCTCGGGGGATTCTTCACCATCATGAGCATGGCTGGGGGCACAGGATCAGGCCTGGGGGCATTTGTGACCCGGTGTTTGAGAGATGCTTTTCCAACCTCATTCATACTGAACCACGTGGTCTGGCCCTATGGCACTGGGGAGGTGAATGTCATGTTGCCTTTTAATATCTGGTGATAGTTTATATAGAATTTATGAGTTGATAGTCACTGGTTACTTTTAAACAAAATATCTACAACAGAAATAAACTAGAAAATGGGTACACTTTACACTGAAAAAGTTCAAGTGACTCAGCACCACAGCTAAAGAATTTTCACCAAAAGATCTTCTTGATAATTTCAGTTCTGAAGTGTTGCAGATTCACAAGCAGCTCTGTTATCTAACTAGAAATCTCCTGATATGCTCTTACCTCAGCATTATAATCAGTTCCCAGGCAGGTCTGGTTCCAGCATGTTTGTATGGGGAGAGATGGATAACCTGATTTTCACAGGTCTTGCCCTCTTTGCATGAAAAGGCTCTGTGCTCCTGACCTCATTCTGCACTCTGGCAAAGCAAATGAATCGCTTCCTAAATCATAACTGAGGAAACAGCAGGAGCCAGAGGATTATAAACTGAAAAGGGATTAAGTTGTTTGACTCTTCTTTGTATGTGGTTTTTTGTTTGCTTCCAGGTCATTGTTCAAAACTACAACTCTGTTTTGACTCTGTCACATCTGTACCACTCATCAGATGCCCTTCTTGTCCATGAAAATGATGTCATCCACAAGATCTGTGCCCAGCTGATGAATATCAAACAGATTTCCTTCAGGGATGTCAATCAAGTCATTGCTCACCAGCTGGGCAGCGTTTTCCAGCCCACTCACACAGCAGGAGGGGGCTCAGGCTACAGCAGAAACCCATTAGGTACCAAACCCAGCACCCACACACCTTGCTGGAGTCACTTCAGCTGGGAACTGAAGTTCTCCAGTCTCCTTGCTCAAGTATTTGGATACATCCCAAGTTTTAAAACAGGAAAGAAACAGTGTAGAAGTTCAATCCCGAGTCAAAAATAGATCCCCTGACTTCTGGTTTCATTCTTTACCAAAAGAACCCTGTTTCTCCTTTTTCAAGTGATCACAGACACCCTTGTACCTGTTTACATTTCAGAGGAAATTTGCATAGGGCAGTAATTTTGGGCTGATTTTCACATTTCACTTTGGGTTAGAAGTTTGTATCAAACTCAGTTTTGAGTTTTGCTCAGGCAGAAGAGGCGAGCAGACAAGTGGGTAGCAACATGCAGCAGACTGACATTTGTACCTTGAAAGAATTGGAGGAAGTTGCCTACATTGCTTGTAAAATTAAACTTCCACATCTGTCTGGAGTGCAGAGAAGGTCCTTGAGATTTTGATCTGAAGTGTAAAATAAAAGCTACTAACACCCTGTATAGAACTCAGTAATGCACAGTGTGCATGGCTTTGAAATTGCTAAATCTCTGAACATTCCTCACTCTTCTCTCATTTTAGCTGCCCTGCAGTATCTTTGTCAAACATGAGCAGCTGTTGATTTGTCCTTTCAGGAGATTTGATGGAGTCCCTGGTGCCACACCCCGAGTTCAGGATGCTGGGCCTGCGGAACATCCCCCAGATGCCCGAGAACTCCCTGCCCTACAGCACCTTCAGCTGGCCTGGCCTCATCAAACACCTCAGGCAGATGCTCATTGCTAATGCTCACATGGAGGAAGGTAAATAAACAGCACTCACTCACCTTCAGTCTCCATCACTCTTCAGACATTCACTGGTGCAGATGGAATAAAGCTGGGTGTTTTGTGGAGCTCAGTTCAGAAAGGAGCTGCTGCCCTCAGCAGGAATTTGCCCCCACAGAACCAGCTGCTCCTTTCACCATTCCCTCAGCTGCCACAGCAGCTCCCAGATTGCTCCTGCTCTGCTTCCAGACATCTCAGTTAATTATAACTATTGAAAATACACAGACCAAACTGACAGTCTGTGGCTGTGCACTTAATTTACATAACTCATTTGCAACATTCCTTGGATGGCGAGCTCTGCTTTTTCTTTTTACACCTTCTACCCATAAAAATCAGGCTCAGCTCTCCCATGTAATTTACATGGAGAATTCAGTTACAGCTCCCAGTTATGCAAGGAATGGGCTGGAGGCTTGCTAAGTATAGAAACAGGTATCCATTTTCTCTGGCAGAGTGACTGCCAGGCAAATACTGCAGGATTAGCAGTGGTTTTCTCTGGGAATTGTGTGATTACTGCTTCACTCATGTGCAGCAGCTACAGCCTCCAGTGTGGTCTCAGTTTGGGGCACAGTGATAGTTCCCATCTGCATCTTCACAAAACATTAAATTGCTTTTCTGTCTCTTTTTCCAAATCCCAAAGGTATTGATTGGCAAGTACGACCACCACACCCAGGCTCCTCCATCCCCTCCACAAACAAACCCCGGCACTTCAACACTTCCATTGCCAACCTGGTTATCCTGAGAGGAAAAGATGTGCACAGTGTAGACTTGGGTAAGAGAGAGGAGCTCAGCACCTCGGGGAGTCTGGGCTCACATCTCACTGCTGTCTTTGCAACCAGGGCTGACACAAGTGGAAACATCCCAAGACCACACATTTGACTGCTAAGGTTGATATTCCCTCTAGAAACATTTTGCTGTCCAAGGCCAATTTGTCTAATTGCTTAGGGCTGTTGTATTTTACTTCTGAGTTTCCTGAAGCACTTCAGGGAAGGAGGAAGAGACTCAAGTTTGTATATCTGGAATTCTTGGCTATAATGTCTGAAAATGGAGCTGTTTGTGGAGTGATGAGCATTGCTGGCAGCTGAAGCACCCACACCAGTGTGCTTCTAAATAATCTCAGGAATCTGTTTAAAAGTTGTATTTTCAACAGGCCTGAACTGGTGTGACAGCATTGATTAGGCCACACAGGGATCAAGTCTGGGTTTTGTCCAAAGGGCTGTCCTGTTTCTGCTGCAGGAAGTTTCCAAGAGCCCTCATTGTACACGTCATGGCTAAACCCTCAGGATGCTTTTAATGCATGGGAAACACCCAGAGCATTTAACAAGTATGAGAAGTCTGCTTCTCTGGTCAGCAACAGCCAGTTCCTGCTGAAACCTCTTGACAGCATCGTAGGAAAAGCTTGGAATATGTTTGCTTCCAAGTAAGTGAAAATAATTGTGCTGATACTTCACTAATAATTGCCAATATCTTCACTGATTTCTAATGGCTGACCCATTCTTCAACACACAGAGCTTACCTTCACCAGTACACAAAGTTTGGAATCCAAGAGGAAGATTTCCTAGACTGCTTCACAACCCTGGAACAAGTTATCTCCAGTTACACCAATCTGTGATTTATTTCTTTGTTAAAATGGTCTGAAATAGAGATTTTTCTGAAAGAATCAAGCTGGAAAACCTTCCATCAGCTCCCTGAAGTATGTAAATTACTGTACTGGAGTTATTTTTCAGTCTTAGGAGCAGAGTGAGTGTGTGTGTGTTTGAATAGAAAGAACTAAATATATTCATATTATTATTTAATTTATCTAATAAATACCTATTTCCCTATACATTTGCTATGTACTGTAGCTATATTCTTTTCTGACCATTTCACTAAGCAAACCTACAACTCCTGTTTTTCTCCAAGTTATAAGTTAATTACCTTGTTAATTATTTAAACATATTTTTGATGAGGATGGCTGGAAGATTGCAAATGTAAGAACTTACAATTTGATATAATAAATACAATACATTTTATAATTTCCAGAGTAATTTTAAGGACTTAGCTCTTTCTTGCACGAATTTTACCACGACCACAAGGTGGTGCCCTGGGAAGCTGCAGCTCCCTCCTGGCAGGAGAAGGGATGGAATGGCTTGGGAAGGCACCCAGTGAATTAAAATGAAATAAAAGAGTACAGCAGAATTAAAGATTACCTTGTAACACTGAGCTCTCTCTGCCTCTGTTAGCTTTTCATCAATGGTAGGGAGAGCTTTGGGAATTCTTGCCATTCCCCCCATGTCACACTGTTCTCCCACAGAAACAATCCCACTGGCCAAAAATTAAAAGAGTTAAATCAGTCTCAAGGACTTTTCCCTTGACAAATGGACAAATTTTACCGTGCACCTTCAGGTTTTAGTGCCATTTCATTCAAAACATGGCAGCTCAGCTGGGGCCTGCTCTGCTCAGAAGGGATTTTCTGCTCTGTTTCTGCCCCTTTCAGCTCTTGTCTAATTTGGGTATTTTCACAGAAGACACTGCAGGAAAGATTGCACAAGAAGTTGAGACAAACAGCACAGGCAATTGGAGTCTGCAGGAACAAAGGGTCAGGAAAGGAGACCATGGTGAGCTTCTCCCTCCTCCAAAAGGCACAGCATGTTCAGCAGCACAGAAATAAATTTCCCTGCTGTTTTCAACAAATCCCAAACGGAGTTTCCAGTGTCGGAAACGAGAATAGGTAACTCCTTGAAAAAATGGCCAAGTCCCAGGAATCCTTGTCCTCCTCATTTCACAGAACAGGTAAAAGAGTTTTTCAAAAGGCTAAGGACAGGTAAGTTCCCTGAGAAACAAGGAAGAGAGAAATGGGTCATTGTAGTGCTGGAGCAATAAATAACTTTATTGCAGAAATAACCTCATGTTATCTCTATGTATTCAGAATTCTGAGCATGAAGCAAACACAGCAGGTGCTCAGTGCACCTATAAATGATATTGACCCATATTTATTATTTATTTATGGCACTTCCAGCTAATGGAGCAGGATATTTGGTCTTTTTTGTTTGCTTGCTGACAGAATTTGTGCCACATCAGGAAACACAGCACACAGGTAAGATTCTAACACCAAAGCAAAAATTGGAATTTTAGCTGCTATAATTCCATACTGCTCTGCAGCAGGGGCTGACAGGAATTGTTTTAGGCATCTCTAAGCTTCTTCCTGTGAATGTTTTTCAGTCCTGAAATTCTCACACCCTTTCCCAAACCGAGCCTTCATTTTTTTGATCTATGATGGGATTCCTTTATTTTTTCCCCAGGATGTGGAGAGGGTCAAAGTGACAGGAAGTAAATGGCCACTATCAAATAGTCATCACCTCCAATTACATTAAAAGGTAGAAGAGTAATTCTCTATGTAATTGATAAAATTAATTTTGTAAAGAGAGCCTGGAAGAAGGCCTTTATTTCATTAACAATTACAATTAAAGAGGTAGATCAGAGGTCAGCACAAGCCAATGGCTCAGAGACAGGAACAGCAGAATCAGTGGCCTTGACCTTGCTTGTTGTAGGCAAAGTCCCCACAGGATGTCCATAAAGCCAGGAACAATGCTCCAAATCTCACTATTGTTTGTTGGAAGGGACAGGTGCAGCTCACTTGGAAGTTGATTCAAGAACTCCAACTATAGCAGACATTTCATGAATAGGAGAACATTTATTTGACCACAAAAAAAAACTCTAAAACAAACCCTACCCCCAAAAAAACAACTCACAAACAAAGCAAAATAAAAGAAACAAAAAAAAAAAACCTTTAATACCCTAAAATATTTTAAACACGGTAAATATTTGGCAATGTAGTTACAGATACTATTTATTTATCTGGGCATAAATAGATATTGGTGTTTTTAAGGTTAGACTCAGTACCAGCACAAGAAGGATGGAAATATGTAAGAGAAAAAAAATCTGTGGTTTAATACATGAAAAGAGGAAATTATATTCAAATTACCAATTGAAACACTAAGATACAAACGGGCCTTGAATGAATAATTCACTTCTTTCTGCATTTGCTAATAAATTTAGTATGGATAAATATTATTAAATGAGAGCCCAAACATCCTAAAGGAAATAGGACCGAGTGTACTTTAAAGAAATCTGCTTTTTGCTGGACACCACTTTAAAAACTGCACAAGAGGAATCAGGGAAGTGATTCATGGATCTGATATAGCGAAAAAAAAAAAAAAAAAGGAACTGAGCTGCTGCCTTTGCTGAAGGGCAGCCCAGACGGAGCTTTTCCAAATTCCCCCGGAGCTTCCTGCTCCTCCAGCCCCTGCCCACGCTCCCGAGGCACAGCCCGGACACTCGGGCAGCTTTTAACAGCCTGGAAGGGGAGCTGACAATCCTGGATTTGAACCACGGAGCCTTTCCGGCTCTTTCAGTCGGCGGGGCTCACAATGGTCCCTTCTGAGCTGCCGTTGTGGGAATCCCGTCCCGCAGCCACGGGGAAAAGGTGGAAACGGCACCGGAGAAGCGACTGGAGAAGCTGCTTGTTAGGAAATAAAGGTAATTTTTAGAGTAAATGTGCTCCATGATAAAGATAATGGAAGATTTTAACTCCATGTTCATACAAGCCTGAGAGATATCAAACAGTGGCTCCTAAGAGAGTCACACTTATCTGTGTGAATTAGGTGCTAGAAACCTTCTTAAAACCAAGCTTTAAAATCCCAAATGTTACACCCTAAGATAGAAAAATTAGTAAACTGAGAGTGTTCTCTAGGCCAAAATTCCTATTTTAAAAGTAAAAGCACTAAGTGGAGAAACTAAAATGAGACACTGGTTAAACAAAAAAAGAAGAAAAAAAAAGAGAAAACGATTGCTTGAGCTCTTGTTTCACTGGTTGTATGTGAGGAGAAAGGAGCCCCGTGTTGGATTTGCACTGAAATTGGTGCGTTCTGCAAAAATGATTATTGTACATATTTGGTTACATGGACAGTGTCATGTTTATTTAAGGCTCACAAAATACACTTCAGTGTCCTGAGAATGGTGTAATTGTGGGCAGATGGCAGGACTGAATTTGAATTTCTGCCCAGCAATCTCCAAGCTGTAATGGATCATTTACAGGAGAGCAGAGCCCACGGAGCCAAGGGGGAAGCGGCCTCATCCCACAGGCTCAAGGTGCAATCAAATCCTGCCTGCACTTGGCTGGCAAGGGCAGCTGTGGCTGCTCCCTGGAACCTCAGCCAGGGTGCTCAGAGCTGGGCACTAATTCAGAGCTCTGCTTTCCAGATGGCCTGGAACAATCCTGAGTGCAAGCATCCATCTTCCCATCAAGTGCTGCTGCTGCTGGCCTGGCCTGCCACTTGCAAAGGAAACACTGGGAAGTTTCCTCCCCAGCCCACTCCGGGCAGCTCCAGCCTGTGTTGGCTCACTGGGAGTCACTGAAGTCAGCAATTGTGTTTATGGAGTGATTTGAAGTTGTGAATCTTTCCTTTATAGACTGAATTTTGATGAAGAAACCAAATGCAACTGATAAAACAGCCAAAACCGTAAATTTGGCAATGAAAGACCCAAAATCCAATTAAATACTCTGCTCCCAAGAAAAAAACTCCCATTCACCCCCCTCAGCCACTAGCTCAGGGTTTCACATTATTTTCCTCTATAAAGATTTAGTCAGGCTTCCCCTCAAACCCAGTATTTTCACATAAAAACCAGACACAAACCTGATGTGTGCTGTGACAGGAGAGCTCACTCCTCAGTGACACGAGGAAGGAAACCTCAGCACGTGGGGTCCTGCTCAAGCTGAACAAAGTGCAGGGAACAGGCTTGAATTGGCCCAAACCAGCCCCACCCCGAGGGCAGAGAGGGCTCCAAGGCCGCAGGGAGGGACAGCAGTGACAGTTTCGAGCAAGGGCTCTCAGGCCCTGCCAAACAACACTTAAACCCTTTCCTCCTTCACTGGATTGCAAGGATGTCCCAGTCACAACTGGGACGTGTTGCCAGAGATTGCCTCACTTCCCCACCAACACCTGGCTCCTCCTGGGCAGCCACGAGGCTCCAGGGCTGCACTGAGGCTTGCCACACACAGGAGTGGGACAGACGCTTTGTACAGAAGTTAAAGGAGAAAACAGAATTAAAATCAACACTCGCAGTAGCAAAATATTGCTTTGAAAATGTTTTTGGCACTCATTAGTTGAGAGCCAAGTAAATACTGGCTTCAGGCATCTTTAAAGTTTCTTCCTTGCTGCTCCCCACCTCGAGCCTTGCACAACACCCAGGAATGCACTGCCTGTGTAACCAGAGGTCAGCTGGGCTGAGGAGAGACCTACAAATCCAGGAATCTGAGAAATGAAATGTGTTGTTATGAAAGTATCCTAAACATTAAGAGCTCTCCAGAAAACAGCTGCAGCCAACCAGGCACTGAGAGCAGTGATGTTTCCAACCAGCCCCGAGTTTTGTGAGCACGGTGAGATTTGCACGATGTAAATCTGATTGTGTGTCTTCTCTGAGAGACAGAGAAACGCTGGGCACAGAAACTTGTGTTTTCCCATCAAAGGATGGAAAGATCCCAATAACCTTTCTGAGGAAAGCCACAGTCCCTCAAAGTGTGAGCCTTGAAGCAGGTATTGATGTTTTAATCAGCAGCAGCTCCTGCAAGAGCACTGCCAGGCTCTTTCCTGACAGCACAGAAGCAAAGAGGCTTCCTGTGGATACAGCAAGCTTTGGGAAATGCACTGGCTGTCTTAAGAATTTCTTACAGGTGATACCAAAGTCACCAGAGAGTGACCAGCGTCACAAATCCGTTCTGGAGCCCCAGAAGAGCCGTTTCCAGGAGCCGGGTGTGGCTTTTATCAGAGCAGGAACAATACCCGAGCTGCCACCTCCTCTGTCGCCCTGCAGCAGGAAAGAGCCGCCAGTTTCCTCATTGCCAACCCCGGGAGCTCCTGGGAACACCCGAACAGGGACCTGGCAGTGACTGCTCTGGAACACGGCACAGCCTCATCCCCCAGCTCAGCAGCTCCTCAAACGAGTCTAGAGAAAGGTGACCTTTGCTTTAATGCTAATGGAGTCACTGCTCTTTGACTCATTCCAGGGATGATAATAATAATAATAAATTAATAAAAGCTCCTCAGCACAGCAAAGGGCAGCGCTAAAGCAAACTAAACCCAAGCTGGGCTCATTGCACAGGCTCACATTTGCACCTTTGTCTCACCACACCTGGACACCACCAGCAGTGAACGGGGCTGAGTGGCCTCAGCCTCTTCACTGGTAATTCAAACGCTGTAATAATCACCTTTTTAAACCAAAATACCAGGTTTTTTCCTGAATTCTTAACACATTCCAAGCAGTCCCTGATTGCAGGGCTCTCCTGTTTGCTGGCAGGTGACACAACAACGCTGAGTTTCTGTGTTTGAGCTCCTTCCCCTCTTGTGACAACTGAGCCAGGTTGTTCCAGCCTCTCCCTCTGCCACAACGTTCTGCTGCCTTTGAGTGGATGCATCAATAAACAGGTGAAATGAATAAAGAAATTCATGCCAGCATTTCATGCCCTCCAATTAGGCACTTGAGTTAACAAAGTCACAGCAGGCTCAGAAGCATAATCCTTCTAAAAATGACTTTGCAAGAGTATATGCAAATATTTCTGTCCTGTCTGACTGCAGCAGAGGTGTTTCACAGGGATTGCTGCACTCCCCTGTGCCGAGGTTACAGTGACCCAGCACTGATCCCTCACCTGCCCAGCAGGATCACAATTCACTCCCACACTCCACCAGCTGCTGCAGTCTGGAGAGACCTGGGTGAAATACTCACTGTTTTCTTACTGCTTTTCCTTCTTCTCCAAAAACCCAACCAAAGTAACAGCAAAAAAAAGCAGAATTTTATATCTCAGAAGAGTAATTCCAGTTACCTTATCTATAACTACATTCAGCCTTTTAACTTCTGACTACAAAGTATTTTTAACCATGTGCTTCAAAGAAAACCTATTTTTACCTCCAAAGAACACGCCCAAACCCCCCCCTTTTCTTTACACCTGCCATCAGCTTAGTTCACTAATATTTCTATTTCTGCTTGATAATCAGGGAAATATCCAGAGCGTTTTGCTTGCACTTAGCAGTGCCTGCAGCAAGAGGGAGGCCGATTGTAAGAAATTCAATAATGCAGGCCAAAAGCACAGCAGGGAAGGACTTTCTGAACAGCATCAAGCCACTGTCAAGTGTTAGTGACAAGGATCTTTCAGCAGGAACAGAGCTGGGGGAGTTCTGAGGGAGCTGCTTGAATAGAAACACAGCAGAGGGAAGGAACTCCAGGACAGGGAGCAGCAGCTTTGCCTCCTGTGATGGATGGGAGGCTGCAGCTGGATGGGCTGACCTGAGCTCTGCTGACACCACCAATTCCTGCTGGGGCACTGCCACCTCTCAGGTGCCCCCAGGGCAGGCAGGGAAACGGGGAGAACACAGAGGAGGAGCTCAGCCCTACCTGACCTCCTTTCATAGATAATGAGACTAAAAAAAAGTAATTACATTAGTCATTAGCTGTTCTTCACAGGGCTGTTACTTCCGTGTGATTTTCAGTCATTCCCAGAAAAAAAAAAAAAAGCAAGATACTTTATTTAGTGTCTAACTGCAAGAAACAGCAGCTAAAAATAGAGATTTGTGCCAAGATTGTTCCTCTTGCCTTTGGATTTGTCCCTAACACTCAACTGACTGACTGCTTGCAATGTGTAATGAAGATATGTCCAATAAAAGGAAACTTAGGGTTAAGGGAGCAAAATTCATGTTTTCAGGTTAAATGCTAAAGGCTGAGTCTTTCTCTGAAGGCACAAAATGCAACTGCTGAATTATCTTCTGTGTTCACATTGGAGAATGTTTGGGACAGCAAATGTCACAGTGTTACCAGAGAATGGAAACAATCCAGCTGAAATAAACACTGGGAAACGTTATTTCTTTGTTTATTTAAGCGAACATAAAACTATCCATTGCATGTCTCATCAGGTTTGTGTCACTTTTCTTTCTATTATTAGGGTTTTTTTACCTTTTACCAAGTCTTATCTCCCAGGTAGAAGCAGGTAGAATGAAGAACTTCCTTCTTTAAAGTGTTAGAAAGCTTCAAAATAACAGCAGAGCTTATTGGAATGGACACATGGAAACATAAGCTGAAGAACAATAGATATATATATATATATATATCACACTATAAATATGTAAACATATTGAACCAAAAGTGGGAGAAAGTTTTCCATTTCTCTTGTGGTTTTCCAGCAGGCAAGAGGCAGAATTTTAAGGAGACCTCTAAAGCATTTAGGAATGGTCAGTTTATTGGCTCAGGCTCTAGGAAAAAGGAGTTTTTTCTCTTTTAGTTGTTGTTGCAGTGTCCTGATTCCAATCTGGGAGCACACAGAGACCCCAGCATGGCATCAATGCTGTCCCCTCCCAGAAGTGTGAGAGGTTAATAAATACCTGTGTCCCTCAGGTGACAGATGTGGGGACCAAAAAGCTGCCACTAGAAGTGGGGAGAGCAGCCAAGGGCTGTCACTGCTCCAGAGCCCTGAGGGGAAATGGAACTCTGAGGTGATCCCTTACAAAGTGCAACACTGAGGGGTTGCAGGCTGAAAAGGTGAAGTCCCAAACACAGCTGTGGGGTTTGGAATTGTACCAGAACAAGTTCTTGTGACATTATTGTCAAGGGCCATATTCAGACCAAAAAAAGGTAAGATTTAGTAAATATTGTTCACCTCTTAAAAATCACCAGGAGCAGCTGAATGATTTTAGACTCCCTGGTACCAACTCCTGTGCTGGGACTTTCAATATTGGAATTTCACCTGTTGGAGCAAATCGTCCCCAGCCACTCCCAGCGCTGGAGCTCCCCGGGAAGCCAAGGGAGGGGGTACAAACCTCAGCCCCGCCCAGGGGAAGCTTCAGCAGGGCTTTGTTCTGCAGGAGCGCCGCACTGGAGCTCAGTCCCAGCCCAAGCACAGACACTGAGGGGCTGCTGATGCTCAATGGAAACAGCTGGGGATGGATGAGGCACGGTCAGATGAGAGATACCAAAATGTCAGACAGCCTACCGACTGTTGTTGCCATGAGATCCAACAGTCAACATCAGTCTGATAAGCTATCCGACAGGATGGTACAGCCATGGCATGGCACGACGCTGCAACACAACAGCTCCACACACACTGGGAGCTCCAGGCCTGCCTAAGCCGGGCCTAGGAGCAGCCTGAGCTAAGCTAAACCAGAGCTCAGGGCTCTGGGCCGCCCCCCGACAATGCTAATTAGAAAGGCAAATTAATTCTTGGTGCTTACCCTCCTAGGATAAAATAAAAAGCAATCGTTCACAAGTGATGAGTGCAATGCAGGTACAGCAGCAGTGGGGGCTGATGCACTAGAGAGGGAAAAGAGCCATTTTAGTATCAGTTCTGATCCTGTACACCTGAACAGCACATGCTGATCACAACAAATCTGACTGAAAGCAGGAGGGTAAAGGTTCTCTCAAGTTCTCTGCACCATTACTGGGTAGACACAAAATCTGCTTTCAGCTGGAACTGAACTCTTTCCCCTCTCTTCTCCTCCACTGCCCACAGTTCTGGTCTCAGGGGCAAACACCTGAGCAGAATTTAGGATAACCAATCTTGTTCTCCATTTAACCTATTTAAGCAGTGGCTGTGGTTCAAGCAAGGCACAGCCTTCCTCCTCCCTTTGTGCTAAGCAAGAAGTTCTGAAGGAAAAAAAGAACAAAACAAAAAATGAACAAAGGGTTTGAGCACCATTAGTGCAGGAAGGATGAGCAAACATGCACAGAGCATCCAGAAGTGAGAGAGGAAAAGAAGCAGCTTAAAAACACTGACACAAGAAATTCTGGAATGATCATAAGATGACTTTATAAAGTTTTTATCTTAACTTCATTCTAAATATACAGAATAAAAAATGTTGGCTTCAGCATTTTGACATCAACCATCTCTGCTAACATCATGAAGTTGGAGAGGGTGGCTTTTCCAGCGTGCAATGCAATGGGACACTGGGAACTGAGACAGAACAGCCTTACCATGAGGGACATGCAACAGTTTGTACCCGACCTGGACTCAGTTATTTACATTTTCATGGTCTTGAAACTTATGGAAAAAGCAAACCAGCCACCCTTCAAAAGAAAACATTACCCTCAGGTCAGTCTGAAGTTAAATCAGGAGATGGAGAGTATTAAATCATCAGTTTTGGAAGTAATTTGGATGGACAACATTTGTGTTAAACTCTATTTAACAACACCCCATTGTCCATCCTGTAAAACACAACCCAGACTCGTGAAGCATTTACACCTTACCGTAGAATTTAAGTTTGTCAATGAAACTGTTGCTCTAATATCCAAATTACTTTCAAAATCAAACAAAAAAAACTTGTTAAGAGTAGAAAATGGGTTTTAAAAATTTTTCCCCCTTTTTGAATAATGCTGATTTTTAAACATATGAAAAGATGTGCCATTTCTTGTGTCTGCCAAAACCCATCCTGAGGGTTTTTTTCCCATTTTTTCCGAGCTCATTTGGTTTTTTCTTCCGAGTACATCTTCTGTTGCAGTCGCTTGGCATAGCTCTGGGCCATGGAGTTGATTATAGATAAGATAAAATAACAAACCATGACAATCACCAATTTTTCAAATATCCAGGATAGCCAGTTTTCCCCCTGAAGAGACAAAACAGAAGGAGGGGGAGAACGAAGATTAGCAGACAGAACAACAAGATAGTTCTGGGTGAAAGGGGAAAGCCTGAGCGTGTCTTTATTCTGCAATTAATCAAATTAAGAGCAGGAACCAAGTGCGAGCTGACAGGATTCCTGCAGGTCGCCCTGCAAAGCCGCCTTGAGTCCCTTGAAAGACAATGCAGGGGCAGCTGCCAGCTCCACTGGCGGGCACATGACGAACCCTGCTCGTTCCCACTGTGCTCCAAAGTGATTTATTATTCCCAGTATTGTTTGGGCTTCGCTAACAATTCGTGGAGTTCACAATTAGCAGCCCCTGCCTGTCCCGTTCCTCGCAAAGAAAACAATCGGGTCACTGTTAACAATGTGGTTTTTCCCTAAAGTGCCTTTCCTGGGTTCTCTCCCCGTGAGGATCCCACTCTTCGGTGTCCCTGAAGCTCCAGCGCTTTTCACGGGAATTCTCAAGTTGTGCTTTTTGTCAAAGGAGGGCAGCAATGCTCTGCTCGGAAATGCCTGCCCAGAAATCACTGCACATTTCCTGACCCAGCTCCGGCTCTTCTGTGCTAAGGAATGGGCCAAGGGACATTTCCAACAGCTACAAGCACCGCACGTGAATTGGGAGCTGCATCCATGGATTTTATCTCAAAATGCCTCAGCATCCTGAATTTGAATTGCCTCAGCCTAAAGAATTTTATGTCAAAGCTGCTCTGTCCCACTGAAAATTCAGGGTAAGTTTTTAAAAATACTTTTAAAATTTTTTAATATTCTTTTTTCTGTATCAAAGGACACTTCTGCCCCTTGTACCTGCTCTGAACACTGTAATTTCTGTTCCCTTTAAAGGCTAAAGGCTTGGGGATTTTATTTCTCTTATTGTCCACTGAGCCACAGATCCCAGTGGCTTCTGAACTATCGGTGCTGCCCAGTTTGTTACCATTTCACATGGAAAGGTAACTTTTTTCTCCTTAAATTAAACTTTCCAAAGAGGCAGCTAATGCAGAGGCAAGGCAAGCCACCGGTTTTGATTTATATTTTCATTTATTCTCTAAAGGATTTTAATCCAGCAGCACACAATATTTTCAATTCCCAGGTTGCTTTTAAAATGAGATTTTTATCTATTCCCTGGGTCAGTGCAGATCTTTGAAAAGTAGAATGGGGAGTTCTGTTTGTAAGAACTACAAGTCTGAGACAGGCAGGGAAAGGAAAAGTGAGCCAGGAAGGAGGGAGGCAAAGAGGATCTTACCTGTGGCACAGCACTGTCGGATTTGTGGTGAAGTTTTATCCTCTGAGCTTCCAAATATTCTTGAAATGGCTTCTGAAGAGAAGGACCTATACTCGGAATAGCACTGATGGAAAGTTCATCCCAGAGAACAAGACAAAATAGGGGAGAAAAAAAAAAAACAAAAAACATTTTTTTTTTAAACTTACCACTTTACCTAATCAGAACAAAGTTCAGGCTGAGCCACAGCTCAGCAGGGAACTCGAAGCTACTCAAGAAAACAGCAACCCACGAAATAAAACACATTTCATCTTTCGATCTGATACTTCGGGAGGGATGCATTTCCCCAGATCCTCAAAAAATGCTTAAAAAGAAAAATATTTCTGAGCAAGAGAGCGCGGGGCAGCAGCCGGGAGCTGGGGCATTTCCTGGGAGGCAGCAGCGCCGAGAACCCAATGAATGACTGCGGACAAGTCCCACATTTATCAGCGGCAGTTCCTGTAAGAACTGGTTTGAACCGATTAATGAGGAAATGACTGGGGCTTGTGTCATCCCCCGGTTAAAAAAGAAACTGCTCGGCCCAAGCCTCGCCCTCTCCCGCTCCGAGCCGGCCCCTCTGCCCGGCCAAGTCCTTTTTAGGACAATCCGTGCGTCATCCCTTCCCAAAAGGAATGCGGGAGCGATCCTGGGGCGCCTCCCCCGCACCGGGCCGGGGTTAACAAAGGAACAAAGGGGGGCTCCGAGCGGGAGCGGAGCGGGCCCGGCCCGTTCCTAAACCGGGAATGGGATTGGGATTGGGAACGGGACAGACCCGGCTCACACAAAGCCCGTTCCTAAACCGGGAATGGCCCGGGATGGGAACGGTAGCGAGAATGGGATTGGGAGCGCTCCCGGCTCGCACAAAGCCCGTTCCTAAACCGGGAATGGCCCGGGATGGGAACGGTAGCGAGAATGGGATTGGGAGCGCTCCCGGCTCAAAAAAAAAAAATTCCTAAATCTGGGAATATCCCAGAGCCCCCGGCTCTCCCCAGCCTCCAGCAGCTTCTCCTTCAATCCTGCTCAGCAGGAGACCCCAAACCCTTCAGAATATTCACAACCCTTCACAACCTGCCCAAATTCAAACACAAATCCAAAATGATCAGTAGCAACCCCACAGCCTGAGCTGTGAACATTCCCAAAGCTGCATCCAGCCCATCCTAACTCCAGTTCCCATCACTGACCACTCAAACTGCAAAGGGAAGGGAGATTCTGAGTTTTGCTTAATTTTCAAGAAATCTACATTACACATTTTCATACACGTGGTCCTCTACATGAAAAAAACCTCACCTAAATTTTGGTTATTTGTTTTTATTAAACCCACCAGTCCTGCTGCTGCTCCAGGAGGGTTCAGTGAAAGCCTCCAGAGCCAAGGCACACCGGGTGTAATCCCAGGAGTTGTACAGGAATTGTCCCAAACCATTCTCCTGATCTGACACCATATTCCCTTTTCCAGGCCGAAGCCCAATTAAAAAATAACAGCTTTCTAATTTTAGGAATTTATGAAAAGCATGAACAAAGTGTCTCATTGTCCTCCAGTAAATCTATTTATTTCCTCCATGGCCAGGGGCAAAGGAGGATTTTGAATCCATTTCCCAGCAAAGGTCGCTTCCCCCGTGATTCACCACCGGGTGAGGAAATTCTGGGAAAAATTCTGGGAAAAAAAAAAAAAAAAACAACCCCAAACTGTGGAGCCCCAAAGCAAGTCCTTTATCCATGTATGTGACACCAGATGTGTCAGTGTCCCAAAGGATTGCAGAGGTGTCTCAGCTCCCTCTGCTCCTGGGAAAATGGGAAAAAAATGGGAAAAAAATGGGAAAAAAATGGGAAAAAAATGGGAAAAAAATGGGAAAAAAATGGGAAAAGCTCTCCAGGGACGGGCCCGAGTCACGCTCCGAGCACCAGCCACATTTGGAGGTTTCTTTTCTTAAACAATTCTTGGGAGCCCTGAAGAGTGACTGCAAGGTAATGGTTTACTTTTGAACTTGTGCATGATTATGAAATGAGGAATATTTAAATGATGAGGGATCAATGATTAACAGGGTGCTGTGGGAATGACTCCGTTCCTCACTCGCTCAGTGCCCAAATCGAATTAAACACAGAACAAAGACAAAAAAAAAACACATGCTCAGAGGCTTGAGGAGCTCCTGGTGCATCAAAACAATATTTCAAATTTTTTCTCACTAAATAATTCGCTTTTAATTTCCTTTTCTGGGCACGACCATTAGTTAAATGCACAAAATTAATTTTATCAAAGCAATTTTGAAGAACTGCAAGGTCCTGAATGTGAGGAACTCAGGTCCTACTTTTTGTACATTTGTAAATTTAATTTTACATTTGTAAATTTAAGTTTGAAAAAAATGTGCACAGATTTAAATAAGGATTAAAAAAAAAAGGAGAAGAAAAGAAAATCAGGAATTCACATGAAATTCTTGGGATCCCATCTCGGCAGCACTGTATTAATTACTGCTGCTTTTTTGACAAAATTAAACAATTTAATCACCCAGTTCTGTGCCACCTGATATTCTAAGGCATAATCTTAAATCTAAAAATTTTAAAAATAATTTAATTTCATTAGAAATTAGAAATTAGAAATTAGAAATAAGGGAGTTCTGTATCCCTGCAAACCTCGGAGATCCCTGGCTGCTGACCCAGGAAAGGGGAATTCAGGATGAATTTTGTGGGATCCGGGTGGGACCAGATTTGCATCACAATTCCTGCACTCAGCACCTCCAAAAAATCGCAAATTTCACAGGAGTGGGGAAGGAAGATGCTGGGAGATAACCCCGGAATAATCCAAACCCAATCCCCTGCTCCCCCGGGAACACAACCCATTGTCCTTCAAATCCAGAATGTGCAGGAGAAATTCTGACTCAGAAGTTGTTTTCATCCAGAAGTTGTTTGAGAAACTCTTAAAGTGAAATATTAAATTTCCCTTTGGATTCATCCTGATTCTCTGCTCAATTTTAATTTTTCACAAGGAATTGGAACTGAGAACAAGCTTCCCAAAATTGCAGTAGCCTTTGGTAATCCTAAATTCACTAAAATTATGTCAGTCAAAACCATGATTTCCATTCTAATTCTACAACAGAAATTCCCATTAAAAATTTGGATTCACTGAAAAAACACTCTTGGTGCCTGTTTTCAGAACAATTACCTGTTATTTGTAATTAAACAGATGCATTTTTTTTTTAAACTCAGAGATACAATTTCTATCCAAAAGACAAATTCTGAAGCTCCTTTTCCAATAAATAAAATAAAACTCCCCATCTGTTTGAAGCTCCACATGACAAAGATTCAGCAAAGTTACTCGAGGATTATTTAAAAAATTATTTTAAAAATTATT
Source organism: Toxostoma redivivum (assembly GCA_013397375.1). NCBI lineage: Eukaryota > Metazoa > Chordata > Aves > Passeriformes > Mimidae > Toxostoma > Toxostoma redivivum. Next base: position 550,695 of record VXBI01007494.1, read on the forward strand.
TTAAAAATTGCAGAGTCTGACTCCAAAAATTTCCAGTCCAGTTACAGCAAATCTGAATTTAAATTTATTAATTTGCTTTTCCAAGAACAACTGTCAACAGTTGCACCTCAAATGCCTTTCACTGGTTGTTAAATGATTTTTGGAAAACTTTAAATCTTTTTAACAGAACCTTTGGAACTACAGAAAGATTTTTCTCAAAGGCACCAGGATGAAGCACCAAACCCAGAGGAGAAAAAATTGTATTTTCCCTGGGCTAAAATGTAGAAGTTATTTGATATTCCAGTCATAGTGTTTTTACTAATATTAAAAATATTTATTTAAAACTATTTAATGATGATATTTGCACTTCTGAAAAGCAGAATTTTCATCTTAAAAGATCTTTAGGAGCATGGGTTGCTCTTGAGTGACTGAAATCTCTCAGCCTGTGCTTGGAGAATTAATTCCAGGGAATTAATTCCAACTCTGCTAAATCCTGAAAGTCTCTAGCAAATGCTGCTCCTCAGTGTCCTTGCACCAACATCTCACAAAGATCTGGCACACTATAAATTAGGATATAAAATTCCCATTTTATCAAAGCATGTGTGGATATTTGTTCACTTTTCCACAGAGAAATGTTAGAATTCACAAGTGTTTTCCATAAAAAAAAAAAATAAATAAAAAAGCTGCCACTGTAGACTCAAATTTTGGGAATAAAACCATGGATTTTTCATGAATAAAAATTTGAAAGTTTATGAAAGTTTCTCATTTATTAGAGGCCTCAAACACCAAGTGATGCTGAAGCAGCTGATTAATAACCCTGAGCTGTTCTTAAATTGATCCTGACGGAATTAAAAATTCAAAATGTGCATGAGAACCCCAGTGCAGCCAGCCCTGAGTGTGAACAACTGGGATCCATCCCCGGTGGGATGCCCAGGAGCACTGGGGGGTGTCACAAACATGGGAGTTAATTTAATTTAATTTAATGATGGAAATTCCAAGCTGGAGGGAAAGCAGAGCCCGTGGGGGAACAGAGGCTGGACACACCTGGGGGAGGTGATGCAATATTGAGTCACAGCCCCACTCCATGGCCAATCCCTCCAATATTCCCAGCCTGGAAAATCCCTTTTCCTCAGACCCCACGTACTCAGGGCAGGTTCTGCCCAGATGAAAACATCCTTTGGGAAATGGCACCAGAATTCCAAATGAGGACAGCAGGGAAGAGCAGCTTGGCAGTGCCCAAGGGCAGGGATTATCTCCTGCTGCCCTGCAGGATCCCACAGAGACAGGGACGTGCTGCGATGGGCTCCTCCCTGCCAGCACCTTCAGCTCCTTCCAAATTCTCTATTTCAATCACATTTTGACAGCCAGGCCAGAGGGGGAAGACAAAGACTTCCACCTTCCTAACGTTTATGGAAAATATCATTAAACAATCCCACCAACACCAGTTGTAGGAGATTCCCATTTCTCCATTCCCCTGTGAGAACACAAGAAAAATCCATCCTGCAGCTCCAAAGCAGGCATCGAATTTTAGGATTTTAGTATTTAGGGTATTTTAGCCACCCCTCCCTCAGAAGTTTCACTCCAACATGGTGGTATCAACTTCTTTGGAAGTCAGATATTTTTAAAAAACCCTGAAAAATAAATTCCAATGGAAATATTTTTATGCCACTGGCCAATTAGCAGAGCTGATTCATTTGCATAACACGTCCCTTGTCTCAACAGGGCACCTTTCTTCCTGTGAGCCCTCTGAGCCTTCAATGGTTAATTTTTTTCCAGACAGTGATCTAAACTGGCTCAACGGTTAGTATTTTAATGAGCTGTCATTTCCTGTGCTGATAAAGATTCTCACAGTATTTAAACCATCCATTTCCCCGAGGCTCCACCACCAGCAAGGACCCTGCAGTGACTCAGAGGGGCTCAGCCTGAGCCTGACTCAGCCTGGGAGCTGGGGCTGCTCAAAACCCGGCTTAGGCTTAGAGAAACCTGGTTTAGGCTTAGAGAAACCTGGGGCTGGGGCTGCTCAAAACTTGGGTTAGGCTTAGAGAAACCTGGGGCTGGGGCTGCTCAAAACCTAGGTTAGGCTTAGAAAAACCTGGGGTTGAGGCTGCTCAAAACTTGGGTTAGGCTTAGAAAAACCTGGGTTAGGTTTAGAGAAACCAAAGGCTGGGGCTGCTCAAAACCTGGGTTAGGTTTAGAGAAACCTGGGTTAGGTTTAGAGAAACCTGGGGCTGGGGCTGCTCAAAACCTGGGTTAGGTTTAGAGAAACCTGGGGCTGGGGCTGCTCAAAACCTGAGTTAGGCTCAGGGAAACCTGAGGCTGCTCAAAAGCTGAATCCTGGGAATTGAAAAAAAAAATCTGAATTCTGGGCTGTTTAAAATGGAAATCCTGGGAACTCAGGCTGCACAAAACCTGGATTAGGTTTAGGAAACCTGGGGTTGCCCAAAACCTGGGTTAGGTTTAGGAAAACCTAAGGCTGCCCAAAATCTGAGTCCTGGGGATTCCCAAAGCTGGACCAGCTCCCTTTCCAGCCCCTGAGGAACAAGCAGAGCCCCCAGCTCCCAGCTCCACCCCAGCCTCAGCACAGCTCTGGAGCTGAGCTGCTTTTGTGTCCAGAGCTCTGGAGTTGCAGAAAATAAATCTGGTTTATGGTCAGGAAGGTTTTGGGGTTGAAAGGCTCCTTGGCAGCTTTGTTTGCTGTCTGAGCTGAGGAGAGGAAAGCTCCTGGTGGAGGTGACAAAGCTGGGATGGCCCAGCTCTGCCGTGGCTGCCACCTGAGGCTCCTGAGGCTCGCTCCAATCCCTGGCCCAGCCCAGGAGCTCCAGGGCTTTTCTCCTTGGGACATTCTGTAATGTTAAATCAAAGCTTTCAAAATTAGCAATTGCAACATCTCTGACCTGCCCGTCCTCAGCTCTGCTCACTGCTGCTCTTTGGAACAAAACCTCTGCTTGCTTTTTGAAGATTCTCTTTTAAAAACTCAATTTAGGGCAAAAACCTTTGCTTACTCAGAGTTAAATCCTTCAAGCCTTTTGCAAATAAACTCTTCTAATTCTGTTGTGATCCACTGGAAAGCTTTCAACACCAAATCTCCTCAGATTTCAGCCCCATCTGTGTCCCTTTCAGGGCACTAAAGCCATTTTTGTTGGAGCTGCCCTGTTGTGCTCAGGACACATCCCCAGGTTGCTGATGTACCTGTGCCAGGAAGGTTGTCGAGTTTTGAACAAACAATGTCAGGAGTATTGGTTTAACCTTCCAAAATTCCTCCCAGGAGGTTGAGAAGCCACTGCCCAGCTCTTCCCACCCCAGGAAAAGATTTCTGCTTGTCTCTCTATCACTTCTTGCCTCATGTTCTGAAGAAATAACCTCAACCTGTATTGTAAATTATTTTTGACTAATAAAACCCCAACAATCTTTAAGCAAACTTTCCAGTTACCTCAGTCACCATGATCTCATTTGTGCTTTTTTGGTGAAAGGAACACCACGCTCCCTTTACCAGCATCAACTGAGATTAAGTTGTAAGCAAAGAATTATGGCACAAGAAATAACAGCAAACTGGTTTGTCCAGGCAATGCTTCCAGTACCTGTGACCAAAAATCTGCTTTTTTTTTCAGCTGGGAAGGGTGGGAAGCTGCTCCACAAAAACCACTGGGTTAAGGCACTTGAGGAGCACTGATATTTTTGGGTGGATTTTGCAGTTTGTTGCATTCTCAGAGGTAACACCCCTGAGAAAAGACTTAAAAATCCAAGCAGCCAAATCTCACTGGCTTCTGTTTTAACTCCAAATCAGTTAATTCGCTCAGTAATTAACTGAATAGATGAGTCTTTCAGAGGTAACAGAGAGGCTGTGGCTGCCTCATCCCTGCCCAGGCCAGGCTTGGAGCAGCCTGGGACAGTGCAAGGGCTGGGATGGGACTGGAGGAGCTTTAGGATCCCTCCCAGCCCCACCCAAAGCACTCTGGATTCTGATTTACAGGTAGGAGTTCACTGCTTTTGCTGTAGGATCCACCCTGGACCTGAGCAGCTCTGGCAGGAACAATCCCAGGAGTTCATCATTAACCACAGCCAGGGGGAATCTGCAGGGCAGGCTGGCATTTCTCCCTAAAAAAATTAAAATTTTTCTTTTTTCTTCCTGGCCATTTCCCAGCAGAATGGATGGGCACAGCTTGGTGGATGTACTTTCAGTAGTTTTCTGGGAGTTCTTAATCCACATTTCAAACTGCCCCTTCCCAGGAAACAGAAAGCATCACCCTGCTCTGAAGCACTCTGCATGGTGTGACCTCACAAACAGGTAAAAATCAGCAACAGAAAGACTGAGGAGCCAAAAAAACCCACAGCACACATGATAATTAAATATTTCAATAAAATCAGCAATAAACTCTGGCTGAAGTGACAGAACACAGAACTTCTCCAGAGCATCTTCCCCCCCAAGGCTCAGGGAGGGCAGGACCCTGTCCCAGCACGGAGGCACCAACAGAACAGCTCAGAGCAGAGCAGGCTGGGAATTCCCAGCCCCATTTCCCTGCTGGAAATCCTCCTCAGCTTGGATTTCCAACCCCACTTCTCAACCCCACTTATTTCCCTCATTCCCAACAAGGTTTGTTGCCACCACTCACCCTCTGCTCTGTTTCTGTTCTCCAGCTCCCACCAAAAAATTCTACAAAAATTTGAAATTTTCTGTAAACGGCTTCTTAATTTCCTGCCACGTTTTCTTTTCGGTTTCCTTTTTAATTTAATTAATAGAAAAAGTATTTTATTATCTGTTTGTAATGGAGACCTAGACAAAACTGTAAAATCAAATTAAATGGTATTACAGCAGCCTGGTTATGGCAGGCTCAGTGAGGGACCCAGCAGCACCCAGTGACAATAAAGAACAAAGTCTGCACATGAATCAGCTTTGCCTTTTGACTAAAAATCACATAATTGTCAAGAAATTCTCCCTGGCTTATAAAATCAGATATTCTCAGACTTTATCTCACAACTTAATCTTCTGTCTAGGTTCCATTTCTCCTGGATATCAGTATGCTCATTATTTTCAGGTATTGTGCTCAGATATTTCCTATTGTTTAAGAGCAACAGCCCAGACAAAGAAAGCCTAAAAGTCATTGTGGTGGGTAGAATTTGATTAAAATAAAGTTACTGACCATTAAACAGAGCTCTGTTTTAATTCAATAATAGGACTTTTAGAGCAAGGTATTGTTTAACATGTTTGAGGCTCCCCTCTAACAGAAATTGATGAGGTAATGCTGGAGACAGCTTGAGGAAAGTCAAGGATACCAGGACATTCCAAAATTCTCACTTGTCTCCCAGGAACATTTTTTAACTCTGACATCAACCCTCCAGTAAAACCTGAATCCAGCAGAGCTCCTGTGAATGCATTCGAAGTAATTCAATCAAAATTATCTCCAAGACAGATGAAGTAGGAAAAATCTACTGGTATGGCTCCAAGCATCCACAGGAGAGTAAATCCTTGGAAATGTACCTGGGCTAGGGGCAGATCAAACTGCCTGCAGTGATTGATGCTGAGAAAAACTCAGGATGCTTAAAAGAAACCACATTTCTCTCCCTCCCTCCTTTTTTTAAAACTATGTTCACAGCAACAAATTAATTTTGAGTTTTGGTACAGAGCAGAAGATCAGGAAGAATAAAGTCAGGATTTGTTTCATCAGTGAAATGCCCTGCAAGGTTCTTCTGACACTCCTTCTCCTTGTACAGCATCACTGCCTGGAGTTTTGTTTCAAAAAGAATTATTTCCAGACATTCCTCCTCTGAACTTTTCTTGAGGAGTGTGGCTTTTATGTGAAAATAGTTATTACACTTTGGGCAGCCAAATACCCATTTACCCCAGAGAAGAAACCTTGGAAAAGCAGAAATACCTTAAAATTTATTTTATGGATTTATATTGGGTTGGATTAGTTTTAGTTTTAAAAAACCCAAACCAAACCTTCTCCAAATCAGGATACTTTATCCATTTCTACTGAATTTAACAGAATGGGGATCAAACTCCACACACCAAATTTCTCATTTTGATGTTTTATGGGTGATTTGATGTTGTAAATGTGTAAGGAACTTCCAGTTAAGGAGGATTCTGGAACACTGCATAAAATCTCAGGTTTTTAAAACAGAATCATATAATTTTATGATTTTTTTCTATAAACATAATTTTTCTTTAACTTTCTCATTTTTTTTGCCACAGGATCCCACCACACCACTGCACAAAACCCAGGGCAAACATCCCATTTGCAGCTGTAACTGCAGGGATCTGGGAGTGGAAGAGCTGAATTCTGCTTTGGGGTGAAGGTTCAGTGCTGATCCCACAACCCTGAGCCTCAGGGCCAGCAAAATCCTCCAAGGACTGGGGGGGAAGGAGCAGCAAGTGAGACCTAAACCCTGCATGGGGCAAAGCTGGAACAAAGCACAAGCTCAGCACATCTGAGCTGCCTCCTCCAGTAATTTTCCATTAATGGGTGCAGGTATTAATTACTGAGCTGGGGAATTACTCACCCGATGAGGGCCACCATCTGCTCCACGATGTGTTTGCTGAAGGTGATAATAACAAAGAGTTTCTGTGGGAAGGAGAAGAGCAGTCACAGAGAGCCATGGGGAGCACAATGGGGACACTCTGTGCTCCTTCCCCAGCACTCCCACCCAGCTTCCCCTCCTCTCCTCTTTATTTTTCAATATTCTCCTCTGAAAAGAGGCAGGAGAGGAAAAAAAAAAGCTGTTCACTTTCTGCCTCTGTTTCCTCCCAGTTTGTGTTCCTTGCAGTGTTTTTGTAGCCTGGTGCTGCCCATTCTCATCCTCCCCAAACTCCCATTCCCAGAAGCTCCAAGGTCACTTTACTCCGTCAACAATGCTGGAGTGGAAAAACAGCCAGAGAAATTCACAGTGGCCTTCCAGATCACAGAGGGGAAAAATAAAGAGTGTTAGTCCCCTGATTCAGACAGAAACAGCAAAAAAATACTCAGTGAAGAACAAAGAAAGAGCCTTTGGGCACCTGTGAGACTGTGATAAAACAGAATAATCACAGTCCTTAATAATCACAGTCCTAACCCTATTTCAAAATGTACCCAAAAATTCTGCATAAAAACAGATTATCACAGTAATATGGAAATCTAACCTAGCAAGTTTTACCCCTAAATAAAAATCAAACCTGTACCCATGAAGCTATAATTCCAAATATAATATTTAATCATATTAAAAACTATTAAATATATTAAAAGACAAACCTCAAATACAATTTCAACCTTATAAGAAAAAAGTCCATGATTTATCTGATAGAATTTTATGAAACAGAGTAAGTTTTCATTTCCCACCAAACCCAAAATTATTAACACTAATTGTCGCTCTTATGCAAATCAGAATGAAAAAAATGAAATGAAATGGACATAATTTTAATAAGGAGGTAATAAAAAGGAGTCCTGGGATGGTCACTGCACCAGTCACTCACTTCCTGTCTGAACATTGCATTAAAAGCCTTTTCCATGACTCTCACATTTCCTAAATTCCATGTCCAGCCAGATCACTCCAAAAAATCAAGGCTATTGCACAAGGGTGTGCTTGAAAAAGAGAATTCTAAAAGCTGAGCCTATTACAAAATCTGATGATTTACCAACTGTACAAGGCACTGGGAAATGTTTTTTCACTTACATGGGATCTGAGTGTGGAGCACTATAAATTACACAGCAAACACTGTGGTAGCTGAACAAGGCAATTAAAATAATAAAGGGAATATTGATCTAATATTGTTTCACTTTTCTGTGCTGCCAGAACACGTTTTAGCCAACACATGGATTTAAAAGCAGAAGAAAATTCAGATAATACAAAAACAAGTGTGGAGAAAAAGCTGTTCTCTCCCAAGAAATGGAAGAATTTCCAAATCTATTTATTGTTTTCTGTTTAAGCACTGGGCAAAATAAAATAACTATTTAAAAAACGATGGGAAGAAAAAAGCTTGTGTTTAGAGCAAAATAAAGATTTTAAAGCAGCTTGATGAGGCTGGAATTATTTTATACTAAAAGCTTATTTTGATGGGAGTCACAGCAGAGATTTCCAAACAACAGAGGCACAGGCAGTGCAAAAACCCAAACTCAGCTGAAAACATCCCAAACACAGCGATGTAGCTCAGGCTGCAGCCCTGACCACACCAGAAAATCCTCCAGGGAATCCAAACTTCATCTCTCCTTGGACCAGGGTGACGCATTTCCAAGCAGAACTCCAACATTTTGTGAAAACAACTGGATTGTCAAACTCAGCACATCTGGCACGGCCCTGAGTGAGCAGGGCTGCAGCAAAGCCAGGCCCTTTCCAAAGGACCTGGGCGAGCAAAAATCGCTGCCCCAGCCCCAAAACTGCAGCAAATCCACCCAAAGTGGGCTGGGCCAGCCCTGCAGGGCTCAGTGGGGTTTTCTCACCGAGCTAAAAAGGGCACATTTCAAAGTGCAAATGAGTGCTGGTTACCAAAAAGGGAGCTCACAGCGAGTGGAGCCCTGGCAGCCTGGTAAAGGCCATAGGTAAATACCTTGGCTAACCACCAATTTCCTGAGTGGGCCAGCAGCTATAAATTACTCACTTGCCACAGTCTGGAGGAGCCCAGCAGCTGCTTTATTGTAAATCCCTTGCACCAAATTAATTTCCATTACTTCAGGTCGGGCAAGGAGACTCCAGGATTCATTCCCAAGTAACACAGTGGAACAGGCAGGGAAAGAAACAAAGGTTTCAGCCCCGAGGGAGGGGCAGCACTTGCCTGGATGTGCATTTTAATCACGGCTTTTCCAATCAAGGTTGCACCGAAGAAGGTCCAGAAGGGAACCAGAAAGTGGCCACAAGTTATCCCAGCCAGGTCAAACAGGGGGTTTGGGATCTGTGGAGAGCAAGGGAAAGAGGGTCAGGAATTGCAGCTCACATTGGATGGACAGGAACATGACAGACTGTGAAATTCTGAAAAATGAGCAGTTTCCCCTTCTCCAGCTTGACCCAAAACTCTTGTGTCTTAATAATTACAAAAATGTTGGTGTCGCACCACATAACTTAAGTTATGATGTCTAGCTGGGATTCAGCTAGACAATGTCCCAGACAATTCCATTCTCATGGTCCCTCCTTACCCCTGGATCCTGAAAAAAGCTCATGAAAAGTTTTCCATGTGATGTGCACGGAAACCACAGCAAAGCCATTTTGAGTGATTTATCAAATTTTCTCTCTGACAAGCACATCACTCTTGGAAGCCAGAGTTCCAACTGATCCCCAGTGATTTCCAGCTGAGAAACTACATTAAAAACTGGCATTTATAGTCATATGTATCCAGTTTAAAAGCACTGATTAGATTTTATTAAGCATATGCATTTCATTTAAAATTAAAAGAATTTTTTATTATTATTAAACTGCTGGCCTGACTTTTGGTATTGTGATACTATCTGTAAAATATTTTTGAAATGAAACCAAGAAAGTATCTGAATTCCAACCTTTCCCTCTCAGTCTGGAGCACAGGGGCAGTGTTTGAGCAGGGTCACTCTCATGAGCAGTGTGGTACTGGGGTGACAAACTGCAGCATTGCTGGTGTTTTGTGACTTAAAGAAAGGAATAAAGAGTGGAGATTGGGAAAGAATAAAGAATACTCTGCAATGTGTGAGAGAGGGTTGGACTGGACAGTGGGAGAGCAGCAATTCAGATTTGTGAGCACCTGCAGAGGAAGAAATGTGAAGTAGGCTCTGCTCATGGCTGGGCACAGTCCCTGAGCACTGAGCAGGCTCCACCTGAGCTGCAGCAGCTCCATCCTCACCTGGGCTGCAGCAGCTCCATCCTCACCTGGGCTGCAGCAGCTCCATCCTCACCTGAGCTGCAGCAGCTCCATCCTCACCTGAGCTGCAGCAGCTCCCTGCTCACCTGGGCTGCAGCAGCTCCATCCTCACCTGGGCTGCAGCAGCTCCCTGCTCACCTGGGCCAGCTGCTGTGGCACAGGAGCTGGTCACTGATTGCCTGCTCAGCATCCTGCTCCAGGCTGTTCCTGGCTGGCTGCTCTCAGGCTGTTTTGTCAGTTCTCAGAATGTTTGAATCCCTGCAGTGAGTTTGGGGCAGGGTGTGTGGGTATCTCTGAGCACAGCAGGGCAGAAGTTACTCAGCACATCCCCAGGAGGTGTCTGAGCAGCCAGCACTGAGCTTGTTTCTGAAAGTTGCCCAAAAAAAGCCCACAAAGGCAAGAGGGCAAATTCTCACAAGTCACAGCGAGGAACTTCAGGGCTTTGCTTTGTTCCTTCCTCAGAGCTGCCTTTATATAGAAATAAACTCCAGACAATCCTGACTTCCTTCTTGCCACTAAACAACATGACAGTCAGTTGACTTCACTGGATAAGCTTGCAGAATTTTAATTTCCATCTGATGGTGTTTTTATGCAGCATTTAGAAGCCACCACTTGAGAGACAAGGACCCACAGCTGGGACAGTCATTACCACTTCACCAGCAAGCTCTCCACTCATAAAAAACACATCAAATAAAACTCTGCCTGAAATCCAGCAGGAAGATCACAATCACGAGGGAGGCAAGCAGAGGAGGCACGTGGTAGAGCAGAGAAGCCCCATGTGTGCTGCTTTCCCCTCCTTGCTCACCCACAGGTGCCACACCAAGGGACAGCTCTGCATTCCTGCTTTTCCAGCCCTCTGGAACCTCCCACCTCTGCCTTCCTCCTGCAGTTGTTGTGTGAGCACATTTACAAACCCCCAGGTGTGCCCTGCTGCATCCTCATCCCTCCCCCAGCCCAGCTGCAGCTCAGGGCCTGAGCAAGGCCTGGGCAGCAAAGTGGGGAAGAAGTCAAGCAAATGTTTAAATATTACTAAGCAGGAACTGCGGGGTGTTTACAGGCAGCTCTCGTGTTTACCAACTCCTTCCTCCTCCTCCATCCCTCCACCTTGCCCAGTCACTCATCCCTGCCACCTCCAAGCTGTGCTGGTGACAAACACAGGGGACAGCTGGGGCAGGGATGTGTCCCAGGGCTGAGTCAGAGCAGGGAGCAGCTCCTGAGAGCTCCCTGGCTGGGAGGATTTTAGGAGCAGCTTGTAGGCCCTGACTCCACTCTAAACTTCAAGACCTTTTAAAGGATTAGTGAGCAGGAGCTTTATGTCAGCAACTCTAATCAGATTAATTCTAACACAGGTTATCCACATCTGAGCAAGCAGTTGGCTGTGTCATCTTTACAGTTTAGGAAACCAAGAGATGCTGGACAAGAGTGAAAGCCTCAGCAGCTGGGTAATGTGATTATTCCAGAAAAATGGGATTGGGGTCCCACACCTCCCCCTGCACTGCAATCACGTCCCACAGTTTGTGTGTGGGATGAAGAACAAGGCACACCATTCCTACCAGCTCCAGACAGAGATTTAAACCTCCAATATTAATTTTTTTATTCTGAAAGAAGGGCATTATCCTACTCAAAAGCTAAAATAGCATCACTGGAGATGAACCTTTCACCTCTTGATTTAAAAAGCCATGAGCAGTTTGTAGCTCCACTGCCATGATTGAAATTTGTTTCCTTTTTCTCCCCTCTTTGGTTCCTAATGATCCAAAGAGCAGAAGGGGAGGACTGGAATGGATGGACACCCTCATCAGGGTTTCTGCAGGTGGTTTGTTTTTTTTTTACCACTCCCCAATCCATGCACACCTCTGGATTTGAGGATGTCAAGAATGCCAAATCCAATACATCAACACCTGAAGAAATCAAAACACAATTCCAGCAGATTTTGTTTCCCTGAGCAGCACAGAGATCAGAGAAACCACAAACAGAAACAAATCCCATGGCAAGGATGCAAGCTGCAGTTAGTGCCCATAAATCCACCCCTTTTTCCTGGAAAAACTCACCGAGGCACAGGCCAGGATCCCGAAGAACCCAACCTTCTGCACCAGGTTCTGCACTGCCAGTTTAGCCCGGGAAGCAAAGTCCTGCAAACAGCAAAACACAATTATTCACGAGGAAAAGCACACCTGAGCAGAGCTCAGAATGTGTGTGACCCCCAGGATTTCCCAGGAGGAATTTTAAAGCAGGGAGGCCAGATTGAAACCCTGAGTTTAGAGGGGCAATTGTGGTGGAAGGCTGAGCACCCACAGGCACTGAGTTTTGGTTTTGCAAAGCCTGAGAGTGGCACTAAGCTCCCCCTGCTATGGAAAAAGCTTTTCCAGTATTTATTTCCCCATTTCTTTGGAATGCCAGTGCTGTTTATACCTTATTCCTTAAACAAGCAGAGGGAATTCATTCCTCCAATGCCGTTTCCAGTGGTAAAAAGGAACTTTCTGAGAACAGCAAGAGCACAATAATCCTATTATACCCTTAGATCTGTTCTCCCAAACCCAGGATCTCAATCAAAATACCCAATTCCAGGCACTGCCTACAACATACTTGTAAAATTCATTAAATTCATTAATTTAGGCTCAGAAAGCTGAGCCTAAATGATTTTAAAAGCAGGGGAGTGCAGCCCCTGTGACTGGAGCTGCCCCCTTTTATTTTGTGATCAGTCCTTACTCCTGAGGCTCAAAATTTGCCAAACACCCAGGAAACCCCTTAAAAAACAAAAATAAAGATTCTCACAAGCAATTGCTTTGAATGTGAGAAGGGGATTTACAGGAGATAAAATTCTTTTGAAGCAAAACTGTCCAGAAAAATAAAAAAGCAAGGTCAGTGCTCCCTGCTCAGGTTTGGCCACAACACTTCCAGAAAGCTGAGAATCCTTGGGAATAGCAAACATTAAAAAATAATTATCCATTCCTTTAAAAAAACCCACAAATAAAGCAATAAAATTCTGATTTTCCAGGAGCCATGCAATAAATTACACAAGGAAATGACTTTAATCAATAATTAATGATATTCTAAATTCCACCCTTCACTACTGAATTGTAGAATTTAGAATATCATTAATTTTTGATGAAAGCAACTGCAGGGTAATCCAGGAAAATTACATTTATGCACTTTTAACTTTGTTACAGTTCTGTTAGAATCTTAAATATTACACACCAAAGAAGGAAAACTACAATTATTTTACAATGTTCTTGCATATTATTTAAATTTTGAGCTGTAGAATTGACAATTTTTTCTGTGGCAGATTAAAAAATAATAGATCTGTGATGAGACCATTTGCTCCCTTTTTCAAGCAGTAACTTTTCTCCATTACTGTGCTTTCAGACAGTTAAATTCTCCATTTAAAAATGAAAAACAAAACAAAACAAGAAACCAATTATTACTCAAGTCAGAATAATTCTACTTATTGTATTTAATGCTTGGAAAAAGAATTAAAATTAAAACTGAAAGAAAAATACCAAAGAAATGTGATTTCCTCAATCTTTCAGTGGGACATTTTTAACCACAGGGGAATATAAAAACCCTCTAGAATATCCTAGAAAAGTGAATTTCCACCAGGAGTTACAGCTTGTGCTCATGATTACAAAATGGGAGAGATCAAATATTCACTCTTTTAATGAAAATTTTCCCGTTGTAGAAAAATATTTCCAAATTGTTTTCCTCGTAGGATCCCTGCAGAACTGGAGGGATTAAATTTATTTAAATTTGTCAGTGAAGCTGACACCAACCCCTTGAGTTTATTCTGATAGGAAACAATCTGGAAAGTAAAACTAAATTTCATGGGTTTTTTTTTTTTTATTAAAAGAGCAAATTTTGACCCAAATTGTAACAAACAACAAAACATGGCAATTTCCTGAGGACCCAGCCCAAAAATGTTGCGACATCCAGGGCAGTTCCTGCTCCAACCCCAAATCCCTCGTGGTGATTTCCCAAGAAACTGAACCCAAAAAGGGGATCCCAGCTCCAGGGGGATCTCAGCATTTGGGATGGGCTGCCAAGAAATAAATATTGAATATTTATTGACAGCAATAAATCACCCAGCATTTCCCCCAGGAAAACAACAGCCAAACAGTGAAAATCAGCCTTTGGGATTTCTTTACAAATGAATTTAACACCAAAAAGTGAAAACCTAAATTTTGTCCTTGGGAAAGGTGTCCTGAATTAGTTCCCTCCTCTGGGATTTCTGGAACATTTTTCTTGGACATTTTCAGTTCCTATTTTCTCCCCCATTTCCCAAAGCCACGGGGTTGGAGCAATATTTTCACTTTTATAATCCAATAAATATATTTTCCCTGCAGCTCCATAAATCTGAGGGCAAAGTATCTTTAAAATAAAACACTCCAAGAAAATTATTCAAATGGTTCTGTGATTTATTTGCATGAAGTTGTTTCTATTCTGATTTTAATTTATTCCCCCATTATCTTTTACTGTGTTGCTAATGCACTGTTGTATTCATTTTCACAAGCTGGAATTGGAAATAAACTCTCTAGCAAATGACTTATAAACAGCTGATTTAATAAATATATTATTGTAATTATATATAAATTAACTGTATTAAATTAGGGTAAAGAACAGTGCACCATTTTTAACCAAATTTCTGAAAAAGAACCAGCTTCTCTCACTCACATTTTCCAACTTGAAACTAGAATTTTCCCTTCAGCTAAAAACATATAAAACATTAAAAAGCTAATAATGAAGGTCTTTAAAAAATTTAACAAGTGTGTCTCAAAAAAACAAGAAAACTCCAAACCAAAACTAACATTGGAGCAAATTTTCTCACCTTATTAATTCATAACTTTATTTTTTAAAGTTATTACTCAGCTTGTTTCTTTGTTAAGTTTTGGTTTTACACTGTCTATCAAAAGGACTTCATGGAAAGCAAAATTTTAAATTCTAAAAATTTCACTCAACAACTTGTCATTTGTCTTCCTTTTTTCCAAATTTTTTGAAATAAGCCAAAAGACAAATTCAAGATTTTTTGGTACCTATTTTCTATGATCTAATGGAATCACAGCTATGAATAATTTGCAGGGTAATAAACAATCAAGGTTTCAAGAAAATGATGAATTCCAGCCTCAACATTTACTCTGTGAAAACAAGTTCAGAACTATTTCTCTTTGGTTCCTTCCTTAAATTTTGTTTGACAAATCTTTGCAACATCTGCAACAATAAAAAAGCTTTAAAAGTTTCATTTCTCCGAGAATACAATCCCCAATTTCACAACTTTTACCTATTTCACAACAGAATTTTTTTTTTTTCCCTAAAGCCTGCACGGGGAATCTTTTCTCAATTTTTTAAGCATTTGGAATAAAAGAAAATAACTTTCTGCTTTAAAAAATAAGATTATTTTATGTATATATATATATATATGAAAAGAGATAAAAGTTCAGCTACTTACAGGCAAATCATTTTCCCCCCAAATTAAAGTTTCTAGACTGGAGTGGCCTCTCAGCTAATTGTGATTCATTCTTTATAACATTTCAGGATGCTTGAGCTCACTGTGTCCCTTTCAAAGATGATTTATTTTTTGGGGTTTGGAAATAGATTTCCTGTGAGTGCCACAGTGCAGGCAGAGGAAGGTTAAATGATTAAACATGACTTCATTGGGTTAATCATCAGATCCCCAGAACTGGGCTGGAACAAGAGGCACACACAGGTCAGGGATGATTCCCCAGCCCCAGCTGGCAGCTCTGCAATTCTCCTGGATCTGCTCACACCTCAGGAAAAGGGAATTTTTCATCATTTCATTGACCCCAGTGGCTCCATGGGACAAAAAAAAAACTCCCAAAGTTCCAAACATAAAGGGATGTAAAGAGAATTTACATGTTCCTGCTTTGAACAGGCCCAGTGGAGCAGCCCTGTGTAAATATGGGATTTTATCCCTGGAAAAGCCTTTCTGAAAGAGAGAATGGACAAGCTTGTCTAGTTACAAAGTTTTGCCCCATCCCTCTGTTTTATTTGGTTTCCTTTGATAATTTAATCTCTTCTTTCTCCTCTCACTGTAAAGTTGGTGAGCTCCTCTGAGTGTGAGGGAAGAGCAGGCACCTCACCAGATTTAACTAACAAGCTCAAGGGAAAAAAAATTTAAATTTTTTTTCCTCTTTTCCTTCTGTAACAGAACAGTCACAATTAATTGTTCCCACTGAAATTGTGAAGCCTCTTTTTCCTTACTCTGTAAGTGCAGAGCTGGTTGATTGATCCACAGGAGTAGCTGGAGGTGTCCAAGGAGCTCTGAAGAATCAGAGTTGGACTGAATCCCACAGAAAAAAAACCTGTAACACTTCCCCAGCTCTGTTCTCTGATGATGAAATGTGACAGTTCATTTTCAAACAGCTGCAATCAGATTTTAGGAGCACAGAGAAACCAACAGCTCCCATCACATCCCAGCTCCATCTCTGAAAAACACGATCCAGATTCCAGGGATTTGAGGCTTGGAAAAACTTCTCTCCTGTTTCTTTTCTGCTCTAAATACTTCAAGCACTTTACAAAGGCAATGGTAAAATTAAAATTAAAATTGGTAAAATTGGCAGATTTATCACAAAGATGGAGCCAATTCCACCCCAAGTTCATGGTGCACAGTCCCTGCTCAGGAGGGCACACAGAGCCTTGGGCTGGGATCAGGGGAAGTTAAAAAAATTTTTAAAAAATTTCTAGAAGGTCTGGGAGGGACTACAGAGGATTTGTGACTGACAGAAAACAGGAGCATGAGTGAAAAAAAAGTTAAAGGACATAGAAAGAGATCTGAACCTTCATGGTTCTCCAGGAGAAATCTAGAGCAGCTGCAGAGAGGGAAGTTCCTCCTCCTGCAGATCCCCCAGGTCCCTTGTGTGTGATGGAGTGGACAATCCCTCAAAGATTTGAGCATTATTTCTATTATTGTTAGAATAAAAAAGTTGAAATATCCAGATAATCATCTGTAGTGGAGAACATTTTTTTCCCCCAAAATTGAAGACTGTGTATGAAGCTACCATTTAGATCACCAAAATTATAGAGTCCTTAACATTTAAAGAGCTGCCTACAAAGACAGTGCCCCTCTTGATGGAAAAATCTGAGTTATGTTAAAAATGAGCTGCACAGTATTTTGTTTCTTCTGGCTTTCTGTGACAACACAATGGAATCAAACACAACTTATGGGAGAATGACCATTTGTGGTCAGGCAATGGATTCCAGGATTTCAGAGGACTGGGAGGAATTATTAACTCCTTGGAATAAAGCACTGACTGCAGGGGAGCAGCTGCAAAGGAGTCAGAGAGGTACCAAGGCTGGGAGGTCACAACACATCCCTGCAAATGGCTCAGCACCCACTGACCAAAACCACTGCTCAACCCTCCCCAAAATATCAAAGGCAACAAATCCCATGAGTAAATTCCAAATGGGAATGTTGTGATAGCAGCTCATGGATCTTTGTTCCAGCTTTCTCTGAAATATTTCCAGTTAAATGCAGAGGGGCAAAGTAAAAGGGGATATTTCCATTTGATGCCTGGAGAGCAGGGGGTGTGAGGGGTGAAGTTTAAATTTCCCTAGCACCCAAAAATCTGGGAAAGAAAGGTTCTGTCTGGGAAATCAGACCCCCAAAAGAGGAAGCTGGAAAAAGTTTTCAAGGATTACTGAAAGCAGTGATGGGATGGTGGCAGAACAAAGCAAGCACTAAGTTTGATGAAAGAAAGGGATTTACACACAACAGACATAGAACAGACATTCCAGATTCTAAATAAGTTTCATTTCATGAAAAGTCTGGGTTTTCTGAGACATTAAATCCTGGAAAATGAATTGGGTAATTACGGAAAAGTTGCAAGAGAAAAGGACATAGATGTTGAGCATGAAAACAGTTTTAAAAAGTACAAGATGAAGGCAACCAAAGAGCAATAAAACAGCCTTGGCTTCCAAAGAACTGTGGAAAGAAGAGAGCAGCACCCACAAAGCCTCATTAACCAGACTGTGCTGGAGATCTGAGGGCTTGAAACTGGTAGGACTTCAATATTCAGAATATTTGTAAGCAAGGATGAACATACAGTAGATATTACAGACAAACCCAAGTCAACAAGAAATTCTATCTACAGGTGGATTCTTCTAGTGGCCATTCTGAGGAGCAGAACGTTGGACACAGATTGTGAGGGATTTATTTCCACATCTGTTTGTCTTCAAGTTCTTGAGCTTGGCTGCATGTTAAGGTTAAGGGGTGATGCTGCAATTCAGAGATCATCAGGAGGATGCTCATCTTAGGGACTTTGTAAACAGACATGAGTAACTACAGTTAGTTCTTGGCTCAAAAAACCTTCAGTTTTTCTGGAGAAAATACAATTAAACCTATTGTCCTCTAACCAGATTTTAAAAGTGATGTTAGAAAAGACAGACAAAAGAAGCCACAGAGTTGTGTGAGGAGCTGAATTTTTTGCAAGTCCTGTGGGAGCAGAGACAACAGTGAAGGGTCCATTCCAACAGCAGGCTTGGCTTTCTTGGTCATTTAATTTTATCCTGTCTTGGAGTAAAAGTGTGAAACTTCCAAATTATGGGTCTATTTTATGGTAAATAAGATCTCCCTATTAACAGGAGCAGGAATGAAGTCAACCAGCTCTGGATCAGCCCATTAGTTCCACTAGGAACTTCCAGGTATTTTCTTCATTTCATTAATCATCTGCATCATGGTAGGAACTTTTTATTTCCCTCCTTTCTCCCTCCCCCTTCTCGAGGGAAGAACCAGCAAATGTTTCTTTACAACAAACTCCACCTCAGGAGCTTTAATTTCAAGATTTCAGCCTGTCACAATGCACACTCAGGTTCAGAAGGGAAATACCAGAAGAACACAGATTATAGGGATCAGTGAGCTCCATAACAGCAATTTAATGCCAGCTTTTCCCACAGCTAGAACTGAAACCCTCAGACTTCTGCATAAAAAGTCCTTTCGCTTCACACACTGTAAGAATAAAGAAATTTTGTAAAGAATGAGACACAATTAAAGGAAATAGCCAAAAGGAAGAGGAAGGAGCATGTCCTTTCAGCCTTATCAGATCTATCCTGTAGCCCCTTTAACCACATCCCCTGCCACCTCTGCTCCTCAGAGCAGCAACGTGTCCACTTTGACACTCTGCAGCTTTCCAGCCCTGAAAAAAAAAACTAAAAACAAACAAAAGAAAAAAAACGGATTTCTTTCCTTGCTGAACAACCACTTTCTATTCACATCTCACAGGAGAGCTGGCAGAGCAGATGCTGCAGCCCATTTTCAGGGAAGGGAGCTGTCAGTGGCAATGTCAGCAGCACTGGAGGAGATTTCCCAGGGAGGTTGTGCAGCCTCCAGCCCTGGAGGGCTCCAGGACCAGCCAGACAATGCCCTGAGGAACCTGAGCTGCACTAGGGAAAAAAAAAAAAGGTGAATTTTTCTGTGATTCCATGACAAGATACTACAGCCACAGGCAGGGAGATGAGTGGAGTAAAGGCACATCCAGCACTGCCCAAAACCCCACTGCAGCTGCTCATTTATCTCAAAGCTACCACTGCAATCAGTTATTGTGGCCACAGCTCTGCCAGTTCCAGAATATTGTTAATTTTAAAAAATCTGTTCTAAAGAATCAATTCCTATTTTGAAGTGGTTTAAGATCCAGACATTGTAAGGAAGGAATTTTTGATAACCAGTCATGAAGGTTGACATTTTCAATCTCTGATAAACCTGAGAACTCAAAGCCATCAGCACTGAAAAAAATACTGTTTATCCACACAGGACTGAGACATAAGTTAAGGATTAAAATAGAATGGAAGTGAGGAACTTCTGCCACAAAGCCTTCAGCACACACAAGCCTTCCCTCTCAGCCCAGATGTGCAACCTCTCCCCTGCTCTCCCTGCAAGGGACAGAGGTTCCCAGACAGCTCACTGAAGTGCTCTGCATACCAGACTCTGGTACAACACAGATATTTAAACAGTGTCTGGAGCAGGGGGGAAAAAAACCCAGCCATTTTCTTGATTATGATACTAAAATGAATTTCTACCAGTTATTGAAGGCTGCCCTTCAAAAAATATTTAAATTAGCTTTTCTGAGCCAGCTTTTGAGCATTTATTGTTTTTTCTCAGAATACTGAGGAGTGAAATATCAAGTATTTAGGAACAAATTTTCCCCTTAGAAACTTGTGTTGAGCATTCCCAGCACACATAGAACAGGGCATGAAAATCCACTGACAGAATTCAAGCACATGCTTCTCCACAATCCTGTGCAAATGCAGCTCCCAGCATTTCCAGTACACTTGGTGACATTATTTCTAATTTCTGTTGTAAAGTGAGAAACTTATTACTGGGAAAATCCTCCTGACCTAATACTGAGTGAAAATGTTGCAAAGTAACCTAGGTTTCCTCATGGTCTGGCTGATTTCTGATTTATGTACTCACACACTGAACACTAAAATAATTTTTTAGGGGACAGACACAAAGAGCCCTTCAAAGCAGAACTCAAGAAGTCATCTCCAGTCACCATGAGTAATTAGTGCAATGCCCTGTGCTGCTTTTTCCTTATCTGTGAGCAGGTGTGCAAATGAATAGAACAATGTGGGCACGTTCTCCTGCCAGTGCCCCAAGAAATCCAACCAGGAGGTGTTTTACACATTCCTTACTCACAGCTCTCATTTTAACTCTTTGCTACCTCATTTCTCAGGAAGTGCTCAAAATCGAGTTCCCTTATTTAAAGCTGTCATTGACTCATTTCAAAACTTGTTTTAAACGCGGTAATTTTAGAGACCAGATCAAAACTGAGCTGTTACTCGGTGTATTCACTGCTTGTTAGATTGTCTGTGAAAACACACTGTCACTTTGTCACCTCACCCCCCAGCACTCGTGGGGAGTTTCTAAAGTGCAGCTTCAAGGTTTGATCACTTCTAAATTTCTATTTAATTACAGGCCACCATAAAAGAGGGAAGAAACCTCCCCTAGAGCTATTAACAAATCCAGGCATCAAACTTGAGGAATGCAGGGTGTGAGGAGCAGCCTCTGGTGACCACCCACAGCAGCAACCTCCTTGTGAAGCACAATTAATAAAGAGAGGAAGCTGCTGAGGAAAGGGAAGACTGAGCGAGAGAAAGGATGAGTGGAATTTGATGTTCTGTTTCAACAAGTGATTTCTGGGAAAGCAAAAAAAGGAATAAAAAAGAAATCAAGGTTTCCCAGTTATCTTACATGACCCTTCCACTTCCATTTTTATGATAAATGCTTTATAAAAACCTGCTTGTGGTCTGCTTTAACTTCTTTTTTCCTGTACCAAGCACCCGTAAACGCTGTTGATTAAACAAGCCAGCAACCTTTTCAAGCAGCAGCTTATCAGATGGGAGCTGTTAATTTAATCACGGGAGAGATCCGTTTTGAATTTGGCCATCTTAAACGCTGCTAATTAAGTGAGATTTCACTCATTAGTCGTGCCTAATCATTCCCCGCGAGTGAAGTCAGTGTCGTGTCAGAACACAGCGCGGCTTCTCCCGGGTGTGGCACGGACTTTGCTCAGCTCCTGCACGGAGCAGCGGAGATGTGGAGAAGCAACGCAGGGTTTGAATAAAGATGTGTGTGAGTGTCACCACGACAGAACCCGCGGGTTTAACCCCTTGCAGCCCTGGGGAGCAGCCAGGGGCTCGCTGGAACTCCTGACGAAACCAAAGGCAGGCGGTTGCTGCTCGGTTTAATACAAACCCTCTCGAGTCCACGTTGACAAATTCTTTAACAAGCCCTGTGGTTACAGGGAAGCTGGTTTCAGTCTGAGTCACTCCTGTTCAAACAGTTTACTGGAAATGGAGGGGAGGGGGAATTTTCAGAGAAGTCATGTGATGGCCAGACAAACCACAACCAGTAAAGGTTCAGTGGAGGCAAAAACAGGTCCCAGCAACAACTGACAGCCAGTGTGCAGATGGCACTCAGTCATTTCCAAACCAGTCCTGCTGCATCCCGGCACTTGGATGGAATTAACCCTTCTCCAGGCTTGTATTCTTCCCCAGCTTGGAGAGTAAACAAACAGCACTGGCTGATAGTAACATAGGCAACTAGAAAATATTTTACATGGAAATTTGGCTGCTGAGACGCTGCACAGAAGCAACCCCCCGATGTGTAAATCATTAGTTCTTACAGAAATGCCACTTAATGAAGCCAAACACTCAGAGCCATTAAGGATTAGATATGCAAAGATAGCAGTACTTTCCCCTCTTAGCAAGGAGTACCAGGATCCAGCAAGGCCCAGCACTGAGTGCCCTGAGGGGAGCTGGCACCAAAAGCTGCTTTTTCACTCCTCAGCTTGAAGTGTTTCAGCATGACAGAGAACCGAGAAAAATTACCAGCCAGCAACTATTAAACTGGCAAAAGAGAGTCCCTGCTCGTGTGTGTGGGGACACAAAACTGCACCAAGTGTCTGTGACTGTGTCATTACCAAAGTGCCACCCCGGTGCATTCACTTCCCCTAATTGAGAGGTTGCTGCACTGCAGATACTCCCTGTGGCTAAAAGGGGAGCTCTGATAAAACCCTCCTTCCCTCTGGAATTCCACTGGAAGGGAGTTAACAGCAGCTGAGATGCCTGTTTGAAACGCTGGTGGGTTTTAAATGCTGCCTGAAGTATGAACAAATCCCAGCGAGCTGCCCCGTCTGTCTGCTGGGCTCTGCCTTGTGGCAGCTCTGGGGACAAAGAAAAACCAGCCCTTGTGCAGGGCATGGCCACAAGGCAGCTCTGCCCCTCCCTGCACAGAACTGGGACTCACTGGTGAGCACACAAAGGGATTCAGAGGAAGGAGAAGTGAATGTTCCTTTAAAATAAGGGGCTTTTTCTCAAGTGTGCTCACGGAAAGTACAGGACAGACACTTTGGCTGCAGGTTAATGAGCTCTCTCAAAAGCCAGCACAAGGAGACAGGTCACTCAGAACTGAGATTCAGGACAGAAAATCCATCAATAGACTCCTTAAAGAAAATGGCATTTTACTCTGTGTAACTCTGAATGGAGCACTAAACCTTTACACTGTTTAATCCTCTTAGGTCCCTTTTTTGGCTGATTTTTTTGTGGCCCAGCCAGGAGCATATTCCCCCTCCCAGACCCTTCAGGCTGGATGCTGTAGCCATGATCCATTCTCACCAGAGAAGATGCTCATCTGTTTCTCCAAATGACCATTGTTTTTGAGAAACAGCAGCAACGAGCTCCCTGAACAGCACACACGCAGCAAAAACGTCAAAGCAGCTGGCTCTGCCTCGTAGGCAAAGAGCAGCTCAGCTCTTCTTCAAAATCCAACTCCCATTCCCAAACCTCTCCAAAAGAGCTGGATGCAAAGAGACCTTTATACTGAAAAAATGCTCCTGTCACTCGACATCAAGCATTTGCAGCATCCCCCAGGCACAGGACACTTGTCACAGCCCCCGTGTGAGGCTTCAAACTCGGCAGAGTGGGAGAAAGCTGATGGGGGTAATAACAATTGTTAATGAGCAATTTAAAAATAGACATCACCACTGCTCATGAATACAAATTACAGGGCAGAGAGTGATAAACTATGCTGGAGATTGGGATTTACAGAGGTCATAGGAAAGGCAGGCCTGTCTCCCACAGACATCCAGAGAAAACATGATTGAAGCCAAAAGCAAAAAGGAAGTCACATTAGCAAATGGAAAAAACTGAACTGTCAGTTTTATGAGCACAATACAATTTAATCAGATTGTCAAAGCCTCATGTTAAAAGAGTTTATAGAAACCAAACCACAAGTGGAGTTTGAAAGATTTTTTTTCTTTTCCTGGCCATCCATCCACAAAACAACACGCTTCAATCCAAACTCAATTGCCAAGAAAATAAAATCAAAAGTACTGGTAAATAACAGCATAATTTTTCATCATTAATTCCACAAGGCCATTTGTTTACTCCAGGCAGTCAATACAGCTATAGTTTGGCCTGGTCTGACAAAATGCTCTCTAGCAAAAATTTTCTTCCCAAGAATCTCACTGTGCGTTCTGGAAACCATCTCTGGCTGCTCCCACAACTGTACACACATATAATTTGCTGGGAGAGTTTCAGTAAACACAGATACTGAAGTCATGTATTGAACTGGCTTCATTGTTGTTTTTTTTACCACAGCTTGATTTTTGTACAGTTAAGGGATTACTTTGCAAAGCAAAGATTGATGGGAGAGTAAAGAACAAAGTAGATTTCTTTTCTTCTTTTTTCCCCCTGCTGCATCTTTAAAAAAATAGAAGACTTTACTATTTATAATAGCAGAAAAACCCTTTGGAACCTTCTAGCAGGGGGAGGCTCTCAGGAAACACAGGGTTTACTGTTAGAATTACTAGATTGCATTCAGTATTTCCAGACAAACCACTTTCATGGAAAAGCTTCATCCATTTTTTTTTGAAGGAGGGGAAAAAAAAAAGTATATATTTATCTCCAGAAAATACCCTGGCAGAGGAATTTAAAAGACATCAGTGCATGGTAAATAGCATCTGCTGGTTTTTAACAGCAGTCTCATGACCCGTTTCAACTCAGTGGCAGACAAAACAGGATAAGAAGGAAAAATAGAGGGAAAAATTTGGTGGCAAGCAGCATGAGGAAAAAATGTTTAATTTCGTCTAAAACACTATCAGGAACTTGTGACCAGGATACAAACTCCTGACCTGAAGGAAAAATTATCCACAGCACTACCTGACTGATGTGCAGCAGCAACTGCAAACTGCAGTGCATATTTAACCCCTGGAGAAAATAAATGACAAGAGCAACAAAAAGGGACTTGGAGCAGTTTTGCTGCATTTCCACATCAGGAAAAATGTTCCCTCAGGCTGATGAATGGGTCACACACTGGTCCCTCAGGGTGTCAGTGGCAAGGCAGGCAAATGTCATCTGAAAGGATGAGCTGAGGCTGAAAATCACCTCTGGCCAAGGGAGGCTTTAAATGCAGCCAGAACAACCAGGGTTATGGAACAGCAGCTCCTCTACCCCTGTTTTCCCAGCCCAGTGTCTCCCTACCTTCATTGTGCTGTTCTTGGAACTGTAAATAATTGCAGTGCTTGTAGCAAATACTGGGCTGCACGTTTTTATCTGCTTCAACAAGCTGCATTCTTGTCCTCCCATCACCACAGGTATCACCCAGTGCAGGATCTTTTTCCATCCCTGGGAAGTCTCTTGTGAACTCACACCAACTGATTTTTTGGCCCCTTCTGGTTTAACTGGAGTGGTTATTTATTCCCTGTGAGTAGCTCTGTGTTTTATTAATTCTGTTGCTTTGCACACTGTCCTTACTTGTGCAGTCTCTGCATGTTCCAGCATCTCCTCGAATTCCTGGTACTCCTCATCATCAGGTTCAGCACCCGACAGCCGCGCTGCCCTCGCCATGAAATATGGGGGCAGCTCTCCAATGGCTGTACCAGCACCCTGGGAAAAGAACAACCCTGATTGATTTTCCTGTTTATTCCCAAACACAAAACATGTGACACACACAGATCCCGTGGCCATTCTCTGAGCCGACAAGACCAGCTGTTTGGAGCAGTTTGCTTTCATCCACCAGGTCAGAATTCCCATCATTTCCAACAGAATGCTGTTCCCTTTGAATCCCTATTCCCCTTTCTTTTCCCTGTGCAGGGGAAAGCCTGGGGGCTGCAGGGTCAAGCAGACATGACCTGTGCATCCCCGGGGCCCCGTGGAGCGGCGCGTGGCCGGAGCCGTGGGAGGCTGGAGCTGGTGGCCCTGCTGTCCCCAACATCCCTGCTGTCCCCAACGTCCCTGCTGTCCCCCACATCGCTATCCCACACATCCTGAGTCAGCACTGCTGTCTCACCCCACCACATGATGCCAGATACATTCCCCAGCATGTGACAGCCCTTGATCCCCAGGGGCCTCCAGAATAATCCGGCAGCTCCTCCCCAGTGCTGTCCTGGAGTTTGCTTGTTCAGTCATGAGACTCTGGGCAAGTGTTTGTTAGAAAACAGGCTCGGGTTTTACTACAGCAAGGAAAAAAAAAGGTTAAGCAAAGCCTGAGCTGGAGTTTTCCCTCTCCTTCAGCTGGGATAGCTGGAGCCAACCCCAGATGAAAGGACGGCTGCATTCTCACCGCAGGAAAATTGTATTTGTTTTCTCAGGACATCAAATGACTCATTTCAGTCTTGTGGGTAAAGGCAGCTTTAGCTTAACCAAGGGAAAAAAGAGAGACAAGCTAAGATTGAACATATGGATAAACAGAGGCTAATGGAACAGGAACTTGGAATTAACTCAGGATGGTTTAAATTTAGGGCAGGTAAGAGACAATAGCTGGGCACTGCACGGGAATGTGCTCCCTGCAGATGGCTTTTCTCTCCCAGGGTCAGCAGTGAGTAACAAATGCTTTTCTCCTCCTTTGAAGCAACGTGAAAGCTTTTCAATTTCCTTTGTTCCTGCTCTATACACAGCTGCAAGCAAGAATTCCAGCTGCTGTGGATATTCCAAATCAACAGGTTGTGGTTTTAAATACCACCGCAGTTACCCAAGCTGTTAAATTCTCAGTTTAAGCACCCAAAGTGCACGGCCTCAAATGTTTATGCCCTTGTTTTCCACAGAAGAAAAAATTTAAATGACTGCAACAAGCTGAACTTCATTAATCTGCATATTTCTGGCACAAGGGGAAGATAAGCCTGAAAACAGTAGCAACAACACTTCAGAAAAATTAACTTGAGGTTATGTTCTCAGGGTGATGCAAGAAGAAAAAGTCACATTGCTCCTCCAGGCTCTGCCAATTTGCTTTGGCTTCGTTCTGTGAACTGAGGAAGAGGTTTGCATGTGTGTACTGGACATGAACTTTCTTTAAATTGGATAAGTCACATGCTCATTATTACAAAACATTTCAGAAGTGCAACAAAAATCATATGATTTCATGTCTGCTGGAGATAGGTTCCTTAAGTGCATAAAAGCAAAAAAAAAAAACCAGAAAAAACCAGCAATTAAGGGCTCCAAACCAGTAACTATTTAACTGCTTTTTGTAACATTAGATATTTTCACCATTTAACTGAATGCCAGTTTTACATGGAAATTCCTTGGACTCATAACAAACTGGAAAAGCAAATGCTAATCAAAATTCTTTTACATCCAGAAAAGGAAACTGGGAAATGACTCCACTAGAAAGAGTCTTTTAAACAGATTTGATCCCACTCAGGACACAGGCTGCCTGTTCTGCTAATCCCAAGCAATTAAACATTTTTATTCTTTCCCCTTATTTCTTGTAAAAAACCAAAAAGGCTGCAACACATTAAAAATATAGGGCACTATTGAATTCCTTGTCCCTGTGGGATGGGAGGCTGTGAAAACTGGCATTCACCTAAGATTGTTTCTGAGCCCTTCTGCAGGCCAGGGCTGCTGGAGCCAACTTTTAGAGGGATTGAAAAAAGCATCATTTTCATCCCACCTAATAATTCCTTGGGCACTGGGATATTTAATCCTTGTAACACTCATTATCAGCAGGAATGGCCATTGCTGACATGCTGGGGACTAGGAATGATTTTAATCTCTAGCTGAAGCTGGCTGCTGATGGTTTAGTGACCTTTGTGCAGATAAATCCTCACATTTCACCCCACAGGACGCTCAGCCTGGGCAGCTTTACAGTCACAGCTCTGCAAAGTCATCCTGGGATCATCTGCAAAACTTTCTTGTGTTCTTTGATGATCTTCCCACTTTCTGGAAGTCACCATTATCTTTGCTAAGTGGAGGTTTAGTTTAAGAGTGACAGAATCCAAAATAACTCTCTTGCACAGCTTCCATAAGAAGTGAGCTGGAATTAGGACAAAAGAAACACTCTGGAAGCAGCAGCAGCAATTGCCAACTTGATTTGGCTTACAGGAAATTAGCAAGCAACGTTTATGTACTCACGAAACATTCCAAGAAAGCATAACATGACATGAGACACCACTGGTAGACAGAGGATGCTCCCGAGGGAAAATCCAGAGGAGACAGAGTTCAGAGCAAAGGTAGCTGACAGGGAATTTGAAGAAGGAGGGGAAAGGGTGAAAAAGTGGGATACAAATGTTCCTACCCCTTGTCCTTTCCCTAATCTAATCGAGGAACTCAGAGCACCAAGGCACTGCTTGTTCTCCCTCATGGCTGCTCTGGAGGACACGAGATTCCAGAGGCTGCAACTCTAAACTTCATTCTCCTCATTGCTCAGTTTTTACATCCTGCAGATGAAGCAAGAGATGTTTACCCTCAGCTGCATTTTTATTTTGCAACCCTAGAAACGTAGCTGTAAATGCCATTTTTATTGCTTGTCTCCATTAAAGAGATTTCAGCAGAGGGGGATGAGGAAGAAAATAAAAAGGAATCTTATAGATATTTATAGTCATGAAAGTATTTGTATGTTTAGCTACTTAGCGTTCAGGCAATTCTGGCCTTTCATTAGGAGTGAAATTTAAGCTGTACTTTGCTTTTTGACAGGGCTGTGAGTCCACTTTCACTGTTACTATTTTGATTTTAATCTCTAAACTCACACAACCTGACTGGAATTTTTGTAACTAACACAACTGCTGCTATTTAAAAAATTGTAGTGACCAGCTGCCTTATATAAAGAATACCAGGGCAGGCATCAGATACTGTTTTTAGAATTTCCTTTTCTCTGCATTTGAGTTAGATGACCAAGAATTTAGTAATTAAATCATCAGCTAGGACAGGAAGTCAGCAGCAAAATAAAGTTAATTTGGCATGTAGTTCACAGCAGATGTATCTGTGTAAACTGCAATTCAAAATGATCTACATGTAATGAAAAATACAGCCTGGTTGACCAAAATTCTCCAAAAATTAAACTTCTACAAAAAGCTGCAGAGAGAAAAAAAAGAGGAAAAGGGAAAGGAAGTTCCTAAGATCCTGATTCACTTCAACAGGAAAAGCAGGTCAGCTTTTCAGTGAGAAGGGGAAACAGGCAGAAAAACAGAAATAAAATATGTAAAAAAGTGGAAAATAATTTTTAAAAATGTAATATAATCTATTGATGCAGCCCAGAACAAGCTGTGAGATGAGGAACTGCAGCTTCACTCGTGTTACAGGCCCAAACTTTTTGGAATTATTTCTTGCTTAGACCTCAGAGCTGCCAGATCATCTGGGGTGCAGACACCCTTCCTAAAATTTACTTTTTACATCAACAGCCTTCAAGTTTTCTGCTGGTATTTAGCAAACAGCACTGCAGCTGCTAAAAATATCCCAGGAATAAACTATTAAAAAGCATTAAAATGATCAGGGCTAAAATTCACCTGGAAGGCAACTTTTCACATCACCTTGGGCAGTGAAACCCAACATTATTTTGCTAATTGAGGAATTTTTGTCTATTGCTGGCCACAGAAATGAAATAGATGAATGGAAATTGCAGGTTTTTTGTTTTTTTTTTTTAAACAAGCCTTACCCACATGCAGGCCTCCAGCCTGACTTTTGAGATGATTGCCCACAGGGAGATGGAGCCTTCAGTTGTCTCCTCATCAGGGCAGATAATCTGATCCGGGTAAGGAGGCTCAGGAAAATTCACAGAGTTACATTCATAGGCAGCAAGAGTGACTGAGGCTATGTGTGGACCCTGAAAAAAAAAAATTTCAATTGTATTTTATGTAAGTTAGAATAAAAATTAAAATTAGCTCCCTCCCCACCATTTGTACCTAGGCTAAAACTTAATGCTTCTCACTCTGGCCATTGATAATGTTATTTATGGAAAATTCTTGTTTGTTGGAGTTTATTTTAAGACCATCTGAATCACAATGTTGAGCTACTAATGTACTTTAAAAAAAAATCTTTGATGCACTAAAATGTTAGGGAGCCTTTCAGCTTTTGCCCTGCCACTTAGAAGGATGCCAAGGAGAAGTAAGAATTCTTACTTAAAAAAAAAAGAAAACAGGGATTTTCAAATATTTTACAATGTTCTCTTTAAGGTATTTATGACCTGCAGCTTTATTAGAGGAGGTGTTTTCCCTACTGCTGCTTTTAGAGGATTAGGCATTTAAATTATATATTGATTTTTTTAATGACTGGGTTTAATGACATCTTGCAGCAGACTTTCTTAACTTCTGTATTTTCCTCCACCAGCCAGTTGTTTAATTTGTGTCTGTTTTTTCTGAGTAAACAAGAAAGTGGCCTCACTGCTTTTTGGTAAAAAATGGTTTGACATGTAATTCAAAACTTAAACATTATTTAAATACATTTAACTGAATTAATTTTAGTCTCCATCTTACAATAAAAGATTTTTTTTGACAGACCTCCAAATAAAACGAGCATAAAACTCTATTCAAGGAATGAACTGCTACATAGTTTATAAACCTGAAAGAATTGCCATTATTTTCAATACAAAAGAATTGAGAAGCAATTCAAACAATCTGAACACCAGACATTATAGCTAAAAAACAATCACTTAACAAAGGTCATGGAAACACTGTCCAGGGAAGAGAGGGAAAAAATAAAATTACTGCATTAAAGCAAGGTCTTTATGTAAAACCACAGATTTAAATAAATCAAAAAGTTTCATTAAGTGCAGAACAAATTACACAAACCTTAACTTCTGCTATTCATTATTTGATGGGTTTTGACATCGTGCTGGGAAATACTGCCAGCAATTTTCTTCTACGTTTTTATTTGCAATCTTAATTTATTTTCCTTTTATTAGAGCCATAAGGCAGTTTGATCTACTCCCCAAAAATTCAAAGCTCAGTTTCTTACAGACCAGAGGGGAAGTGTGGCAGAGCTGAGCCCTGCACAGGGCTCCCTTTGAATGCAGCCCCCAAAAGCCCCATTTGCACATTAAAGGGTGAAATTCTGGTCCCACACAAAAGGGGAAGCTCCAGCACTCCTGGATTTATGAGGTTCACTCACCAGCATTTCAGAGCACTGGACTGAGACAATGACATCCACACTGTAATTTTTCAGTGGCAGTGAATTAAGAATGTTGAAATAAAATATAAATTATATTTTCTGTATGGCAGCTGCAGCTACTGTTGTCATATGCAAACAATTCAAAATAAACCCATTCTTCTGGCATGCAACTGGTAAAGGACAAGCTGCTCTGATAGCAAGAAAAATCTTTTATTGATTCCTTGTTGCTTTACAGGAGACTCGTTCCAAGTGCTTGGGTGTATTTTGGATTGTAAAAACACAAAACCTGTGAGATGATAAATGAGGCACAGTCTCTCCTGGGGAGAAGAAAAAGGTTCAATGAAATAAAACTGAATAAGAGAGGATCCAGAAATTGAAATACAAGAGAGATTTTGATATGGAAGGGAGAACAAAGACTGGACAAATGAACCAATGAGTAATAATTTATATTATTATTATTTCTATAGATCCTAATGGCAATAAACTTCTTGGTACCTGTAGCAGGATCATCTCCACAGCAGCTTCAGAGCTAAATAAATAACATCTCTCTATTTCACTCATCAAGGGCAGATTCAAAGAGATTTGAAACTTCCCTAAAATTGTAAAGTACATTTATGGCCAACCTGGGAACCTCCTTCTCCACTCTGAAACTTGGGGAATTTAATCTCATCCCCTGCTTGCCCCTCCCTGGGTCTGACAGCTACTTTGGGACCCAAAAAAAAAAGTCTCAAGCCATCATTCTAAAATGAAAAGGAGATTTGCATGGAGGAAATTCCCCCGTGTTTGAGTTGTAAATGACCATTCCCTCCCTCGAGGCCGAGGCAGTGAGATCCAGAATTCACTTCTACAAAATTTGGAATACACATCATAGGAACTAGAGCCAGCTTATTTAGACAAATTTAATCAGTCCTATCAGTAGTGATGAGCAGCCCCCAGCCCTTGCAAGGCTTCAGCATCACCCAAATTTCCTCCCAAAGTGGAAGAAAGCAGGTCCTAAAATCCCAGGGGAGCACACAAGGACAAAATGCCCAACTGGAGATGCTGCAGGAGCCTCTCCCAGCAGAGCTGCCACCCTGGAAGGGGGAAGGGGCTGAACAACCTCAAAACCCTCCTGTTGAGAGCCTTCCCAGTCTCAAGAAATGTCTGCAAAAGGAAAATTTTCACAGGGAGTAGTCAGTGGAAAAAAAAAAAAATAAGGCATTTCACAAAACAGCTGCAAACGGCCACCTGAAGGCCAGGCCAAGGGAACAGAACTCTCCCAGAGCAATGTAAACAATTCTATAATGGAAAAAAGTTGAAGTGGTGGAAGCCACAGAAGCCACATTTGAACGGGAATGAGGAATAAAGTGCAAATGGCTCGTTCAGAGGGATGAAGGGTGGGATGGGAGCAGAGCAGTCCCGTGTCCAGGTGTCCTGAGGGGCACAGGGACACTGCCCCAGCCTGGCAGGCTCAGAGCAGCACCCCACAGCTGCTTCCCCAAAGCCCCGGGCTCCAAGCACCTCCAAACAACGCCTGGCAGAGCAGGGCTGGGAGCAGCAGCAGGATTGGGGGTGCATTTCTGTTTAGTGATGGTTTAACTCTGAATGGGGCAGGAACCAGCTTCAAACAGGCTCGAGGTGCCACCTTTGGAAAACCCTGACTGCAGCCAGGAGCATTCACTGCCATCCAGCTTTTTAATCCTCTTGACAAATAACACCTCCTCCACCCTCTCCTCCTCTGTGTGGGGCTGCAGGAAATACTGAGAGTTTTGCCTCCCTGCAATAGTTCAGTTTGTTTCAACACTTGGGGCAGTCCTCTGAGATGTCCCGTTTGGACTGTGACTGCAGCTCTACCTTTGCAAAAGACAAAACCCCCTCAAACCCCATCACACCAAACACTAAATCCCAGGCACTCTGGATGTGCTCCTTGCCAAACCAGGAAAAGCCACTGAAACTCAAGGCATGTAAGATCCTGAACACCAACTGCCTTTCCCTCACCCTCTTCCCATGACTTTTTTTTCCCTTTTCAGCTGCAAGAGGCACCAACAAAGGACAGCAGAGGAGAAATTGAGAAGCATTCTGCTGACTCGGGTGAGAAACATTCGCTTGCCACGGCTGACGACCAGCAGGAGCCTGTGGTCAGGCCGGAATGTGATGTGTTAGAAATATCTGTACCATTTGCAAATCAAACAGGACAAGATTTGCTCATCGAGATGAACTCAACATAAATCTATTTCTTAGCAACAGCAGTTCAGGGCAGTTTGGAAATCCCTGTCTGCACAACCCCAATGTCTCAGAGAAGGTAACTTTGAACTCTTGAACTCACGGGCCTTCAAAGGAGTTTTATTCCAGTGATTGAAGGCACCCAAGTTACTTAAAATAATATATTATGAAATTTCTGGGAAGTAAAAATCTTTTAATCTATAAATGATGCTTGGAAATTCATCTGTGGAAGTAGAAAGAGACAGCAGCCACATGTAAAAAAAATCATGAGTTAAAATCCTTAAAAACATGCTGATCTGTATAATTCCTACAGCAGAAAGTCTTTACCGTAAGGAAAAGTGACTGAAAATCCAATTAAAAATGAATCACATTTTCACATTATTAATCATTCTGAGCACCTGGACTGGGAAGTCAATTAAAGATCCAAACAAATCCTGTATCAAGTGTTGGTTTCTCACATGCCCCTTCACAGAAAGCCAGGCTGCTCAAGTGATACAAGAACAACCACATCTAATTTTAACCTTTTATTTTGGGGGAAGACATAATTTTAGACTGGCTTTAATTTAGAAACATTTCTCAAAGAAAAGTGATATGTCTGCCAGCAAGAAAAATATTACCCTGAATTCCTTGCTGAACTTAATGGACTAAAAATCTGTTTTCCTCCATGGAGAGCCTGCTTTTCACACTGGGTTCAAGACTCAGATTTGCACAGGGGGGGAACACGTCATGATGTATTTGATGGAGATAAAGTGGAAAAAGAAAAGCTTGATTCTCATGGGAAACATCCTCTGAGTGGTGCCTCAGGCCACGACTCATCCCATACTTATCCACCAAGTCACTACACCTCTCCAGAAAGTCACACCACAGTTACAGCATCCTTTTATCTCTGACAGCATGGACAAATCCCACAGAGAGAACTGCTGTGTGATTAAGAGGGAGGAGCTTGGTCTGGAGGTGGCTGGTAAATATGTGCAGTTTGTCTGTCTGTCTGTGTTACCAGATTAAAATGTCTCATGATTTTATAACGTCTGGTATGTGGTGCTGGCTGGAAATTTGGGCTGGGGATGGAGGATCCTGTACCTAGAGCATCCTCAAGTGACACAAACATCCATCAAGTGCTCAGGGCTGGGTTTAGAAGACCTTCACAGCCTTTCAAGCTGTGCTTTAATTTTACACTCACGTGGCTGTGGTTAAGTTTCTATTCCCACTTCAGCCAAGCCTTGCCCCACAGAGCAGAGCTGATGGAAATTCCAAATGATCGGCCACAAACTCTGAATTTGACTAAACAAGAGCCACTGAGGGAGCAGCACATGGCACCACTGCCTGTGGAAAGGGCCACAGTGCTGCTCTAAAGAGTAACATGAAAAACAGATATTTTTTTAAGGCTGTGCCTACATTACTTTCTGTAGGAACAGCTACACTCATGTCAGGGGGAGGCAGCATTGCAAGAATTCAAAATTTATCAAAGTTTATCTTCTGCTGCTGAAAGAAAAACATTAATAATATAATAAAACGCTCTGTCAGTGTTCTCTCCTTGCCCTTCCCATTTCTGAAGAATAAACCTCAGTGTCTATTCAAATTGCCACCAGCAGAGGTGATTGGCTTCAGAATCTCCAATTAGAGATCGTTTCTCCACAATTATCGTTATTTTCAAGCTGCTCCAGGAAGCAGGATGTGAAAGGTATAAAGTTCAGGCTGTGCATTTAAAAAAAAAAAAACAAAAAAAAAAACAAAAAACGTAGAAACTCCAAGGGACAAATGAGGAGAAAGCACAATGTGCCCTCCCGGCAGAGATCTGACACAACAAACGTTGAGGAAGTGGAGAGCAGATAATGAAAACAGGGCGTCAGCTTCTCAAAGGTAAAGTCCATCAACCTTCAGGAGGAAGAAAAGGGTGCAGCCATCACCCCATTAACTCCTCCATCACCCCATTAACTCCTCCGTCACCCCGGGACTGTTCCTGCACAGCCTGACCTGGCTTTACTCTCTGTAGGTTCCTACAGACACAACAGGAGCACACCCAGGGACCAAGACTTCAAATGAACGTTTTTTTCTCCTTGAAAACACCACTTTACATCTCAGATTTTTAAAATGCAAGCGAGCCACCAGAAGACTGAAGGAAAACCCAGGCTGCACAACTGATTTAGCAGCAGTGTCCAGTTAATTCAGACCCTCCCAGTTCATCAGTGCATTATTAATATCAATACTGCAGTTTCAAGCAGAACAGAGCCCAGGTGTGATGTAAGCAGGAATTTCTGATGAGATAATTGAAAAAGAGATTTTAAAAAAAGTTTTATGTTGAGTCACATATTCCAGGATATCTCAGTTCATTGTAGAAAGCTTAGGACAGCTGGAGGAAGTAATTTAAAGACAGGAAAGAAACAAAGGACAGAGTAAGAGACAAAAACGACCCTCACACACAGGCTCCATTTCAACTTATTTTAGAATTAATTTCTGCCTTCTGCACCCTCCACGTATTTTTCTTTCAATCACCTCAGCAATTCAATAGCAGTAACGTGAGCACAGGTATTAGATTAGACAGAACCTTTTTTATTTCCTTTGTTTTAGGCTTGCAAGTCGACGTGTGAGTTGGAGAACAGCGAGGGCTGGAAATGAACACCTCACTTCACAAAAAGAATTCAGCTCTGGGAAGGGGAGCACTGCTGCACCTCCCACCTGGCTGAGGCAGCTCAGCCTTTGTTTCTCACTTTTTCCTCCACACACAGAACCATCATTTTCTGGGTTACTCACAATAGTTTTGAATGATCTGCGTGGAAAGAGCAAAACCTCTCCTGAAGCTGATAATTACTATGAAAATACTCCTGTGTTAGTCACGAGGAAGTAAATGGAGAAAAAATATGAGAATAAGTTGTGTGGGTTTCTGAATTATTCTCTTTGCTTCATAAAAGTGGACTAAGTCCTATTTTGTGAGTTTCTCTTTTAAGAAGGGCTTTAGTAATTTTTATCAAGTCATCTTACAAGCTCAGCTCCTGGAACAAGAGAAAGAAAAGGAATTAGGTCTGACTTAAAAAAACCTTTCAGTAGTCCTGACAGGAAACCGTTTATTTGTGTGGGTTTGTTTTTTTTTTAATTATTTACACCACCAACATCTTTTTTTCCAAGATAATGGACTCAATTATTGCACAAATGTCTGGCTTTTAAATCTTCAAATTCTAACCTAAACCAGTTTGGGTAGGGCCAACATAAGGCTCATTTCAGCTGCAAACTGTGGCTGTTTGGGGAGGCCAGAATGTGACCCCTGGGTGAGGGGAACCAATTCAGAATGAAAGTGAGATGCTGAGCCCTCAAAGCCAGCCTGGCTCTCTCAGGGCAGCACTGCCTTTCTGCCTCACTTTTCTCTTTAAAAGCACATTTCTGCTCTTTTCTATTTTGCTGTGCCCTCTTCCACTCTGCTGCCGAGCAGCCCTGTAAGAATTCCTGACAAACTCACATATTCCAGCTGAAATATCCGGGCTGGACCTCGGCACAAGCATTGCTATTGTACCTCACATTTCCTGTTTGTGCTCGCCCAGGGCCTGGCCACCAGCACAAACCCCCTCAGCAGTTGCCCCCTCGGCTCCAGCAGCCACAAAAAAAATCCACATTTAAGCAACAAAAACACCAACAATGCAAACAGGCAGAGCTCAGCCTGAGCTTTTGAGCTGGGAGGAATTCGGTGCCATTCATCCCTTCAGGGATTTCACATCCCCAGGGACAGGGGATGGTACCGCGCCCTCAAGCACTGGTTTTAAGCACATTTTTTTGGGCAACATCTTTGACAATCCGTTTTTCAGAGCTGAAGTGAAACCAAAGCACGAGGCAGAGCGTTGGGTGGGGATGGCCTCAGCCCATGATCCCAACCCAGCACTCCACCTACTGTCCCCTGCTCTGACACCGCCACCTCATTCATTCATTTTCGGCAGCAAAGATCTTTCAGAGATGTACAAACACCAAAAATTCCTCATGGGTTACCCTCAGCCATCCTCTGCTGGTAATGAGGTGATTCATGCTGTTCATATTTTCATCTACCACCAACAGAAAACATCTCAGGACTGAGGAAAAAGCCATGTGCTGCTAAAACCAGTGTTTAGAGTCATTAATCATAATAGTTTTATTTCCTACAGAACCACATCATGAATACTATTTTTAAGGGTTGTTTTTAAAGAATTGTGAAAAACCTTTAATGGGCTTCAGGAAAATAAGCCAGCAGACTTGTTTTGAAAGTCAGAATGGAAAGGATTCTTGGAAGAGTGGCCTGCTTCCCTGCTCCTGCACTGAAGATCTGCTCTGTGCTCAGTGCCAAGTGCAGCACGAGAATTGTTTCCCAAAAAGCCATGTCAGATTTTACATCCAGGGCTGGCAACAACTGAGGAAGCAGCACTGAACTAGGAACTGACACACCAGACAATGTTCAGGCCCTTTCTAGCATCTAGAAAGCTCTCCAATCACAGGAGCAGCAATTAAAAGCCTGGTATCAAACTGACATGCTCAACCTGTTCCTCTTGCACCAAGGACTGGTGACCAAAAAAATCCCAAATTAGACGTGAACTGAAATGATCCTGAGGCAGCAACACCCCTCCCACGCTGAGGCTGCTTGAAATTCTACTTTTAGCAAACTGTTTCCAAGCACTCTCCTGTCAGCTAACCCCAGGATCTCTCCTGGCACCGGAATGCAGCTCCAAAAAGCAGCTGGTGAGAGATGCTCTGAAGGATCCAGACAAATGACGGCTTTCAACCCTGGAAAAGCAGCTAACAGGCCAGGGAAAGCAAACATCAGAGTCACTCATGTAGTGCAGCCATTGCATAACCACTTGCACGGCCTGCCCAGAGCCTGGGAATGGTCATATGCAGTAAATGGATGATGCAGAGGATTGAACTGAGGTGCACCTGTGTGACAGCTAAGGAGCCTGAGCAGGTGCCTACATGCCAGCAATTCCTCCACGTGCCCTCAGTGGCACAGACAATGCTGCAAGCCCCAGCAGAGCTCAGCACCACATGGGTGGGCCCAAGGGCATTGTTCTCCCAGCATGTAATTGCATTCCCAACAACCTCCCTGTACATACAGCTTTAAAATGAGCAATTAATTAAAAGCAATTTGAAAGCACTTACTGGGTCTATTCTCTATTGCCAGCAAATCCAGGCAATAAAGCAGGGGAGGATTTGTTTGGTGACTTCATTTCTTTGAGTCAATAGAAGAGTAAGTTTTACCATTATGAAGAAATATAATTGAAGTATATGGAACATAAAAAGTAGACCAACAGTAATGCAGAAAAGTTAATACTGAAAGCCCCACTTAATGTGTCATATTTCTACTTTTAGGGGGAATTGCTGTACAAATCACAAAGCAAAATAGTTACAACTCTTCCCTTTGAGAGCTGGAGCTTCTAACTGCATTGTTTCCAGATGGGTTAAATCCAGAGCACCACTCTGAAAGAGTTCACCCCTAAAAGCTGCAGCAGCAGCCTCATGTCAGCACTCCTTGTTCCCTCTCACAGAGCAGGTACCGAGCACTGTTTTACTACAGTGACAGCAAATTCCATGTACACCTTGCTGCTACAGCGATAAGAATATGAAGTTGAAGCACTTCAAACGCAAACAAGGTTTGGTAGGACCAGGAGCTGCTGTTTTTACACTCCCTCTGCCATCTAGTGGCAACAACCGCGTGGTTTTCACCGAGGTGCAAATCATGAGGTGCTCTGACAGGGCCCAGAAGGTGTTAACTGACCTGAGCAGACCATGCTAATCACTAAATCTTGCTCAGGAGAAAAAAAAAAAAAAAANTCTGGCTTCTTGTTGTTCCTGCACTCACTGCCCTCACAGAATTCCCTCAGTGAAACAGAAACATGCTTGTCTGCCTCATATATTTAATGCAAACCAGCATTTCTCCTGTAATATTACACTTCAGATGTTGGTGGTACATTTTTATTACATTTTACTCTATAACCACCTTCTAAATACTCAGTGTAATCTATTCAGTCTGATTCCCCTTCCTAACAAAGTTATGTGAAGCCTTCCCTTTTTATGTTCCAAATAAATACCTTCCCTAACAATATGAAACTCAATTTCTTTTCCTGGGTGACACATCTCTGTAATTTCTGGAAGGTTGTTAGCCTCCCAAACACCCAGCATAAATTATACTGATAAACCAATGGAGAAGTTGCATTTTCTATAAATTATTTCAGTGTCAGCTCAGGTCCATGAGGTTCACAAATCCCACAGGATAATCAAAGTGATATATTATGGAATTTAATTTTTCTACATTGAAGGAATTTAGAACTTTGATTTTTAAATATAAAGTAAAAAGAAAGGTTCCACCTCCTTTAAGAAAAGAAGTGGTGCTGTCTTAGGAAGATTTCAAAAAATCATCTTAGAGTGGCCTGGAGGGACAGTGCTCAATGCACAACTTGGTTTTGTTTAGCAGGAATTCCTTCCACAATCTTTAGGACAGAAAGTGCACTCAGAGTAAATCTGAGGCTGCTCATCCCATGCTTTTCCATCTCCCAGGCACTGCCCTGCTGGGGGGAAAGGCAGGAGTTTCTTGTGGTGTTTTCTGTATTATTGTTAATGATGAAAGCAGCTCAGAAAGTAAACATCTGTAATTGTTCCAAATACAAGATGACATTTGTTGCATGAACTGGTTTTAATTATTTTGTGGCCATGAATCCTTTTCTTGAATCCAGGACAGTGGTTTCATAACCCAGGAACCAATCCAATGGCCAAAAGCAAAACACACCCAAACATTTCCCTGACTTTCATAGCTAAGTTGAGATAAACAACATCATGCAAATTTTCATATTTTATCTTCATAGAAAAACATTGTTCTTGCTATTATTTTTAAAGCAAAATTAATACAGCCTGAACTTTAAACCAGCTGCCTGTTTTGGTGGCTTCAGTTAGAAAAATGATCATTTTAAGCTACTAAAAAAATACTCCAAAATTTTTTAAATGGAAACACTTGAGCTGCACACAGTAGAACAGGCTTCATTGAAA
Source organism: Toxostoma redivivum (assembly GCA_013397375.1). NCBI lineage: Eukaryota > Metazoa > Chordata > Aves > Passeriformes > Mimidae > Toxostoma > Toxostoma redivivum. The sequence goes on from VXBI01007494.1 coordinate 590,476, forward strand.
TGAGGAGATTAGAGGATAGAGCTTGCAGATTTGGCTCATTGTTTCAAAGCGAGGATTAACCAACAGCAGGCCAATATCCACAGTTCAACAAACACAGAGCTTGCAAACTACAGAACAAGGTGTAGAACTGAACAGCATTCACCAGAGCACCAACTTTAGATGTATTTAATGTTTGGATCTTGCAGAAAATGATTTATTCACCTCTTTTAAAATATGCAACAATTGAAGTACTCAATTCAGAAAGGACATGCTGTGGAAATATCCTTACCAAGTAGAGCAGAAAGGTGTGGAGACCTGTTCCAAGCCCAACAGAGGAGAGAATGCCCAATCCTACCCAGTAGGCACACCAGAAGAACTTCTTCTCCATGTACCGCACATACTGAGCAAGAAAAGTCACAAAAAAGAAAAAAAAATTAATTTTTGTATCTCCAAGGGAGAAAAATTAAGTTACAAGCTAACACAGACATTTATCTGGATTATAGCAACTGAAATAGACTCCTAAAAACTTATATTTGCAATTTATGACAGTAACAGCACAGATATGTAGAGGAAACAGTGCACTTTCAAAAGAAAAATTGTCCACATCTTAGAATCAGCAAGTTTCCAAGGAGATAGATGGAAACTCAGGTTCAATAGTAGGAGGGTGAAATCCAGAACAGGCTCATGAGGAGCAGTTCCCAGACAGTGTCAAGTGGAGCCCAGACAGCTCAGAGAATTGTCTGAACAGTTTAAAAGAAGGAATAAAATCAGCTGCACTCCCAGTGAGTCTGCTGGATGTTGAATCTTGGAGCACTGAGTAGCAGGTTTATTACTTTTAAGAAAACTTTAAAAGCTGGTTGTGTTCTGCACCCAGAAGTGAGGGGATGTGGGAAAGTCACAGCAGGTTCTGGACACTCCTTTACACCAGCCATGGACCAAGAGCACCAATGTGAAGTTTACACCAGTCTTACCCAGGCTCCAACCTGCCAGGGCACAAAAACAGCCTGAAAATGCCAAGTGACACCTCCTTAACTGGGAGCTGCTGTCACCTGAGGGTGACACTGCTCTCAGCAGTCCCAGAGGATCAGGTTCCTTCCCAGCAGGCTCAAGGAAAGCTGGCAAGTCAGGCCGTGGGTTCCAGAACTGCAGATCCCTCAGGCAGGCAGTGCCACAGCACAGCAGGAAGGATGCAATCAAGTTGTCTGGAATTGGGAACCTGCTCACTTCAGAGCTGTGACATCAGCTGGAACTGGTTTTTAAAAGGAAAATCTGAAACTCCAAGAGAAATGGGGAAGGGAAAGGTGCAGAGAGCACCATCACTAAGCTTAAGCCATGTCTTACACTTCCAGTGCTGCAAAAGCACCAGGCTTTGTGCTCACCAAAGCTCCACAAAGCCTTTAAACAACCATTTGCAAACAATGAGAAGCATCACAGAACCAGAAATAGAATCTGATCCATGCAGCCATTTTATATCTCTGTATGTGCCTGTCCTAGCTGGGCAGGAGACCCTTCCACAGAAACACAAGAATCATTCCTTGGGAACCACGAAGCTCTGCCACGACTCAGGGTAACATTTCCCCTCAGGAGCTCCCACCACTCTTAAAATCTTGCTGACAGCAGCTGTGAGGGAGTGCTGCAGCACCCGAGGTGTGCTTCACTCAGGAACAGATGAGACACCCCCAGATCCACCAGAACAGATCAAACAGCACAGCTCATCCCTCCCCACCTCTGAAACACAACTGATGCACACCCAGCAGAGCAGTCACAACTCGAGAAACAAAACCTCAGTGAACAGTCTGAATGATCCATTATAAATTCATGGAGGTCCCAGCACAATTCACTGAATTCCCAGGCCAGGGAAGGGAGGGGGAGGCAGGGGAGCAGTGGTACCTGTTGATGTGTTCCCTCGATGTAGTACATGGCTGTGAGCACTGCCAGTGCCAGCAACACACACACCAAGGCCCCTCGCCGCCGCCACAATCTTAAAGACAAATGGCAAATTAGGGTTTTTCATCATTAAACATGCATTTCAAAGTCACTCAGCTACCTCTGGGGACTGGGGCTGCCTGGATGTGCTCAGCAGGGACAATGGCAGCAGTGTAAAGCTCCCAAGGAAATATCTGGGGAGCTTTTGCTCTTTAGGGAAAAATCTCCGCATCGCTGTCAAGCGAGATCAAAGTTCAGCCACGCATATTTTATTTTTTCTTTAATAAAGAAAAACAAAGTAACTGTCTGAAAACAAACACAAGCTGAAAACAATTCAGCTTCTGGAGCCAAGAGTCAGACCCGGGCCCTGAGCAGCAGCTGTGGCCACGCACAGAGCAAAGCAGGCCCTGCACTGGCCCTGGGCAAGGAGAGCTGGGTGGAATTCAGAAGTGCTGATTTCCAACTGTGCTGCTGGGCAGAACCACAGTGACAGTCCCAGGAACAAATCTTTACATTATTTTGTTTCCCCTCATCTATTAAAATTAGGCTCCAAATTTAATAAATATATTTTAGGTAACTCTGAAGCATTAGGTGAGTAAAGGGAGAAAAGTATTTTCCAAAGCAACTTGCTACCAAATAATTTTTGAGCATGTTTGGTTTTACTGGGTTTTTTTCTGCTTGATCTGTATGTGGCCACACACAGATTAGGAAATACATTTATTATTTTCCAGAAAACACTATTATATTGTCACCTAATTACATATAAAAAAGCAAGTCCTAGGATAACTTAAAACTCCCAGAGTATAATAGCAAATTATGAACATAACTTATCCATTTAGACAGAAAAATAGAATGTGAGGCATAGTACAGGAAAACAGTCACAAATATTTCATATTAAGCAAACTTAAAAGAGCACACAAAATATTTTAAAATTAAAGTTAGTGCTGCTTACATTAGTGTGACAATTGAATTTTCAAATGGTTGTCACTCAAAACACAATTTATGCAATGGAACACAGGAGATCATTAAGAGTCAATCTGAGGTCTCAACTTAATAGCTTGTAATAGTCAGGGTTATTTTCTGTAAAGATTCTGTCAGGGGAGTGCCAGACAACTGAATGTGCTGCTCAGCAGAGGAGGCAAGTGCTATCTGTAAAAGAACTGGATGTCTGGGAAGCCAAATAAGACTTGAGGTCTTAAAATAAATCCTCAAGTGTTATTTCAGCTTAGTTTAAATAAATGCTTGGATATTGTCAGAAATTACAGATGTCAGACCCAGTAAAACAGTTCTCAGAGACAATTCCTAATGGTAGTTAAAAGAATGCATAATAAAATAAATAGGCTTGGGGGGTTGATTTTTTGGGGGATGTAGAAGGGAATTAAGACTACACTACATAAACCTGGCATTTTTCATACAAATAATTTCAAAAGAAAATGGCAAACTGAAGTTTCTGCCAGTAAATCTGAACTGCCAGCACCTCCAGCCTAGCCCAGAGGGGGGGTGAGCAAAGCCCAGGCTCAGCTCTGCAGAGGAGCAGCCCAGCAGCTGGAGTCACCCAAGGTGACATTAGATCCTGACTGGGAAGAGCTCTGGAAGCTCAGTCCCAAGCTCAGCAGAGCCCAGTTACCAACACAAGCACTGCATGGCTGCTGCTCTTGGCATTTTCACTGCAAACTCTACTCATGTTTAGGCAGCCCAAACCCCCAGGCCTTGTGCCTTAAGAACTGGCTCTGCATTTCAGCACTAGCAGGGAATGGCAGAACTGCTCCTCACAAATTCTGTCACTGGAATAAAAGCTGGTTTTATCCAGTGTGAAAATAACACTCGGGGAAAGTGCTTTAATAAATCATTTCCTGCTGTAAAAAGGCCCACAGAGAAGCAACTAAGCTTCATTTACAGCATCATAAAGATCACTGCAAGCTCCACAGAGCCCTGATCTCTGCCCTGGCTGAGCTGTTTGAAGATTACTCGGTGATACCAACACCTGCATTAGGTCAGTGCTTAACACTGCAGCCATAACACAATATCCCTTTGCCTTAAGGATCCCTAAACACTGTCCCACTCTTTTAAATTGGAATATCCAACTCTTCAGAAAGGCAGCTTGCCATTTTCTCCCCCAAGCACCTTGCTGCATTTATGTAATTTAGGCAGAAGGTCTGAGAGCATGGCTACAAGTGTGGGATGTTCCAGCAGCCACCTTTAAGGGACAAAAATACACATGTTCTCTGGAAAAAAAAACAGTTTTCAAGTTGTGAATCATCAGGGAAAGTGAGATGTCAGAATGACCTACTGAATCAGAGCATGGGTTTGCCCAGAACGCTTAGTAGAAGTTAAAGAAATGATCTTTACTTTATGGTCCATTCCTTCAAGTTTATTAGAGTTTCCAGGCAAAAATACTGCAAGGTAACAAGCGGTTTTTTCCACAGAACAATATTCAACCTCTCCTCTCGCTCCCTCCGCTTCCGCTCACTCAACATCGAGGAATCTGCAAATGAAAAGCAAAAAAAATAAAAAAGTAAAAGCACAGGCTGGCAGGACTGTTTTTTTGTTTGGTTGGTTTGTTGTTTGGTTGGGTTTTTGGGAGGGTTTTTTTTTGCTTGTTTTCTGGGGTTTTTTTGTTTGTTTGTTTTGTCTTTTTTGGGTTTTTTTGTTATATTTGTTAGGAAGTTAATGCTCTTGGTCATCTTTTCTCCTGATCCCAGAGCATTTGGAATGAGGTGACATGCAGGGAATGCAGTGGTTTGCTCCCCCCTGGCACTCAGGGAAGCAGAGTGCCCCAGGGCTGGCAGCTGAAAGCAGCCAGCACCTCCAGTCAAACGTGACCTGAGCACCTGCTGCAGGGACATTTCCCCCTGAAATCCTGAGCTGGTTCTTTTCCAGCAGAGCTATTCCTGCTTCCAGAGGATGGAATTACACCGTGTAACTGGAGAGGAGCACCTGCCCTGCCAGGCAGGAGCCTGCAGCTTCTCCCAGACTCCTCCCTGCAAAGGAGCTGCTCTTGGAGCACAGCCCTGCCTGGGACTGAGCTCACAAAAAGGCTTTTCTAACCAAGGTGTTACTTTGTGCTCACAACAAGATGAGTAAAACTCAAAAATCGAGCTGGTTTTTTGGAGAATGGCTTGTTCAAAGGTTGTCAAGCTAATGAGCAGTAATAATTTTTAAACTTTTAAAGTAAAGGAATTCTGGAGTAAGATTTTAAAAATAATACCAGTAAACAATGAAAAAATACACTTGTATCCAAAGAGACACCAAACTTGTTTAAACATCACTTACTAGACAGTCACAACACATGTATTCTATTTTGCACTGGAACAATATTAACACATTTTAGATTTTTAAAAAGCTTTTGCATTTAAAATATTAACCTAATCTGATCTCCAGCATATTGTAACCCAAGATGTATTATTTCAGTCTTACTCCAGTAATTGAAACATTTTGCCTTATCAGATGCTGATATTTACATAAAAATTGCAGATCTCATTAGTCACACAGCCCACTTAATTTTGTATTCCTTAGCTGTAAAATCACTTGCTTAAGATGAACTAACAGAAATCCTGGCAGATACTGAAGATTCACATTCCCTCAGAGTTACAGAATGATTTAAGTCTTTAAGTAAAAGGCTTTAATTTGTTCCATACATACAAACATGCAGTTAATCTTTTACATTTAATATGTGTAATAAAAATGCTTCAACCTTGTTTTTATGACCTTGTTTTTAATAAAAGGTCGTAAACGACAATGGTGTAAGACTGCACACAACTTGAGAAATCACTTGATTACAAAACTTAATTAAATATGGAACTGGCACATTCAAAGCTGACAGGAAACAAACAAAGATGATTATAATTTCCATGCTTTACTACACAGCACAGATTATTCAGTGACACAAAAATCTTCATTAACTGTTTTCAGGTTATTTTTCATGAGTTCTAAACATTAACCCCAGGCTACTTCACACATACCAGCAGGAAAAACAGAGGAGGTGAAGTAGTTAAAATTGTTTTGTTGGTAATTTATCACTGAAACCAATAAATTATAGTGACATTGAATTTCAACAGAACAGCTAGAAATTGGGAGAGTAATAACTGGATCTGTCTCAGCGTAAAACAGATTTTTATTACCAAGAACTGACTTTTCAGTGCCAAAGGGTGGGGCTGTACAGCCTGGCTTCCACAGCCACACATTTGCCAGCAGAGTTTAATTTTTTTAGTTTTGTTGTTGTTGTTGTTGTAGCTCCTGTTGGTACCCAGGTCAGCTTTGTGGGGCTTAAATGTATTTGGATTATAGATCGAGAACTTTGAGAGGGGAAAGGAGTGTAGGAGAAATGTGAATGGAAATACATCAATCTATTCCATGGCTTTGAAATCCTAAATCCTTCAGGTTTAGAGCTGACTGAGGTGTCTAAGATTGATTCAGGCAGCAAGGCCCTTTGCATTATGTGGGCATAAAGTCACAGAATCCCAGAATGGCCTGGGTGGGAAGGGGCCTTAAAGCCCAGCTCATTGCACCCCCTGGCACGGGCAGAGGTGCCACTCACTAGGTGTCAGGTGGCTCCACCCGGCCTGGTCTCAACAGAGAACCAAAATCAATTCCTTTTCAATCCTGTGCTGTTTTACACCCCAAACACAGAGCTGAGAACACAAAGTGATTTTCCACCTACCTGTGAAGTTGCCATTGTGCTGCTCTTTGCTCATTCTGATGCGCCTCTGGTCACAGTCTGTGCCATTCTCTGCCATTTCATAGATCAGTCACGTGTGGGGATCTAAGAGCAGGAGAAACCCAAAAAGGACAAGGGGTGTTTCTGGTTAGGAGGACTCCACAGGCAAAGGACACAAACACCCAGCAGCTCTTCAAATCCACCTCACACTCATCCTGCATTACACCACCAAACAGGAGAAAGTGATTCAGTCCCTGCAGTGACAAAGATTAAAACATTTCCACCTACATAATTCTAAATTTTTCACTCAAATGACAAAACTCCCTCACTTGTAACAGCTGAACAAAAGCTCATTAAACAAACCCCTTCCACGACCCAACCCACTGTTTGGGCTCCAGGAGCAGCAGAGCTTCATACAAACCTCACTTCCATCCTGAGACTGCTGCTGCAGGTGTGCTCCTCATCCTGGCACTAAAGCTTTGCAGTTGTCACCATGTCAAAAACCTCCCTGGCTCACAGATTAGCCCCGAGTGTGGTAACCAAGATACAGAGCTGCATCTCCTGCTTTGCACAGCCTGCTACCTCTGAAGCACAAAAGGCAAACTCTTCAGAGGACAAGAGCTGGATGGAAGCTTTGCTGACACTGTCCATGCTCTCTGCTGGCTTAGCCTGTCTCTAGAGAGATCAGCCCTAAAACAAAACCCCAAAAGAACAGATGTGGTTTTTCTTATCCAGGAGAGTAAATAATGCAAGAAATGGGAGCCAGCACAAACCAGAGTGTTGCAAGAGCTGCCTTTTTTTTTTTTCTTAAAAAAAAAACCCAAACCTGAACAGCTGACACTTCTTATGCAATAAAACACAAAGAGAGTAACCAATGAGACTCCTTGTTTTAAACACACTCTCTTGAATCTTAAAACAGTTTCTAGAGTTTTATTTGGAAAAGAGAGTCCTACAAAGCTGAAGAATTTTATTTACATTTCTCCCTGTAAGCACACTTGATTTACAGGTTTTGATATGTTGCTTTTGTTGGAAAGAAAAGTGATGCAATATTAAAATGACAGGTTATATAAAACTGTCCAGTGGAAGAAATTAAAGTTCTACAGAAAAAATACTTCCCCATTGATTTATGTTAGGCTTAAGAGCCAAGCAGCAACTCAGGTTTGGTAAACAGGAGTGAGATCACCCCTTGGATTCAGACTGCAATAATTTTGTCAAATTTTTAAATTAAATGTTCAAAGATTTCAGATGCTGTATTTGACTTTACCAGGGTCTCACAAGTCAGTTTTAGAAAGGTGTTTTTCTAAACAGGTACAAGCCTTGTATATTACTTGCAATACAGATAAAATTGCTAGCTAGAATCTAATTACTAAAGGTTCTAGTTAAAATCCAGCAGTCAAAGGCACTGAGGTCTCAGGAAGGAGCCCTTTCTCCAACACCTCCCCCTGACACAAAATGTGCAGGAACAGAAATCTGTCTGGTTAAACAAGGCAGCAGAAACTCATCTCATGCATGTTACAGCTTCTACCCACTGCAACATGAACCCCAGAATACCCAAACCACCTAAAAAATGAACAAACCACCTCTGCAAAAGCTGAAAAATGCCAAGGGCTCCGGAGTCAGCCAAGGACAAGAGGCCTGAGCTGCTGCAGTGGGAGCTCTGCAGCATCACCTGCAAGCCAAGGACTGCTCAAACCCCAGGGAAATGTGAACCTGTCCCTCTCCCCAGGTGAGTTTAGGGCAGCCTGACACTCTGGAGCTCCCCCAGTCCTCAGCTGAGGTTAACAGTTGCTATGGCAATATCAGGATCAAATGTTCAGCCACCCCTTCATTCCATCAGGACAGGAGGAGAGTGGAGTGTTTTGTTTCTGGCTGCACTCAGTTGTGCTTATTTTTATATATATTTAAACAAGTATTTCTGAACATTTACAATGGAAGGTTATATACACACATACCCATGTATACACCACATGAATTTGCACACACAGAGCTCAAACTGCAGAGGGCAATATTTAAATGACACACCCACACACAGCAAGCCTGATGTTCACAGAAAGCTGCTTAGGAAGCAAAAGCCACCCAGAGCTGTTGAGCACACACAGCAACACTAAAAAAAGTGTTCTGGCTTAGGGAACTTAAGTCACATTTTGTTGACTTAAATATAGCAAAGATTAGAAAAAAAAATGCCACAAATTTCAGTGGAAGCCACACGTTCCTCATTTGGAAATCCATCTTTTTTCACAGGTGCAAATCTAGCCTTCAGAATTAGAGTCTCAATTGGTTTGGTCTCTGCTCTCAGCTTAATTGCACTCCAAGGAAGTTCATTTAGTGCAATGCCAACTGCTCTCCCTCCATGTTTGATGCTAAAGCCCAGGCTTGCACAACATGAGTTCCAGTGCAGTCCATAAAACTCCTGCATCTCTGGGGGTCTCAGGTGTGCTGTTCCCAAGGCATGACAGCTTTTTTTTTCAGGAGCTCAACTGCCAGAGCCACTTTTACCCTGCCTGCTTGGAAAGGCACTAATCCAGGATTAGCTTTGCATAACACCACCTCAAGTATGTTTGCACTGAAGCAGATAAATAATCCCTTTCCACACTTCTGTAGGACAAATACTTGTCAAGAAGGTCTTAAAGTTCAACCATTCTGCAGGAAAGTTTTAAAAATTCCTATTTAAAACCACAGCTGACTTGGAGATGCCTATCACATGGCAGGGCTGAAGGGGCTGCAAACCCTTCCTGGCTCCAGAAAACAACCTCCCTGGTTTACCCAAGTCTAATTATACTTAAAGCATCTTAGCAAAGGGACTGGAGGATGCACATCCCCTCAGCTCAGCACCCTTGATCTGCTGTGCTGCTTGATGCCCATCAGAACCACTGGTCCTGCACTAATGCCTCCCCACAGGGATTAATTGGAGTGGGAGTGTGCCCCAAAATGGAGTTACCCTTCATTAACTCACTCCATATTCTCAAGTCTACACCCAATCCATGAGAGCTCATCACAGGAAATTAAATTCCATCTGCTATACAGAAATTCACTTCTGACAGATGCTGAGAAAGACACAGAGCCCATCTCTAAAAATAAATTTGCCTACTACATGGAATACTTAGCAGCAAACATAAAAATAAACTATTTAAAAGAGCGAGGAAAACAACAGTGGCCAGCTTTTGTATCAGGATGGCTTAGATCATTTGTTAGAGCTGTGCTCACACAAGAACTGCTTTGTAGGGCTGAACAAAGAGCTCACAATACACCACTAAGCTTTAGTGCAACCCAAAACATGAAGCATAAAAAGACAATTATTACTAGTCAAAAATGCAAATCGATCAACAAAAAGGGTTTTGGTGACTGTGACTGGCACTTCACAGCATAAGTGAGACAAAGCAAAAGAAGCTATCAGAGAATGAGAACACAACAAAATTGGGCACTGCAGTATCTGTTCTCTGTAATCAGAGAAAAGGACAAAAGTCTCTTCTCTGGAGCTCTGGGGAGGCTGTGGAAGCACCCAAGTGTTGGGAAGGAACCAGTTTTGGACAAGGCACTTGGGTGTCTGCACTCTCAGTTGGAGGAGCAGAATGTGGACTCATGTTCTGTACTCAGGATTTTTGGAGGACTCCTTTCCAGTGTGCTGAAACGACAAGGAAGCTGATTTCCTATCTCACTGCTCTCCCAGATATTGTTTGATTCACTAATTCTTACCACTTCTTACTGGCAGAGCCCTGACTCTCATCTCCATCAGTTCCTGCTCACACAGCTCCCAGAACCAGAGTTAGAGCTCAAGGCATTTTGTTGCCAACACATAATTTCCAGTTATTTCTTGCACTTAAAGCCAAATGTTCCAATCCTGCTGCTTTTTTCTCCTCAACTTTTCTGATATTCCTTCTTTTTCTTCTACACCCCTGTTCTTCAGTTACAGTAAGGAGAAAAAAGGATTAAAATCCAGCCTTTCCAGGTGGGTGAAGAATTGCACTAATCTAGACAGTGCTGCACATCTGTGAGAGGGGTTTTTTTCCCCAGTCATCACATGCTCTACAGAGAGAATAAGTTAACAATTCCCTGGCAGAGACACAGCTTGGAGAGCACTTTCCCTCGAAAGCCAAAGCCTGCCTGGCACAGAACACATTCAGGTGAAGGATGGGATCAGTTTGGAAGTGAAGCATTACATACCCCTTCCAGTTCCTCACAGTTATTCCCTCTCCACCAATTCTCCAGGATCTGAAGGCGGTGGAAGAGCCCAACCAGGTCCTCAGCTCTGCAGCACTTGAGCCCAAAGCAACTCCTCTTGCAAAGCTGCTGCCCCTACAGAGCAAGAGAACACTGTTCATGTGACACTGCAGTGACACAGCCCCTCACTTGGAGGTTAATGACTTTCCTGAAGATGACAGACAACAGAAAAAGTAACTGCTTGATTTTTTTTTTCCCAGTCCTTCAGCACTCCTGGGAAGCTTTCAATTAAAATAAATGAGGCCACATCTGAAAGATGTTCCAAATCTCCACAGATTTTGCTATAATGGGTTATTTTGATATGAGTGCATTTATTCCCATACTAAAAATGTTTTCCAAACTAAAATAGTTCAATTCCTCAAAGGAGAAGTAATTCAGTTAAAGACCACAGGTTTCCATTTTGTGGGTTATGCCTCTGTACACCAGACCTATTTTCTAATTCCTACCCAAATAAATCATCTTAGAATTCAGAGTTAAAATTCCTATTTTTTTCCAAAAAGACTTTGGGATGCCTTTTAGGAAAGACTGTTGTAACATGAGCTTCAGGGATGCCATGCAATTTCTTCTGAGTTAACTGAAGTTCTGTCCCTGCCATTAAAGCCACACATATTAAACTGATCTTTTTGGTGTATTTTTTTTTTCTGGTGAAACATCAATTTTGATAACATCCAGCAGTAGAATCAGGTGCTGTAATAAAGCAGCAGAGATGCTGTGCAATAAACAGATGAAAAGGTGAGACCCAGGGACAAGAGCATACGCAGAGGAAGCACAGCACAGATGAAAAGGGATGAACACAAGGACCTGACAAAGCCCAGAGTGGCTGAAAGCAGCTCCTGACATAACAAATTCTGCTTTTCACAGGAACAGTCTCTAAGTGGAGCCAATTCAGGTTTCACACTTGGCCATCCAGTGAGGACACCCTGCCCAGACAAGGCTCAAAGAGGCCAATTCTGAGCCTTGGGAGAAAGAAAAATATTATTTTAATAAGCTTGAAATACCCTGAACAACTGCCTGCCTCACTAATAACATGTCCTGGCCCCCTCTGGTCCAAGCAGCACCAAAATCAGCAAGGTTTGGTGGTTTTGGTGCTGTCCCAAGACTGTTTGAAGTTGGTACAAAAAGCTCAGTGTTGCAACACCTTCAATGCTGTGCCCTTCATCCCCAGGGAATAGCAAAGTCCACCCAGCTCACACTTGTCCACAAGGAAGAGAAGTTAAAGTTCCAACCTGCAGGTAACTCTGTCTCCCATCACAATACATCAGGAATTATAAAAACTCACAGTTTTTAAAGAAATAAAATCTCCAAGCGTGCACTTCTGGCACAGATCACCCTAAAGAGAGCTGTTCACCAGATGCAGTCAGAGGCAGTTATGACATTCAGAATACCAAGAAAACAACTTAGAAAAAAGGCTTTAAGGTGGAAAGAGTGCAGTTGTTCCAGCCTACTCACCTTCCTCATTGCTACCACCCACTTGAAAACTACTGAGTCTCCTCCTACCCTTGCCCACAGTAATTACTAACACCCTTGGTCTCAGCAGCTCAGCAGGACAAGAAACAAAGCTCAGGCTAATAAGAGAGCTCATCTCCCATTGCACAACTGGAAACTGGCTTCTGAAACCCTCTTCTGAAAACAGGGGATGAAGCCATCGTTAGAACTGTCACTTATCCCACAAGGAAAGTCTATTCCATGCTGCAGCAATAATGGATTGGAAGAAGGAGGACTGACATAACACAGACTGTTTCAATGGGAAAATTAATGCATTAAGAAGAGCTCATGTATGTTATCATAAGGTGTTATAAAGCATGAGACCCCTCCATCAAACCGAGGTGAAACAACCTCTAAAAGAGCAGAATTCTTAACAGCAAAACAGCACCAAAACCCACTGCCCAAACACAACCATGAAAGAGTAACACCACACTTTCTCCACCTCAACCCACATTGTCACCATTAACTAAACCAGGATAGCCACTTGTTGGTAAGCACAAAGCAGAGAAAACAAGGGCAGGAGAAAACCCTGAAGAAATGCCACAGGTGCAGTTGAAAGGGGATAACCTGGATCCACAGCACTTTACAGATAAATAGCTGCTATCAAAGCACTTATCATCCCTTCCCTCAGGTCACCTACATGACCTGCCAAGCGTCTGAGAGGCAAAACTGGAATAAAACGGGAACCTCGCTGCTTTATCATCTGTAAACACCAGATAAAATAAAAGCCAGAATAAAAGGTGCTTAAACCAAGCCAGCAGAAATATTCTCGAGGATTTGGGCCTCACAGCCACAAGCCCCAGGCAGTCCATGGGGATGCAGGGATAACCAAGCCGGGAAAGCACAGCACATTTCTAGTGGAAAAGCAGACAAAGGCCATGGGTATGTGACTCTCCGCAGGGAGAAGGACGGATTTCTCCCTGTGTCATCAGGCACCGTCCCTTGGGCTGCAGCAGGGCGAGTCTATCCCACCCCTCCCGGGGCTTTGGAAGAGCGGAGCCGCTCTCCAGCGGGGTGAGATGGCAGCGGCTCCCTTCTCGCCCTCAAAGCCGGCGAGCAGCAGCCTCACCTCCCACCCTGCTCCTCCACAGCGTTCCCGGCCACCCCCCGGCTCCTACACGGGTCCCTCAGCACCGGGGGCCGGGGGTCCCCTCCTGCCGAGCGATGAGGGGGAGACGAGCAGCGATGAGGGGAAGACGGGGCAGCGATGAGGGGTCCCGCTGAGGGGCCGGTAACGAGACCTCCCGCCCGCCAGGACAGCCCCGAGCCCGGCCCCGCACTCACCACGCTCCAGCAGCTCCGCTGGGCCCGGCACAACGCGGAACTGGGCCCGGCACAACACGCCCCGTCCCGCCCCGGGCTCCGTCACTTCCCGAGCGCCGCGGCTCCGTCAGCTCCGGGCGGGCACGGCCGGGCGGG
>VXBI01007494.1:604217-636747 GCA_013397375.1 Toxostoma redivivum
GAGCGCTGAGGGGGATGCTCCCTCATGGCTCCCTCATGGCCCCCTCATGCTCCCCCTGAGGGCCGCGGGGTCCCGCACGCTTCGCTCCCCTCTCGGTCTTTGCCCTCTGTGTCCGCTCGGGCTCCAGCGCGGCCGGGCCTGGCGGGGCTGAGGGCCCGCGGTGGAGCTGGAGGCGGCCCCGCTCCTCGGCTGATTTTGGGGTATTGGCTTCAAACCTCCAGCGTTTCACTGTTTCTCTCCTCGTTTCTAGGTGTAATTTTGACATGAGGAAAAGCTGAGAGATTTGGGCGTGTTCAACCTGGAGAAGAGAAACTCCGGGACTGACCTAATTGTGGCCTTCGGTACGTGAAGGGAACTTACAGGAGAGGTGGGGCAAGACTATTTACAGAGGCCTGGGGTGACAGGACAAGAGGGAATGAGTTCAAATTGGTAGAGAGGAGGGTTAGAGTGGGTATTAGGAAAAATGCTTTCCCTGCGAGGGCAGTGAGGCCCTGGCACAGGGTGCCCAGAAAAGCTGTGGCTGTCCCATTCCTGGAAGTGTCCAAGGCCAGGCTGGACAGAGCTCGGATAAATCTATGATAGTTGAAGGTGTCCTGCCCATGGCAGAGGGTGGAACAGATGAACTTTAAGGACCTTTCCAACACAAACAATTCTGTGATTCTACGATAATTTGCCATTTTATCTTAGCTCTGCTTGCTGAGTCAAAGCCCATCACCAGTGAGGTGTTTGCAGTCAGAAAGCCTTGTCTGGGGAACTGTTCCTTTGTGTTTCTAACAAAAGTTCTTTGTCTTCAAATACCCAAGTGGAAACCTGGTGAGAGCACAAGAAATGCTCTCAGAAGCTGAGAAACGCCCAAGTAAATTCTGCCTTTCCCCTCTTTCAGAGTCAGTCTCCACAATCCACCATGATTTCCCTCTTTGAGTCCGAGTACCTGAACATCATCATCGGAGTCGCATGCGGCGTGTGCCTGGGCTGGGGCATGCGGGGGAGGCTCCGCAGGAAGCCCGGCGCTGGAACAATGCCAGAGCCTTCCAACAGCCTGGGGGGCGAGGCCGACATCATGGGAGAGTCCGGGGAGCTCAAGCTGGTGCTGATCGTCCGCAACGACCTCAAGATGGGCAAGGGCAAAGTAGCAGCACAGTGCTCCCACGCTGCTGTCTCTGCCTACAAGCAGGTTCACAAAAGGAATCCCGAGCTCCTGAAGCAGTGGGAATATTGTGGACAACCTAAAGTGGTCCTCAAAGCTCCCGATGAAGAGACTCTGGTGCAGCTCCTGGCTGAGGCCAAGCGCCTGGGGCTGACTGTGAGCTTGATTCAGGATGCTGGGCGCACTCAGATAGCTCCAGGCTCCAGGACAGTCCTTGGGATCGGACCAGGACCAGCTGATGTCATAGATAAAGTTTCTGGTCACCTTAAACTCTTCTAAACTGGTACCAAAAAGATCTGGACGTATTCATGTATGTCAGTACTGAAGGGATAAAAATGCGAGTTGGGTTTTTTTCCACATTTTCCCTCATGGTTAATAAAATAAGCAAGTTTTGTAAGATTTAAGTTTGTAAATTGTGAGTCTCTCTAGCTTGTGTTCCAAAAGGGGGAAAGAAAATTCTAGGCTGAGGGCAGTTGAGGAAAGCAGAGCTGGCACAAGAAGGAAGCCAAATTTCCAGCTTGTGCAGTTGGTTGAGGATTTTGCACGCTGGTTGATAGTGTAAGAGTTTCTTCTTTCTGCCTGTTTTTTGTAGTGAATACATTCTTTAATTCAGAAAGGCTCAGCTGGTCAAGCAATTAAGAAGTGGAACTGTAGCCAACTTCCTGCCCAAACTGCTGCAACAACTTGTAACTGCTACCAGGCTGGCCAGTTCAACTGGATTTGCAGCCCAGCCCAGTAGACAGCTGTGGGGAGCAGCTGTAAGCTGAGCTTCTCTCTGGAAGGGTCTGTGCAGCTCCTACACGTGCAAAAATGCGCAGTTAAACCAAGGTGTGGGGAGTTACCTCCATATAAACAACTGGGCACTCAGGGACAGATTTAAATCCTGGTGTTGCTGGGATTAACAGGCACTTCTGGGTTGAAGGAAGCAGCCTGTTATAGATATTACTGCACAGTTCCGAGCACCTTGGGGGTTCCAGTAAATTCTACTTGAGTAGAATTTTGTGAGTTTGTGAGAGTTCTGCACCCAAACACCTTTGCCAACCTCTCAGCACGTGTTCCAGCTGAGTGTTGTGAAGAGTCTGTAGATCAGGGAACAGGATTGATCTCCATCTCCAGCCATCCACACAGGGAATGGCAGAGGGGCTGCAATGCCAATAAACACAGAGGATGGAAGTGTTTTTATACTGCACCTCGTAATCCTGTTCAGAGGCTCACTGCAGACTTGTGCTCCACCCCTGCTGACCACAGAGAGCCTGGGGCAGGTGAGGCCCCATTCCATGCAAGTGCTGCAGTGCCCCAGGATCACAGCACAACACAGGAGGAGGAAGGATCTGCATCCTGATGCCCAGTGTGGCTCCTGGTCAAGAGACAGGAGCTTCTAGAGCTGTTGGAAATCTGCCCCTTGCTGTCAGACTCGTTACACTCAAATATGACAGTATTCATAGAGAAACATTTAAGTCAATTTTATTTGAAGCTAAATATGTTTAAGGCAATTTACATACCTAGAACATGATCTCAATTGAACTGGCACACCCTACTACAATCCTAATGTATCATCTGGTCGAATATGCTGGAGTTGACCACAGTGCAGCCAACTGGTGAAAAGTGCTATTTTCATCTCTCTGGCATAATCTTTCTCTAGAAAAAGCATTACATATTGTCCTGTATTGCCCCCTCAGTGCAAGACCCCACTACTGGTCCCCATTGCTGCTCTGCTGCTGGCCCCTCAGACCCTTGGCTGCACACACCTGCATTGCCCCACACGACCAGCACTGGAATACTTGGTTTGAGTCCAAAGGTCCTTTTTTTGAAGACAGTAAAGTGAAGCTACCACTATGCAGCATGTCCACAGTCCAGTAATTTATTTTTAAATTGCGTAATTTCAAATTGCACAAACAAAACTGAACAGCAATATGCTTGAATTCTCTCTTCTGTACACTCAAAACAGTGATCTAAAACACCACAATATCCAACATACACAAACCTCAGGGCAGGGTTAGTAAATACACAGATTGGAATCATGGTGCTCTGTTCCTGAATGGAATGTCCCACAAAAGCACAGGATACAGCACAACATAAGGTCATCTGTTACATATGGAGTGAGCAAAAAGACACTAGCATTTTCTATATGCATAACTGGAAAAACCTGCATAGGTTAAGGGAAAAAAAGAAAACAAAACAAAACCCAAAACTTTTACTCATTTTAAGTCAGGCAAGGTTGTCTGTACGCATTTTAAATTCTTTTAGAGCTATGCAATCCAACCCAGGGAGGATATGCTGATTAGTGTTGTCTCTTGTCAGCAGTCTTGCAAGGTCAAATACAAGTATCTTGGCTTTAGCTTTCTCCAAATATACAGTGAGATTTAAATGCATTTAGAATAGACAGTACATACTGTAAGCTGCTCACATACAATGAACTTAAGATTCAATATTAGAGTGTAACACTATAGAGTGCAAATCAGAATCTTCACAATAGACTTAATGGTAATAAGCAGTCCTGCAAAAGCCCACTTGAACAAAGTCGTTTAAACTATTCCCCGTCTGAAAGTAAAAGTCTAAATGACATGGAATGTGAAAAAAGATTTAACAGAAGTGATTCAAATCGTTTGCTCTAGAAAAAACAGTCCTTCATGAAATAAAGGTTACAAGAACACGCGGCAGAACTCTTTGCTTTTCCCTGTTATGAGTTAAAGCGGGGAGGGACGGTGGAGTTTCAGTAAGAAAAGTTGCTGCTCCAGGCTGACTTGTGCTGCATCTCACATGCTGTAGCCGAAGCCGGGCTGGGGCTGCCCGTACGGAGGGGCCGTGTAGCCGTAGCCGAAAGGTGCCTGTGGAGGAACTGCCACGCTGGGTCCTGCTGTCAGCATCAGCTGGGGCTGGCCTGCAACACACAACGGGCATTTACTCCTCCTCAACTGGGAAATCACTCAGCAAAATGCCTCAAATGCAGGAGGTGTTGCTGTGTTTCACCACTAAGTCCCTGCTGACCTGGACCGGGCTAGAGCGGGTGTTTTCCCACAAAATCTCAGGGCAAAACACATGGCTAAAAATACTAAAGTATGTGAAGAAACTCTTACTAGAATAACCTGGATATAAAGAAAATACCCAGTATGAAGAAGGTATAAATATGCTTTAGATATAAAGCATATTGCACAAGATCCAAATAACCACTGGCTGGAAGTCTGGAATAGCACAGCTCCTGTAGACCCCTCCTTAAGGAGCCAGGACAACCTTGTATCCTGCAGTGCACAGCCCACCTCAGCAGCCAGAGGGGCACTTATCTAGCATTTTGGAATACATTCCTTAAGAGTTGATTTCATATGGAGAATGTTTCCATTTCCCAGGACATCCTCAGGAGAAAAACAAGACTAGGGAAGGCTTGTTTTAAAAGCAAAATAAGTTACTGATAACACACAAACTAAAGTATTACCATAAACAATAGGTTGTGTTTCTGTAGCTTGCTCCTCTTCCTTTCTCAAAGACTCTGATGCATCCAGTTTATCCACCTGGAATTGAGACCAAGAATTAAAGAAATCTCCTCCAAAACAGGTACTCATTCGTGGCAGAGAAGTGGAAAAGCCTTAGTGGTATGTCAACACCCATCAAGAAAAGGAGACCATTTACAAGTTAAAGATCAATTCAAGTAGCAATGTTGGTACTGGTGCAGTCAAGATTGTCTGTTTCCTGAAAAAAACCCTCATTGAGGGATTTTCAACTACTTTGAAAGCTCACTCCAGGCTGAAGCTTTGTACAAAAGGTTCTGTACTGGACTGGAGCTGGACAGTCTTTGGACAGACTCAGATTTGAGCTCAGTCTCAATTGGAGACCTCTGGCATTGGAGCAATTGCCAAGATAATGCCCAGACCTGGAGAAGTTTCCCTGGAGGTGACATTGAGGCAAAGTAATCAGGTTTGTATTTGGATAGAGCAGACTGCAATAGCATCCGACATGTCACTTGAGCCTCAAGATTTCACTTTCCAAACCCATTCACTCATGCAATTTAAGTTCAAATGCAGAGAATGCATGTGTATAAGACTTGCTTTTTCCACTCCAGAACTGTGTGGCAGTCAGCCTAAACCCACAGATACTCCAATTCTTCCAGCTTTACACACAGTAACAGACAAGCCTGGCCAGCTTCACTGCTGCACTGCGAGTGCAATGGTGCTGTTTGCCCACCCCTACAGAAAGGCAAGAGAAGGAACTTCTTCTGTAGTGAAATATTGCTCATTTCTAAGACAGATCCAAGGGAACTCAGTCTAAGGCAGGCCCTGAAACCAAAACCACAAAATGAGGTATTGGTATTTTACCTGAGAAATAAGATTTAGAACAAAGTCAGAGATAATCATGCCAATTACTTTGAAAGACAGTAATACAACTCACAAGATTAATGTTGCATTTCATTCGTGTCCTTAATAAAGGAGTTGGAAGGTTTCCTGCACTTACACAGGGTCAGTGTTATTTATTCAGCTACAACATTCACAAGTGAGTTTTTAGTTTAATTGTGCTACATGAGCAAATATCAGCTGGCAGCTCCAAGAGCTGTGAGCTCCTCCTTTCAGCTGTGAGTTACAACGTGTGTTCCATAAACCTGTTCCTCTGTAACCTCAAGCTGAGGCACAACTCCAGGGAGGGGCAGAAGTCCTGAGCTCGAGTTCCCTCAGGGACTGGGCTTCCATGGCCAGCCTGGTGCTTGCCTCCCACAGTCTGGCTTGCTGCTGCCAAAGTGCACAGGGATCGTATCCAATGCTCCAAGACTCATTTCCAGACACTGTGCTGGGAACTGCACTGCTTTTAACTCAAAACAGCAACACACTGAACACAGAAGCACAAGTTTAGAGATGCAAACCCAAGGAGAATGTGCAGAGTTTGCTACTAAGCAGGGGCATTTGGCTTACTCACACTTGGAAAGCCTCCAGCCCAGGACATTCAATGCATTTTGGACCCAGTTTTGATGCCTCCCCTCAGAGCTGAACAAATATTGACAAGAACAAGCTCAAGTTCGAAACCAGCCCGAAGGATGGTTCTTACACCACTTGCTTGAGCATCACCAGCTTCAGGGCCCTACACACTTGGAGCAAGATTGACTGAAAGGCTTTTCCACAGGGACTGCAATAAGCTGCAGAGGAAAAGTAACATGCATTCAATGTTATCGTGTTATGTGTGCATGAAAAAGAGGCAAAAGTACTGAAGCACGAGTGAGGGCTGAAGATGACTGCCATACAGGCTCCCCCCAGAAAACCACACGCAGCCCACAGCAATGCCTTGGAGCTTCAGGAGTAGTGGGATGTAATTGCAATGACTGCTACACATGCGTCGTTTATGCAAACACTGCAGTTCAATTACCTTTTTTCACACACACGCTCTCCTACTTTCCTTACTAGCTGCTGAAGGACCTTACACTACGTGTCTTTGGTTAGCCTTGAGTTCCAGTGGTGTCTTTACAACCAGCAGTTTTTTGCATTTAGTCCATCTTCAAAGCTGTCACTTTGGTTTTGCCCTCTGCTGAACCACATTAATGGAAAACTCCTGCTAGGGCTGACCCCTGGGCTAAGGAGGATCACGGTGGCATTTGTAGGGAAGCAGATGGACAGAAAACCTTGGATTGCCCTTCTGAAGGTCAAAGTTACATAGCAAAAGGCAAGCCCTGGAGTAGCCTCAGAAGAGCAATAAGCATTACCATTTTTTATGTATTTTTTTAATGAGGTAGCAAGAGAAGTTTAGTGAAGCTGAAGAGCTTGGAAGGCAGTCTTTTTTTGGACAACTACTAGAAATTTACTACAGAGAGGAGAACCACAGACTTGGTGTAACAGCTGAAGTTTTAAGTTGCTACATGAACTAGAGCACTGTGTGGATTAGATCAGCACCATGAGAACTGACACCTGAGTGAGGAAGAGTCCCTCTGGAAGCAGCCAGTATCTACTCTGCCTACAGTCAGCACGCATTAGTCATGGTCCAGAGATCAGGAACTGGATCACAGCCCTTCAACTAGCAAATGCCAGACTGATTTAGGGATTCACAGACTTATTTCTTATTGTAGGAGGTTCTACCAGTCAGATTGGCTGTCAAATAATAGCACTTGTGTAAGTATTTGTGTGTTGTTTCAATACTGGGCTGACTGTGATCCAACTGATCACCTGTATGCCCTTCCTGAGGATCTATTAGCTTATTAGTAGCAAATGAATCTACTTTTCTCCTACAGCACTAGCTAGTGAGAGTTAAAACAATTTGCAAATGCTTTAGTGATATTTTGTTTGGGGAAAAAGCAGTAGCAGCAGTGTAATAAACATAGGAAAGAAAAAAACTCATGCAGAATCCTTAGACTTAGTCCTCCAGACTTAAAGATGGAAAACAAGAATCAACTTTCACCTTTTCCTTTATTGCATCAACCTGCAAAGGAATTCAGAAGGTGCAGCTTAGAAAAATCAAATTCCATATTTAGCATATAAAAAGGTAGAAACAAAAGCGTCAGGGAAGAAATAATTAAGGTACAGGCGAGTAAAAACAAAGGTACACCAGAAGTATCTGCTTTAGAAAGGCAGCTCTGCTTCTTGCTGGCTCTTACTTCATTAGCTACACCCTAATCCTTTATCAGATCAGGAAGTTTTATCTTTAAGAATCTACTACTCCCACCAAAGGCATGGTGTTAGCTTGACACAGGCATCTCTGACAAACAGTTGTATTGCTCAGCCAGCTCCCCACCTCCCCCAGAACAGCATTTCAGGCTGGCTACAGAACTACAGGGTAGTCCTGCCTTTAGAAGGAACAGCCAGGCAAATTTCTGGACAAACAGGCACCTTAGTCTTCACTGATTGCATGAAAGTAAAAGCTGAACTCAAGCTTGGAAAAGTCTTTATCATTAAGGATTTTTTTTACCATTTCACTGGAAGATACTCCCAAAAACTTCAGCTGGAAAAATCTTGCTAGTGACAGTTGGATTTAACTCAAGTCTGTTCAAGTCTGTCAGAGCATTACCAAGGAGTTCACCCATCCTGAGTCACTTCACATAAGATTTGAGTCATAATTAGTGCCATTAAGTGTCAGAGCCACATTTTAGAGTTAAATGCATAGCAGAGTAAGTTGTTATCTCCAGGTCTAGCTATAAAGCTGTTTTAGTACACAGTCTAGAATATAGTTAAAGCTTAATCCCAGCTGGGATTCCTGACTGACACAGCACAGGAAATGCCTGGAGCCTGGAACTACTTTAGACACTGCCCAGGGTCAGGCAAATACTACTGATGTAGGTTCTGTAATTGGCAGAGGGTGGAGCCTGCAAGTGTTTCAGCCTCTTAGAGGGCGAAGTCTCTCCCCAGATGGACTGAAAAGTAAGTGTGGACATGGACAGACAGACATTGGACAAAGCCCAAATCAATGTTAGTAGCAAGCAGACAGTCTCAAGGCATTCACCACAGTGACTAAAAAGCTCTGGGTGTTGGAGAGGCACCTGCTCTTACCTTGGTCAAGTATTCCTTCATGACCTGAATAAAGTATGGCATGGCAAAGTCCATAATGTTGTGCCTCCACGCTGTTTCCAAGACAACATCCGGCCTGAGGAGATCGTAGCAGGTGAAGAGACAAGCACCAAAGCATTCCCTCTTGTTCTCCTGCAGGAACCACTGCAGCAGCTCTTCTGCCAGCTCAGTGTCTTTGGATTCAGAGGCGTACTGCATGGCATCCTGCAAGGGGACACACACAACAACCCACAATGTGCTGCTCACCAAGCTCCCCTTAGGGCCAGCTGCTGAAGCTGCTCAGGCTGCCCTGGCTGCTGCCTCACCTTGTACAGCCTGTCCTTCTTGCACAGCTCCACACTCTGTTTCCAGCGGTTGTTGCCTTTGAAGAGATAGGCAGCGATTCTCCGGAATTCTATTAGCTCGTGTTTCTCCAAACGTTGGGCAAGAGAAATGTTGTCAAAGTTGTCATAAGCATCTATAGAAGTCCTAAGAGCCTGAGTGAAGCAGGAAAAAAATAAAAGTCACACCTCAGATGTACAACTGCACCCACAAAATGCAAACGTTTTCCATTAGTTCTGTATTCCTGCTTGTAGGAGGATAAAGTATTCCAGCCAGACCTGCAGAGATCTGCTGTTTTATTTGAGAAGCTGCTGTTTGACACACAGGGAGTTTAGAGTGTTTCAGTCAGTATTTTTCAGTAGGTTAAGAGTCCCTGAATACCAGGGAGCTGTTCTCTGAAAACGGCAGAACAGCCAGACATCACAACTGTCTGCCTCTTCTGTGAATCCTTTCCTTAGCACCCACTGTTTGCCTTAAATAAAAGCTGTCACGCTCACAACAAAGTAGCCACTCTACCCCCAATAGGAATGACACAAAATGCTGTCAGAAAGCCACTAACACTTTTCCATTTAATCCTTGGATCCTCATCACTAATTCAGTTTGAAGTGTTGGGAAACATACACTTCAGGACTTAATAGCAAGCAGGTAAAAATTACTGAAAATGGGAAAGAAAACTCTGTTTCTACACATTAAACAAAGGTTGAGAATATGAGGTAAATCCAGAATTAAGTGCTTCAAGACAAGACATACCTGATAATCTTCTTCAATAATGAAGAGGTTGTTGAGGGACTCATTGACTGATTTGTTGTTGTGATTTTGAACAGAGCGCAGGTAAGGCTTAACCAGGGGCAGCTGTTTAACCTTCAAGGAATCACAGATACAATTAAGTCAGTTTTTGTGGAGTCTCTTAGCATCTTCCCTGGCAGGCAGTAGAGTAGCTAAGCATTTTAAAATGGTACCAGAGCTCAATGTTTTCCCAGCTTTTGCTTTGATCTGGATAGCAGGAAAATTACCTTTGTGAAGAAGGTGACAGCACGAGTGTGATCAAGCCTAGGGGACAACACCATTAGCAGATCATTGAGCAGCAGGGGCTTAAATTCCAAATAGAATTGAACTGCCTTGTAGTACAGCTCCACGTTGGCCACCTAGAGAGGAGCAGAGATGCATGTTCAGAGCAGGAGTTTGACTGTGGGGAAATCCAAATGAAAAACAGACTTAACTTTCACTAGGAAAGCAATACCTTAGTGATGATATCTTTGAACTGGCCTTCTTTCCAAGCATCTGTTGGGTGATTCATCATTGTGATTATGGCATTATCATATTCTTCATACTTATCATACAGGAACACCAGTTCTGCCCAGAGATGGGCTTGTTCTGCAGCTCTCAGAACCTAAGCAAAAGGTAGAATTAGCAACATTTGTTAACTGGAATTTCCATTAATAATCTCAGGAGCTGCTTGTGCAAAAGCCAGGGTACAGACAGCCCAAAAAGATGTGTTTTCAGCTAAATGTAAAGCTTTAGATACTGACCTTGGGAATGTTGACTCTGGACCAGAACAGCTCCAAGTGCTCCCTCATCTTCTGTGGCTTGAACTTGGAGTAGAGAATTGCCAGCTCTGTGAACATCCCCATGTGTGCTCGCTCCAGTCCAAGCGCTGCTTCCAACATAGTGATCAGCTCTTCAAAGTAGCCACGATCCTTAGAGACACAGACAGAGACATGTCACATCAGGAACCATCCAGATTTTGACAGGGTTGCTATGACAGAACTGACTGTACAACAGGAGTCAGCTTAATTACCTGGTAATAGTTGATTAGCTCTTCCAGCTCATCTGCATGCACTACAATATGGAGCCCACACAGCTGAGCCAGGCGGAATTCTTTTCCATCCACACAAGCAAAGCAGACCTGGAATTGAGAGTTGTGTTACTGCTTATCATCAAGGCTTCTGAACAGGCCCCAGCTTTGAAGTCCTGGAGCTCAGAGCCAGTGAATTCACCTCTTTCCACGTGCGAGTGCTGTTGGCTTTCCGGGCACCATCCACGGCCGCCTGGTACTCGCCGAGGTGCACCAAGGTTGAGGCCAAACGGCCGAAGTTGGACACGTTGTTGTACAACAGCTTGGCTGCTTCATACATCTTCTCATCATAGCAGCGATCACCAACCTGGGGCACAGCACAGCCACGTTATTCCTGCATGTTTTCAGCCAGTGGATTACATTAAATGTGTGGCATTCAAGCCCTTGTCAAAATGGATTTAAAAGCCAAGATCTACGTGCATGCCCAAAGAGACAGAATTCCCAACACCCCTCTGTGAGTCAACAAAACAAAGTCAGGCTCACTCACCTGCTGGATATGTGCATTGTTGGGGCCATTGATGAACTCCTCCAGCTCTGCCAGGCGGTTTGTTTTAGCAAGAGCAAAGATTAATTCTGTTTCCACGTACGACTCCCGAGCCTTCTTGCGTGCCATCTGCAGATACTTCACCAGTTCTTCCCAGTTTCCTATGGAAAGGAGTTCAGAATGTTTATTTCCCACCATTGGGGATACTTGTGCTTAACTTCAACAATCAGTTGAACCTAATTTTGACATATTTCTACAGCTATTCCCCAAAATTCAACAACCTTCACACTGCTCGTTATGTATTAATCGATTGATTAATCTTAGAATGGGCCTAACTAAAATATTATTTAATTTCATACAAAGGCTCTGAAAGAAGTCTCCAGCTAGCTAAAGAAGGAAATTATAGGCCACTGATGATCTGCAGATGGGATACACTACCTTTTCCCATTCTTATTTAGAGCAGTCCTTGGAGGGCCAGACTCCTCTACTTGCATCAAGATACAGCCTGGCAGAACTGCAGTTTGAGCAGACCAGGCAAAAGAGCTGAGCAACATCAACAACCAAGATGTAAATAAAACTTAATCATACCACTGGCATTAGCAGCTTGAACAACTTCCATGTATGAGGAAGGATCATCTGCTTTAATGTAGGAGTCAATGGCTTCCTTCACCATCCCCTTCTGGAGCTGTGCTTTGGCCAGCTGGCTCCACACTGCAGGTTCATTGCAGCGCTCGGCGAACTCGTAGGCACGGTCCAGGTTCCCAATGTGCTCTATCAACACCTGGGGAAGGGATAACCAGGATCAGCCACTCTTATAAAGGTCACTTTTACAACACACTAAGCTGTGGTTTATGTAAGTTCCTCAATGGATCCACAGCTTTTAAAAGAGGGAGTAACTCCATACAACCCACACAGCGTGAGTGATTTTAAGTTTACAGAGTTCCAGTGAACAACTTTTGTTCTGCTTCGTAAGACTGAGCAGCTTTGGGCACTTTGCTAACTGGTGTTAAGCACTGAAGTCACCAGCAAAGTCCTTGTGTGGGAATGCACAGGGAGGTTTTACAACCTGAGAACTGAAGGTACCTGTACAGCTGATGTGTTGACATCAAACTTCCTGAAGATAGCAAATGCCTCCTCAAAAAGCTCATTGCTGATGGCAATGTTGGCGATATCAGGGGCATCATAGTTATCCAGGCGGTTGATGTACTCCATGACACGGGTGCGGTCAGCCTTGATAGCTGTGAGGATCAGAAGGTTCTGCAGATTCCTGAAGAGGGAAAGAAATAGAACTTATCAAATAACGATCAGGAAACTCATCCTCCCCTCTGCAGAAGGTATTCTGTTTCACGTTACAGCAATAACTCCAAGTTTCCTGCAGTTTAGTTTTCATTTCACACACCTGTGCTCACTGAACACTGAATTATCCAGAACTATTTTCTCCAGCAGTTCAATGAGCTCATTGGGAAGATCTGCAGTCATGAAAGCCTTCACAGTGACAGAGACTTCCTCGGGGTCCTGAGTCTCTGACAGAGCAGTCTGGACAACCTGCAGGCAGACAAGGCATGGACAAATGACACTGTCCATGTCAGGTTCTGCAAACCCAGTTAGGACAGGCAAGGCTGTGAATGTCCTGCCAGCTGTACCTGGTCAATCAGGGGTCTTCTGTAGGGGTTGCTTTCCAGTAGCACACTGGCCCAGAGCTCGGGGTCCTTCCGACGAACTAAGTAGCGGGAGAGACTCTTGAAGAGGGAGTTCTCATTGCACACCTGCAGAAAGGCACAGCTTGCTCAGAGGGAAGGCACACCTGTGGAGCCTACAGATAACTGTACTGTAACTCTGAACTGAGGGGCAGCCTCGAAATCTCAGCCTTTGATACTTCATTACCCTCCCATTTTAGGATGGGCAGGAGAGTTTCCCATTTCTCATTAAGCTGCAGAGGGAGGTTAAACAGTCACCTCCTCTCCTGTGTTAGCAGCATGCACTTCCCAGCTTAATACATTTTAGGAAATACATGCTTTTGTTGTAAAGTTTGCTATGTACCCCTTGACACTGAAGTTAGAACCCAACCACAAGGCAGCTGCCTGGGCATACATACATTAATCAGCTCCAGATCACACTGTCCACGCTCGTAAGCCACACAGGCCAGGTGAGGGTCCCTCTTCTCACAGTACTTGCCAACAACACGGCTGTCATAGTAGGGATTCTCACGCAGGAATCTCTCTGGGTTGTTGTTGCTGTCAATGTATATCTTGGCCAGTGCATTGTGAGTGGCAGGCTCCTCACAGCCCTCGTGAATTCTTGCTTCCAGCCAGGGCAGAAGCAGCTTCAGCCTAGGAGAAAGTGATTTTCACGTTAGAGGCTGAGTAAGTAAATATCCAATTGCAAAATTTCTACACTCTGGAAGCCAGTCTTGATGTAGGATAGAGTCAGGAACTAAACCAGAGTTACAGTGCTCTGTTTTAATCCACATTTTGATTCATTGTTATACTGGTGTAACTTTCTGACATAATGAAGAAAACACACCAAAGTTATCTGGAGAGATCCCCACATGAGCCAAGAATCAGAGCTGGTTCTGACCCAATGGCAGCTTTGGCTTGTGCCAGCACCAGCTTTAGCTGTGTGACATGCACTGATGGATGAGCAGCAAACACTGCCAGACTGGGAACTGGTAAGAGACTTGGAGAAGTTCAGTACCTGTTTCTTTTCTCAACCTCTGCAACGAGTTCATCAGTTGAAAATTGACCTCTCACTACAAGGATGAGGTTCTTTATCACATCTTCAGAGCAATCCACATCAAGCAGTCCCCCAATAACAACTGGCAGACGGCTTGGATTCACCTGCACAGGAGCATTTAAAGAGGTCAGGGTGCTGTCAGGGAGCAAGGCAGGCAATACTTATCCCCAGAACTCCACATGAAAGCCACTTGTTAAGATTGACCCCATTTTCCTGCCTTTACTCCCAGCCTCCTCAGGTTCTGAACAAGCTTAAAAGTCAATTCTTTACTCAACAAGTGTTCCCATCCCAGCCCAGTGGTGCACTTAGCTCCCTGAGCAATCTGCTTTGTCCAAGAAGTTAAAAGGAAAACTTCCCCTCCTCCCCCCTCCAAAATGTTGAGACTTAAAATCACCCCAACAACTCTTAAGTTATTCTACCAAGTCTTCCTCCTTCAAGTGGCACGTAAGTGGGAGTTACAGCTTAACTTGACTAAGAATGAGATGTGACTCACATCAGGACTAATTTACTGGAGGCCACTAATAATCACTTAAATGTCAGTCTCAAGTACCAAGCTGTTTGCAGAATATTTAAATATGATGCCTGTAATTGTATATAATATTGTAAAGATTGATCAACTCACTGAAGCCAAGGGACAAGTTGTCACCTACCTTCTGTACATAAATCTCAATATATTTTTGGAGATTATTTCTATACAAATACAGCACCAAGTCGTGGACAAAGTCAAAGCGGTCGCACACAATGATGAGAGGCAGCTGGTCAGTGAGTTTAGCTTCCTAGAAAGAGAAGAGCTTTAGTAATTTGGTTTTGCTCTTGCACTTAAGCAGACAAATAATACAGTCACTTAAACTGTCAAAGCAGCTGAATTTGGAAAGCCAAAACTCAACAGTCAACCAAATAATGACAGCTTGTTGTTCAGCTCATTGTTTGCAATATGTAGCAAGTGGGAGCACTCACACCCACTGCAGGGCATGGGGAGCAAGAAGCTTTTTGGAGTTTAACCCTGCTCCTTTGCATGGCAGACTCTACAGAGTTTTACAACACAATACAACTATTACAAGCCTAGGCTATAGAGAATATTTTTAGTTGCCACTGATGTTTGGTGTGCAGGATTAGCACTCTGGGATTTCAAAAGAAATTTAACCAAGACTAGATTGAGTTGTGGTTCATAATGTAAAACTTATATACAGAATTGACTTTGAGTGCCATGTGCCTTGTGATACCCCCTGACTGTGGATTTAGAGAACAGTAACAATTAAGCTCTATAGCAGTACCACTTAAATTGCTTACCAGATTAATTATCTAAAAGCATTCCAACTTTCAGCATAAGGTTACAATGGTTACAGTACAGAAGCTTAGTCTATGTGGCAGACAGTATTCCGGATGCATATTTCAGATCACTTATTCCAACATGCACATCCCAGAATATAATCCTACATATAAATTACACTTAAGGACTTTACACAGGGAGGCCTGTACTGGGAGATTTACCTGGTACATGTCCTGCACATTCCAGACATGGAACAGCACAAAAAACAATAACTTTCATCAGGAATTTGACAGCTTGATAACATATCTTAGGTGGCTTGATCAAATTACATACCTTACACCTCGGTGACACCAGGTTAGTTTTAGACAATTCTCTTGGGAAGAGTTTTGCCATCTTCAGATATGATCAGCAAAATCTAAGACTATGCTATGTAACCAACAAACATGAAGGCAGGAAATGTTCCCAGATAAAGTTTTCCCCTCCCACACGGTTCCTCAGGTATTTCTCAGAGTGTTGTGCTTGTCAACAAGCTCAGAACTAAAACTACAGAATCTGAACTTTCAGCACACCATCTTTTCCTACTCTCCAACAATGCTCTGGATCAGTCAGGATATTCCCACTGACTGGTATCTCCCAGCAGAGCTAAACCATGGCTCACCTGACTGAAATTTCAGTGTGTAGGAGTAAGACAGATCAGCCCTGAACCTGAAAGCATTATGGAATTAATTGACTCTATTCATCTGCTGTTTCTGTAGTTGCTCAGTTGGAGTTGATGATGCTGAAAATAAGCATTAAGTTATCAACTCATTTGGCACTAAGGGTGTTCTCAAGTTAAGTAAACTGTTTCCTATTTTATAGCAGACATTTTTAACAAGTTCTAGGTAAGCTGGTACATTGACTACAGGTTAAGAGTTCAAGCCAGATTAACCTTACCAAGAGCAGTGAGGAACTGACCTGACATTCTCATTTTTCAGACAATATTTCAGGCTCACACTTCACTAGGAGGCACTGTCAACATGGCAGATACCTCTGGTTGGAGGACACTTGGATCCTTAAGTGCAAAGGTTAAAACTCATCTATTTTCACAGAGCTGCCTCATTTCACTAGTGACACACCATGTTTTATCAGAACCCCAGACAGTCCAGTGTCACCCAAACATTACCTTGAGGAAGTTTTTAACACGTTCTGGATCATAGCAGTTACTTTCCCTGCAGATTCTTTCCACTTCTTTAATTTGTCCTGTCTTGCAGGCAGCTTGAATGTACTTGAAGTGCACATCTGGATCCTGGCTGAAGTTTACAATGGAGCCCAGGAAATAAAACAAACCTGGAAAGAAACACTCAACACATTATTTGCTGGTCTCATTTAAAAGTACAAATCCCAAAGGCTACAGAAATTTAAGACACCCATTTTGGACTAAGGCAAAAGGCCAGCATTCTAGGTTTTTCTACAGCTCCAGTTTTTCCAGGATTTCAGAAAAACAAATGATGCAAGTGAATAGTGGTATCCATCCTAAACAGGGAAACTTTAGGGTTTAGATCTGTTTCAAGCCAGAAAGTTTGAGGCCTAACTACTTAAAATTCATTATGACTTTCTGGATTTCAGCACACAGACAGTCCTTCATTCACATATCTGTAATGAGGCGAGCACCAGCTCCTCTTGCAGAAGTACAGACTTACCTTCAAAGCTCTTGAAGGACTCAAAGAGCTCAATGAGTGACTGTGTTGACAGCTGCTCGTGGTATTTGGAAGCTACCTGGACACAGATCTGCAGGTTCTGACGGATGTTAGCCGACAGCATCGCACGCAGACACTCCAGAGAGTCTTCTACTGACAAGGACCCAAAATAATTCACTAACCACTGCAAAGACACACAAGGCATTTCAGAGCTGAGCAGGAGAGCAGTTATTAAAGGCTGGATTTGCAGATGCAGGGTGTTTGATGCCTTACCTCGGGGTTGAGGAGGTGAGTGTGAACCACCGCTCGCTTGATGTCGTACAGGTCTGTGAAGTGCTCCAGTGCTCTCTGCAGCAAACCAGCCTTCTCACACAGCTGAGCTATGTGAGCCCGGTCATAGTGAGTAAACATTTGGTTTCCCAGGATGGCATCTGCAACCTAGAAGGAATATGGAACGTTTAGACTCAGTTCCTGAGCAGTACCCAGCAGTGTTTGCCATGTCCAGCTCCAGGAGGCCTGAGCACACACCTGAGGCGCGTGCATGAGGTTCATCTCGAGTAAACGTGTTTGCAGGGGACCTTCTGAGGGACGATTATTCTTCAGTGCATCCAGCAGGAAGGCTGTACATTGCTGGATTAAATTATATTCCATAAAGACATCCACAATCTGCAAAAAAAGGGAAAGAAATTCAGGTTTTTGATTAGGAACTGAAGGCATTTTTAAGCATCAATGCAGTTTCAAAAGCTAAGTCCCAACTCATAGTTCTGATGGTTTGAGTAGGGCTCCTCTTACCAATTTAATGCTTTGAAGTCAATATTTCATAGCATAAATTACTTACCTGTGTTATATCTGCAAGAGGCTCTTCATCTTGAACAAGCATTTGTGCAAACTGCTGTCCTTGATCAGGGCTGATTCTCATTACATTCCTCAGCAAAAATATCCAGTCTGGAGTATATCCAACCTGAAAAGATGATGAGAAGTGAGAACTCAGCACACATCTTGTTAAATACAGAACTCAGTAAAAGCTACTGTCAGAAGATTACACAACCCAGCCAGGATTTCCTCTTTTGGAAAAGGCTGCATGGGGAAGTAGGAAAAGACCCAGGTATGAAGTCTAGCAGTAACTATTCATAAAAAACTTGAGGCAAAAGTAAATACTACACAGGCTCTCAGATTCCCCCACAGTTACTTCTAGCTACTTTGGAACATGCACTAGAATTATTATTAAATACAGGACAGATACAGCAGTTTAATTTTCTCTCACCTTCTTAGCATACAAAACAATCTTCTGGACTTGTCCCGTTTCAGCAAAGCACTGGATGACCTTGTTTGGAACGTTGGCTCTCAGATAGACACTAAGTGCTAGCGTAGGATCTACAGATTTCACAAGGTCTCCCAGCTCCTCTGAGCACTCCAGCTGTTCAGGAACAGAAATGCAGTCAGCCCACCCTGACAATGCCACGTGCAATGCACTACCACCCTCTTCCTCATTTATCTTCCTTTTGGACTTCTCTTGAAAAAATTAAGGTCCAGCCTGATAGCCT
The DNA here is from genome assembly GCA_013397375.1 of Toxostoma redivivum. Lineage (NCBI taxonomy): Eukaryota > Metazoa > Chordata > Aves > Passeriformes > Mimidae > Toxostoma > Toxostoma redivivum. The sequence goes on from VXBI01007494.1 coordinate 622,717, forward strand.
GAGGTGACTCTCCCAGCAGTGATCTAGAGGGCTCAGCTCCTCATGCTGCTCTACAGCAGCCAAATGTATATTCAGGGCCAGAAAGAGCTGGGTGACACATTGCATCAGCATGCTTCTTCAACTAATTACACAGATGTAACCACAGCTCAAAGCATTTGCAGCCAGTATCCAAAGGAGTGCTTAGGCAAAGCCCAGCACCAGCTCAGAGCTTCCCATGCTCTGCACATCCTGCTGTGATTTTCAATGGAGAATGAGTGCAGCTCTGAGTATTTGATCGATTCTCTTGCAGTAACCTGAGTCATAGTGACAGGCAGAGTGAGCACCTATTGCTCAGCTATTTGCTGTCACTGCTGAACTCCCAGCTGAGTTTCCCTGGGAAGGGGGGAGGCTGTCAGGCAGTGCTGCTCCTTCCCCCCTCACAGCTCTGAAGGTATCAACCCCAAACTCACCTTATCTTCTTTTAACCATTTTTCCAAGAGCTGCTTGCGGCCCTGCTGGAGCACTGGTCTGCAGAGCTCCAGTGACTCATATTTGTTCAGCTGCCCTTGGTCCAGGAGAATGCCAAAATACTGCAGGAGGGGGGAAGTCTGCCCTGGCTGGGCTGGAACACTCTGGAACCGGCGTATGGTGTCTGGAGTACGCAGGATTCCCTGCCAGAGAGAAAGAGAGATCCACTTCAATTTTCTTTTCTTGCTGTTGTGGCTTGGCAAGGGTTTCCCCAGGAAGCTGGAGGTAATATCACTGTAGTCACTGTAGCTGTCACAAGCATTTCTATGTTTTGCCAGCCCAGAATGTCAGGAGCAATATGGCTGAACATCAGCTCAGGCACTGAGATGTTTTGACAAAAAATGTACTATAATAACCCATTAAATTTATTTCAGTAGCAGTGCAGATTTAAGTTCAGAATTAGGACACTCTTTGCCTTGCCAGCAAGTTCCTCTCATCTGAATTTAGTCTTAATCTGGGTGTTTTATCCTGTTTCCAGGTACAATCTCAGCTAGAGATTGTCTTTTCGCACACTTCTTTTACATCACTGGAGAAGTAAAGGTGAGTACCAGAAACATTATGAATCATAGCCACTACTTCATCATTTATTGCTCCTCTCCTCTGTGGGCTTTACAAACTCTAAGATCATCCTGCCTGTAATCAGTACCAGACACATGTGAGACACCAAAGTATTACCTTGGGACAACAGCAGCAACAAGACTGTGCCCTTACCACTTAAAAAATTCACTGAGCTTCCCTGAAGCAAGAAGCTGAAGCCAGTAGAGTTCAGTGCTGTTCTGAACACTTTACCTTTGGGGCATTAGCTGCCACTTTTGCTGCCTCTGAATAGTTCCCTTGTGCAAAAAGTGCATTGAATTTCCTGGCAAAGAGCTCCTCAGCCCCCGCCAGGTTGTTGCGGACAGCCATCCGTAAAGCCAGGTCGGGATTCTGCAGCACGTTTGTGATGTAGGGAATGATGTTCTCCTCTTCCACACACACTGAGAGAACCTGAATAAACCACCAGAAAAACCCCCAGTTAGTTCAAATATCAAAAGTCAGCTAAGCTAACTTCTAAGAGGAAAGTTATGGTATTCATAGAAAGTTTTTCATCCCTTGATAACTCACACTTGTCGTTTTATTAAAGAGATCTCTGGTTAGAAAGAACCACTATCATCCATTGTCTGCATCAAAGCAGGCAATTAATAGTTTAATTGATGTATCTGCAGAGGTAGAAACAAAGGGATACAATGGATCTTTCAGGGATCTTTCTAAAATCCCTACTCAGTGTCTGAAATAATCAATCCTAGAGGACACCAGGAACAATTCTGCTCTATATTCCCCATGATCAAAAGGCAACACCACCCAAAATCAATGTGGGCTAAAGGCATGGCTGCACAATGTTAGTAATTTGTTTAAAGCAAGTTAGATGTGTATGGAGATAGAAGAGCAAATTTATTTTTTTAACAACACTGTCAGACCTCACGTGTTCTGAGCAGAGTTCAAAGTGAACATTTCTGGAAATTTTTAGACATAGATATGACCCCTGCAGTATATCATGAAGAGCCAGTGGGATTAACTAAATAAGTGACTTCCAGACCAAGTTTCCTTACTTGTCCCTTTCTGTTGACTCCAATAATTCCAGCTGTTGCTTCGTGCTGTGCAGTAACAAAAATGGTCTCTCCACTGATCCTGTTCATGTAGATGCAGGTGCCAGTTTCCAGGTCATACAAGTGGATGTAGCCATACTTTGTTATGAGGAACACCACATCGTGCTTGTCACTGATCTGCACAACAGAAATAGATCACTCAAATTTGGCACTGGATAAATGAGTTGGTGCTTTTGAGACTGAGCAAACAGCTGGGCCATTTCAGGACAGCCAGAAGTGCTGTCTTATTTTTACTTGAGTACTATCACAGCAGAATGATGTTTGAAGAGCTTGAAAAGAAGTTAAAATATATGGATATTTCTTCCATAGATAAGAACATGCTGCTTTTGAATGCTGCTTGTCTCCACCTTTATTTTACCACTACTGAAGCAGAAGCAGCAGTCACACCAGTCACACCAGTTTAGGGCCAGCCCTAAGGTCTGCATTAACCAGCTGGCTCCCAGTGCCCTGCTCCTTTCACATCCACCAAGAGAAGCTGTTTGCAGCTGTCATACCTGCATAGCAACAGGAAAGTCACTTTGTGCTTCAGGAGGAAAGAAGACATCCACAGCTTTCTTTGGAAAGGGCTGATTCCCAGTGGGTGGTGTGCCAACCTCAATGATATGCAGCTGTGTGAGAGATAAGATTAATTCTTGCATCTAATTTATTTAACAATAGATTCAACAATGAAATTACAGCAATTCTCTTGCTGCTCAGCCTTAATCCCAAGTTTATGCAAAGATAAACTAATTAAGTTAATTTTCCTAAATATTTTCACTGGCTAAAGGTGTGGCATCTGGTGTTCATGTACCAGAGGTGAGGGAAACAGTTAAACATCATCTTTAGTTACCCCTAATTACTCAGAAGTTTCAGGATTCAGTTAGGTTACTTTAGATGCACTCTTATAACTTGGTTCACACTCTAGATAGACAATTCTGAAGAAGTTTCTCTGAATCTAGCTCTGGTTTTACTCTGGTTTTGCTGTAACTCACATAATTCCAGCATTGGCATTGGACCACTATTTAGCCTTGCAACAGTGTTGTTTCATTTTTTTAAATTTTCATCCAATAATTTGGAAAGTAATTGAGTCTGATACCAGGGATCAGCATCAAAAAAAGATTACAACAGCTTTTCCCTCAAGCTTAGCCTGTGAAGCTGAGTCACATGTTTCAAGCAGCTAATTAGGCTGGTCATGACATGCCACTTAACTTCTCCACTCACAGATTCTTGCTACACCAGGTAGTCCAAGCTCTGCATGCACCATATGTCATATCCAGACTGACACAGTCCTTCACTTTCTTCCTTAAATGCAACTTTTTGCATTAAACCACTTGTTCTGGAAGCAGAGAACCAGGGTGAGTCACTAAAGATTACAGTACATTTAGAACCAAGCCTTACCTTACCCCCAGCTTGCCCTCTTACTGCAAAACAGAAGAGAGTGGATTCTTCAGCATTCCCTTCCATCTTGAACTGTGCAAAGCTGGCTGCATGTCCCTCGATGGGCTGAGACACTTTTCTGTCCACAGAGTACAGCTGCATTGCTCCCACTACACGGTTTTGCTACAAAAAAAGAACAAGTGTCAGGAAAAACAGGCACTGTGACAGTAATTTCATTTAATATTGGTCAATATGCTGCCATTTCGAGCTTCCTCTTACAACTCCAGACTCTTCACCTTGCACTAGTGTTAATACCATTACAAATCCAATTATATTAATGTGAGATTTTCAGTTACACTTAAGTTTGTTATTTGAAGATTGAGATAAGCATTTATATTTAATAAAACAAACAGATCAGTCCTGTTCCTGTGGAAGGAGACAAGACAAGCTCTGGGGTTTTCACATCTTCTTGGAGGTTAAGTACCTGTGCAGATATTCCAGTCAGCAAGAGCCATTTCTGCTTGGCATCAGTTCTGTAGTTGATGATCTGGCAGCCAGCAAGGCTGGAGTGGCGATCAAACATCTTCACGGGCTGGGACTCGCCCTCCATGCTCCAGTGGTAAACTGCATTATCCGTCACGAGGGCAACAGTGTTCAGAGAGATCCACTTCCAGAAGGTGACATCGTCTGTCATGGTGTGAGCCTTCATCTTGCTCTTCATTTCAATGTTAAAGATTTGCAGTGTTTTCCCAGCTAGAAGACACAGCATTGTTAGCCACATGACAGAGCACAAGAGCTGCACTAGGACATTAAACCCTGGGGACTTCCTTCAAGAAAAAGCTGTTCTACACTGGCAGACCTTCAGGGATCAGCTTTCACTTTGAACCAGAGCACACTCCTAGGGCTGATTGCACCCACTTGCCACTACTGAGCAATCAAACAGATGCAGAGAACGGGTTGGTAGGAGACAAAAGCTTCAGCCACACAAACGGGTTGGAGGATACTTCACGTACATCAAAACCAGTTACAATCATGCTGAGAATCTCTGGAGCTGTGAGGGAAGCTATGCCAGTGGCATTAAACATTATGTCCACATCTGTTTTAAGTATTAAAAGGGCACAACATGGAACAGTCAGGTTGGCAGAGGGCTTTTGTAATTCAGGCTGATCAACCAAAACCTTGGGGTTGCACTAGTGGGATACACAGCTACTGACTGCAAACCAGACTGACAGGAAATGTGCAAGGGAAGGAATCTAGTGACCAACACAAGCTCTAGAAGGCAAGAGGAAAAGTTCTCCAAATCACACAGAATGGTGCATACAAACATCCTGAACAGCCACCTGCAGTCATTTCTACCAGGTTTTATAACACAGTGGCCTAAGAAATTATTTCTTCCTGTTGAGAAGATAAGAAAGGTTCTGACCAGTTCTACTACTTATAGGAGAGAATTATTTAAGCACACACAAGTGTAGCCCAGGAGGAATAGAGAAGATCCCACAAAACTGGATGCAGGCCAGAATATCTGCTACAGTCACCAACTGTAGCCCAGCTTGAGGAAGTCCTGGTGCCACAGGGGCAAATGCCTGCACTCACCAAGGACTGGTTTAGCTCAAATCCACGAGTTCAGCAATTGATGCAAGATGCTGAGTCAGGAGTTTCTCCAGAACTTGGAGAAATCTCTCTACTACAGAGCTACTCAGGCTACAGGCAGCAGTTTGTTTCCACATCTAGTGCAGCTGGAGCTTTAGGGTCAAGGGAGAGGACATTCAGGTACCACATTCCTACATGCTAGGCAAGGTGTATTACAAGGCAAAATCTAGACTTGAGTCAAAAGGGTCAGTCCTGTTCATAAAAATCTCAGTATCAAGATCCCAATGATTTAAGTACACTTTGGGTTCTTGAGGGGATTAATTTTTGGATCCTTAAAGACTCCCTTGTTTGGGAGGGCATGAAAAACCTCTGACTTTTAAGCCTTCAGTTGCTTAAACACGACTGTTCAGCCATGTGCACCATCAATCTGAGCCATTTTATTCTGCTTTTTCTTGTCATAAGACACAACAGGTACTAGGTACAGTCAATTGAAGTAACTCACCATCTGCACACACAAGAAAGCATTAAAGTTGTGACAAAACAGTAGCACAGTATTAAAGTCAAAGTTAAGTAACATTGGATACATACAAATCTTTCCATTAGCAATACATGCATTACTAGAATGACTGCACTTAAGGCTTTTTGGGCCTCTGAGGAGAAGAGATGGACATTTCTGGAGACTCCAGAGGAATGTTTGTTCTCTGCAACATCACAGATACCAAGCTGGCTGACCTTGTACTTCCTTCACCACACAAGTCCTCCCTGCATAGTTTTACTCCTCTTATCACTGACTGATATAATAAATATGCACTGGTCTCTTTCAGCAAGGCCAAACTAAGGCCTTCAGGAATATTTCCCCCCCTTCCCAGCCTTAGTTTTTGTTGTCTCAAAGGAAAGGTTTAGTTGATAGGTCTCATACTCTTAGATCAGGTCTCATTTCCCTCTAACATGATTCCTTAAAGCCCACACTTGGCTTCCAGCTCTTTCTGCTCAGAAGCTGCAAGCATTTGGACTGAAGGAAAAAACTCATCCTAATGAGCAGCAAAATGGCAGAGAGCCTCAGCTGAAGCTGCCTGCCTCCAGAAGAACTGAAAATGCATTCAACTTAAGCTCCCATTAAGCTGTGGAAAATTGCTACAGGATCCTCCCACATAAATTACCTGGGAGACCTCAGTCAGTCATAAACTAGTTCTACAGAAAGCTCTCCATCCACTTCAAGCAGCCCTTTATCAGGATTTCATACCTTTTAATGCAATGACTTTACTGGCAGGGTTCATGATAGCACTGTCAGCTGAAATTGGTCTCCGGATTGGGTTGCTGGGGTCATTCATGTCAATGATCACCACTTGAGCCTGCTCTCCCACTTTCTCTCTGATGCAGATGAATTTGTCAGACTCCATTGTCAGAGTGCTGAACCCAATGTTTGCTGGGTTGATGCCCAGATTTTGGAGCTGGAAGAGAAGAAAAGGTTTAACATTAGGTTATTACCTTGGTGTAGCCACAAACAGCTTTTGTGAATGTCACAGGAAATATCAGACTTTGCCTTTTTCAGGTGACAAAACAGCCATGTTACCCCAAACCTGCACAACACACAGTGTTGCACAACTTCAACTAAACCCAGCAGGCTTCCTGGAGAAGCATTTATAACTTAACCATTAAGAAGCCAATCTTTGAGCCCCCTCACATGGTTTAAAACACACTGAACTCGCCATACTGGACTTGCAGCTCCAGCCCTCACTCACCTCGGGAGGGGAGCTCTCCTCCCTGAACTCATCCACTGGCTTTGGCAGCTATCACTATTTCAAGCTTAACATCACACGTGGGGTGTCTGAGCTTTATCTTTATCCCTGGGGAGCTAAAAAAAGCTGCCTGTCTAGCAATTAGCCCAGGCCTGTCTCGCAGCAGGAGGCAGAGCTGGGCACTACTGAAATCACCAATGGCTCAGACATGGCCCTGCTTCACACAGAAGTTATCAATAAACCACTTCCTTCTCTGAGCCACAGCCTGCCTCCCAAGTCTGTCAATACCCACATTTCTTGTGTGCAACAAAACTGTTTAGTTAACAGCACTTTTGCAAAGCTCATGTATGAGGAAGATGTCAGTAGGGAAACAAAGTTTATTGCATTTGTAACAGTGAAAAAGCAGTCATGGTCAGTTCATGGTCATATCACACAGATATCCAGCTTGTCCACACCTTAAGAACTTCAGTTTTCTACTACTAGAAGAACTATCAGCCCTAATATTCTGATATCTTTCTTTCTGGAAGACTTTCAAGCCCAAGATGACCCAAGAAGGGTGAGACCTTCCAAGCCATTTTAGGATGATTGTGCTGGTTTGGAGCACTCAGCTCTTATCAGCTGTGCTCTGTACCAGCTCCAAGGAGGCCATGCCCCAGCTGCTCTGCTCTGCCTGTTTGCAGTTCCTGATAACGAGGGTTTTACTCCACTTCCCCTTTGCCCAGGCTCTCCAACAGCACACGTGAGGAACAAGTAACATCTGAGCTAGGGCACACCAAGTCAACAGAACATGCTTCACAGAAGTCACCGGGGTGGATGATCTAGACTACACAGAGAACATTTTGACAATAAAGCCAGGAAACTTTCAGGTGACAGCATTTGACAGCTATTAAAAGAAATAAAAATCAAACCTTAACTCCTTGACAGGTCACAACTCTTTTAGTCAGATTTAAGTGAGTGTTTGAGGTCCAGCATCCCAGAACCCGACCACATATTCTCCAGCCACTTAGAAGATTTTAGATTCAAGCTCAAAAGTTCCTTTCACACTTTGAGCAGTGTCCTCTAGACCTGGCACTCTGGCATTGTACATGAGCTAGGCAGGGTTAAACACAACCCAATCACACCCCTGCAGGGAGGGAAGGTTTGAAGATGTGGGAGTTGGCAGAGCTGGAGTGACTTACTGGGACATGACATTTCCTTTTGCTAGGGCTGCAGGCTTAACAAGTGCCAAATCATTTATCAAGCACTAAATTTCCTCGTTAATTTGGTAGAGGGAGGCAGCTGCAGAGAGCCAAGCACTCTGCCTGGCAAGAACTCACAGCACTACACTCAAAGGTTGTTGAAAGAACAAATCAGAGCAGCAAGGCCAAGCAGATGGCAGGACCTCTCAGGGAGGTCTAGACAAAACCACCACATCAAAGGTGCTTGGATATTGAAAGATGGATTTACCTTAATCACCAGCAAACTGCCATCTGCTAGTGCCAGGTCTGAGGCACTGACCCCAGGTGGGATTTGAGAGACTTTTTGCATTTCTGTTATCAAAGGTGAGGTATTTCTTTGAAAAGATTTAGAAGATTGGCACATGAGCTCTGAAGAAAGCCTGAAGAACTTTTCTGATGGAGGTGCAACCATCAGCAAGGTCTCTAAGTACACAAACTCCTTCTGGCAACATTTCATTTTTCACCTCACCAAACCAAGTGTATGAACCACATCTGCTTCAAGGCTCAGGAAAATGACTCTGATGGTGACAATCTCTGTTTGGTTACACAAGAGTGTCACCAGCCAAGAGTGGCACTTCCCTGCCCAGCTGGTAAAGCCAACAGTGAATTTCTTGGCTGCACAGAACTCCTGAGCAGAGATCTCTCCCTGGGATAGAGGTTGTTTTCCTGCCCAAACAGGCTGAAGTTCAGGTGAGTGGGACAGGCATGTTTATAAAGCCAAGCAAAGCAAACAGAGGTGAAGATTACTGTTAGGAAACACGACAGCAAATATTTCTTAGAAGGCTTTTATTCTGAAAATTTCAATACTATTCCATGTACAAACTCAGGAGTTGAACTACAACTAAAGGAGTACAGGGGCTTTTGGCAGATTTTCTACCTCCTCTTTACTACTAAGGGAAAAACCTCCAATATTTAATGTTGCAATAGGTGCACTACATTTCACTGATTCATAAACAAAAAAAAGAAGGAATTTCAGACACGGCTATATTTTACTACAAAACCACTTCCTTGGCTTTTAAGCAGATATGAAAGCAGAACTTGCTAACTGTGCTTGGGCAACTGATTTACAGTCTGAGTTATCTTACACCACCATTTATTGGAAAGATCAGTTACACCAGACTCCTGTTAGGAATAAAGTGTTCTGTGAAATAGCTGCTCCAGTAGAGTGGAACCATGAACCAGATTGTCAGGGACAGCAGCAACCCTTGTGTTCAGCAGAGATGTCACCTCAAAGGACTCATCTCACCCGAGATCAGATACTTCAGCCACTTGCAGGCTCTGCTGAACCATGGAATTCTGTAATGGCATTTATCTGAGCAGCACTGAGATGTGAGTCATGGTAATGTACCAAGGCAATGTCTGATTACCAGAATTATTTTTTCACTGGAAGATAATTCAAGTGCATTCTTGGTAAGTTAGCCAGGGAAGTTGTCACAAGTATGGGACATCAAACTGAATGGTAAAACTGCTGACAGGAGTCTCTTTGTTGACCCCTTCCTGTAATGTTCCCTTTCTTGTGACAGTCTGCTTAGCTGTCAGATAATTTCTCCTTGCCTACGAGGAAGGGCACGGAAGTGCTGAGCACACATTTCACCTCGACTCTCACACTCAACAGGATATAAGCACTGCTCTTGTGGCCACAAGCAGCTGCTCAGCCCCTGCCCAGAAACTCCTTATCTACATGCTGCTAGAAATCACAGAGCTGGAAAATGCCACTAAACTGGAAAATTCTCTTTTTGTTTTGGGAAGCACTTCAGTGTGCAATGAGTCACATCACCTCTATCCCAGGCCATGCTTTCCTAGGCTTTGACTGACCAAGGCAGACACCAGGCTACACTTCAACTGCTCTTTTAATTCCACATATGAAAATTCTGAAAAGCAAACCTAAGTCACACAAACCCACTCGTGTTTGTAATGCTCTCTTAGTTATTGCCTGCAGTTCTGAGAGTCCCACAGCCAGTCCATGGCAAAGTACTTCATATTCACCAGTGCAAGGTAAGAGTTACAGCTTGTGGCAGGCTAGGAAGTCGTGTTTTTAACAGATAAGGGACCTCTCTAACATTCAAGAGCTCTCCTACTCTACATCCTTCCTATTTTCTGCCTCACCCTCAGCAGGCAGAGGCACCACCCACTCTCAGCAGCCCCAGACGTGCTGTGGGACTGCTTCAGTTCCGCCACTGAGGCTGTGCCTGCTGAAGCTGCAGAATCACCTGCTGAAATTCAGAACCACCAAATCCCATTCCTTATCTTTGGTTGAGGCTCCAATCCCAGCAGGAAGCACTAAATCAGCAGGGCCACCAAGGCAGGCAGGGCTCTGCACCTCAGTGCCTGCTGCAAGGGACGTGCCCAGAACAGCTCATAAACTGCTTAACTAATTGCTCCTATCCAATTAGTTGACACACACACAATCTCTCTCTCCACAAGACATTTCAAGTCTCTGTTACATATTTTCCCTCTGTAGGGATACTCTAAAATCACTGGCTTTAGGAATTCAGCTTCACTAAGAAGCAGAGAGCAAGAATCCCACCAAAACAGCATTAGCACAACAGCCCTCTAATTCCTGACTTGTATTATCAACAAAGGATGTAACTGCTTCAAACTAATGCTGTTACAGCAGAGATTTAGTGTTTTAGGCTGTATTAAACTCACTGTCAGCACAATACATGGAAGAATTTTACTGTTTTTCATTTTTAGAGCAAAGTATTGAATTTTTATGTTTTATTCCATGATGCCTCAGCTGTCCTGTTTTATTCTCTGGCACAGCTGGGATTCCAAGAGCCATCCAAGCACCACCACACCAGAACAGCACAGCTGCCATTCAGGTTTGTTCCATCAATGAACAATAGACACAAACCCCCTTTTCCTAGTGGAAAAAAAAGCAGTTCTGTCTTGGTATCAAGTGCACAGCCTGAGCTGGTAGTGTTCTCTACATTGTCTTATAAAAATATTTAGATTCAGAAGAGTATTTATTAATGCCTTAACTCAGTACAGCACTGGGCCTTGTCCAAGTTCAATGTTTATTTCAGGGTAGTGTGGTTAAATTAACTGGCAATCACAGTTCATCATCTGCTAATTAGTCTGGTTCTTTCTCACTCATCAAGAACCTGTCACCTTAGAAAAGCTCCACTGACCCATCACAGTAAGCAGCTGTTTTACTTTCACCCTCAAACACACACAGGCACATTTTAGGAATCCCTGAAGCCTGGATAGGAGCAACCAGACTTGCAATCATCCCACACACTGAACTCTGATCTCCCACTATATACCACAGTGGATTGTTTCCTCATAGCCAATTTGAGAAAAAAAAATAAACGAAGCAACTACATAAAGTTTTATAACATGAGTTTTGATAGCACAGGAATCAGGTTCCTCCTTGAAAATTCCCATGGAAAGTTTCTGCACAGCCTGTTGTTGATGTTCTTTGGTGGCAAGGCAGGGAGGTACCACAGACACCACACAGATAACAGCCAGCACACCTGGGGCTGCTGAGATTGCAGAGCATGTGATGGGACTGACAAACAAACCCTGAAACCTGACAACACTTTTTGGTTTTACACTCCCCAGAAAGCTCCCTCCTCCCTAGCAAGTTAACTACAAGTCCAAAGTACACCTTTAGCTCCAATGTGGGGTACAATGCACTGTGCCCCCATGAGATGAGGCATTCAGGAGCAAGGTTTCTGGAGCTTTTACCTTTTCATTCCCAAATCACACAGCCAAGTTGCCAACAGCAACAAGTCATGGACTGGCTTGAAGCTGAACATCAGGACAAGCTTTGTACTTGACCATTGTTTAACCTAATAATGCATCTGTGGAGAACTAGGATCACACTGAGTGTATTGATTGATTCAATAAGAGCCTGCAAGAACTTTCTCATTCAAATCCATCACCTGCTCTTTATGGCTAAGGCTCCAGTTGGATACCTCATCTTTCATTAAGCATCACTACAAACCAGCAAGTGTTGCACAACACCTGTACAACAAGCTTCCTAGACAATGTGGGTCAGGTACAGTTCAAGAAATTCTATTATTGAGTCCAGGAGGATTTCCTAGGAGCAGGCTGGATAGCAAAAATATTGCAAAATCAGCGTTTCTACTCTCAAAATTTACATCAGGAACTTCAGCAGAAAAGCAATTAACTCCTAGAATCCAAATTCCTCTGAAATTCTCTCAATGAAGTGAAAGGAGGAAGTTCAGTAACTGCAGCCAACTGCAGCATTAAGGGCAAGAACCACGGGCTCAGAAGGGTGCACACCCATCCCAGAAAGGATCAGCCCCTGTGTGCAGCTGTAAAAGATACTGGTTCAGCCAGTGCTCTACACTGAACACAGCCAGAAAAAATGCAAATTCAACCCCAAATAAACAGATAAATCAGTCTGGAGGCAGAACATTCCTGTTCCACTGTAGTACTGGCCTGAGAGCTCCCTGCACTTCTGGCATGAAGCAGATGAGTTTCATTATGTAACAGTACTCATGTCATTAGAGACCTGGCAGTGGGTCACATGCAAGGTTTGGGGCCTAAATAATGCAGCAGAGGTGCATTGCCACAATACTTGATTGAGAGTTGGGCTGCCCAGAGAGAGGAGTTTCACCTGAGTGCACAGAACCTCCTCAGGACCTGCTTTGCCACCACCAGGACAAGGGATTGGCCTGGAGGTGAAGCTTTGGTCAACTCCTGAGATTGTCCTGACAGTGCTTCTCACTACAGGGACACCTAAACTATGAATTCTGGCCTGCCTTTAACTGATATTGGAGTAGAATCATTCAGTGCTCAGCTACATAACAAAATAGCATGTATTTAGACACTATGAACAGCTGTAACCCTCAAATAAGTATTCTGCAATGGTTCCTTTGAGTTAGGTAAAAAAGTCACTGTAAATCATGCAAATCCATCCCTACATGAGTGCCCACCACAGGCCCAGTCAGCTGAACACAAACTAAACACAGACACTGGCACCACAGGGCAGCAGGCTGCTAAAAGACCTCAGCCAGGTGTGCAGATGCAGCTTTTATTACACAAATTCTCCTCAAAAACTGCTCCTCAGCAGTGAAACCGAGCTTAGTAACACCGTGGCTCGTAGCACTTCGCCCTTCAGACCTGTCAGATAGGAAGTGCCCATTGCACAACTGGATGGCCACTTCCAGACCCCTCCCTGTGCTCCAGCTTCACCCACGGCCAGGGAGGCACGCACTGCTCCGGGAAGGCAACCCCGCATTCCCGCACCACAGCCCGCTTGGGATGTGCTACCAGCGCCTCCAGGAAGTCACCTCAGAGAAATTAAAGGCCATCACCCGGAAATCAAACTATTACCATGTGGTTCTGCTGCAATGAGAGGCAGAGCTGCGGCTGGGGAGAGGCCAGCGGACACCAGAGCTGGCACCTGGGCACCTGCACTGCCACAGCTGCACTGCAGGGAGCCGCAGCAGCTCCCACATTTCACTGCAATACGTGCTTTTCCTCCCAGAACGTGACATTACAAGCGGGAACACCGGCAAAACAGTTTACCCTGTCCACAGAACTACACAAGCTTTAACACCATTCAAATAAATACAATTAAGCAGCACACCGACACCTGCCCGGCTCACCCCCCCGTGCCTTGCAGACCCCGCGCCGGGTCGGGATTTCCCCCTGGCGCTGTCCCGGTAAGCGCGGAGGAGCCACCCGAGCTCAGCCGGCCCGGCCCGGCCCGGCCCGGCCCGCACGGGCACGGCGCCAGCCTCGCCCACCCCGCCGGGGCACCGGCAAGGGCGGCATGCCCGGCCCAGCCCGGCCCCTCCCGGGACGTGCCCTTCCAAAAGCGCTCCCCGAGCCGGACACCGGCACGGCCAACACCGCGCTGAGCGCGCCCGGCCCTCACGGAGGCACCGCGGGCAGGCCCGGCGCGGCTCCCCCGGCACCGTCCCGGGCGGCTCCCGCGGCGGAGCGAGGCAGCGACCCGCCCGCCCCCGCGCCCACCTGGAGATGCTCCTGGAAGCGGAT
>VXBI01007495.1:0-15353 GCA_013397375.1 Toxostoma redivivum
GTAGCCATCAGCTCCTCCTGGTCATCAATGCTGGGGACAGTGACCTCCCCTTGACTCACGAAGTGGAAATCATAAGGGTTGGTAGTAATGAGGAGCATTTCTGAAAGCAGGAAGAAGCAAGGCAAAGGCAAACTTTAGCCAGTCAGGTGAGAGAGGGAACTGTTCCTCGTTGATCAAGCCCAAAAAGCCATAATGCTCCTTCCTACCGATTAGCTCCGGCTTCTTGTTGGACATGATCTGATAAAAGATGTGGTAGCTCCTTTCCGCCTTGAGCTGGAAAGTGACTCTGGACTTCTCCAGCAGATCTGNGATTTGATCCTCAAGTGTTCCCTGCAGGGGAGTTATTCAGTGACTGTGTTTAGTTGGCAGGGCAATGACAGGCCAGGTGTTCAGTCCGTTCTTCCTGACTCACCTGCATTTTGCCTGATTTCTCCTCCTTCTTCTTCTCTCCACTGGCTGCAATTGTTGCAAAGTACTGGATGACACGCTTTGTGTTCACAGTCTTCCCGGCACCGGATTCTCCGCTGCCAAAGCCAAGAGAGAAGCAGAGGGTGCGTGGTCAGGCAGGAGGTGCCCTGGCACCAGACAGCCCCGCAGGGACCCGCACAGGGGGTGTACGTACGTGATCAGGATGGACTGGTTCTCCCGATCTGAGAACAAGGCAGAAAATAAGACATTATTATTAATACAGTTAATTTCTTTCATAAACCCATATGCCTTCACCCATTTTGAATATTTTAATGTTCCCCGCTGCAGGTGGGAAGCTGATATCTCAACCCTCCAATGGTATCAGGTGTAGCACACATGCATTTCTTTTTCTGCATATTCCCTTCATGTCACATTTAATTTTGTTTATGAAAATTATTCCGACTATGGATCAGTTTTGCAGAGTTACTGATTAAATGGTCTATCAATAAGCTGAACTGAACTGGAACATGTGCTTCTCATAAACTTTATTAATTAGGAACAACCACTCTGATCAGTCCACAAGACCCTCTAAATGGTTTTTATGTTGATTCTCAATTGATTTTTGTTAAAATAAAATCACAGAAACATCATAAGCATGAAGTAACCTTTATCAGCATAGTCTATTCTATAATATTAAAGTTTTGTACTTCCAGAGCTAGAGTTAATTTATCTCTCTTCAGCAGTTCAGCTGAGTTTGTTTCCCACAATTTCATCTGTTTACTTTCTTAATCCATGCTCACTTCTTTTTCTGTTCCATTGTTATGCTCCATTTATGAATCACTTAATGATGACGGAAAAGATAAGTTCCTGGTGTTGAGCTTTTTTCATCATGTACTCTGTCTTGTCTGTTCATCTTCTCCTTGACTTGCATAATTTTATAAAGTAATAAAAATATTTCTAGAGTTACCAGCACAGTCTGTCCTACATTTTGGAAACTTTTCATCTTCCTCTTGACTTGTTCAGTTTTACTGCATTCTTTTCTGAGGAAGGAAGCCTGAAAATGCCTTATGCACACCAGGTGCAGATACCCTTTGTGTAGCATCCATGATATAGTAATGCTTTCTGTTTTGGTCTCTATTTCCTGCCCAGTGGTCTCTAGGTTTCAGCTTTTTATTTTTTAGATTTATGATCCTTGAGACAAAATTTTAATGCAGTATTAGAAGATACTTATAAAAGTTCCTGGCAATGACATTTTTTTCCCATTGTTTTACACTCTTGTTCACAAAAACTTCTTTCAACTTCACTGAATAAGAACTTCATGTAATAAATTCCCCCTGAAATTCTTCTTTGTTAAATTTAATTTCTGCTGACCTTAAGAATTTAGTCAAATCACAAATATTTTTGTGACTTTCAGATTATTTTTTTAAATATTGGACAATTGAAGGCTCAGAACAAGCCTTTTTAAAGCCCTTTGAGATCTGCCATTCGCACAGTATTCCATCCAGCTCACCATCCACTTGTCCAGCCCTCACTCCCTGAGTTTGCCTATGAAGATATCATGAGAAACAGCATCAAAACCTGTGCTGAAACCCAGGTGGACAATATCCAGTGGTGCCCCTTCATGTGTCCATGCAGTTGTCCCATCGTAGAAAGAAATCAGGTTGGTTAAGTATAATTTCCCTTTGGTGAATCCATGCTGACTACTCCTGATCAATTTCTTGTATTCTGCATTTTTAAAGATAGCCTCCAGGATTAGCCATTCCAGCACTCAGGTGAGGCTGACAGGTCTGTGGTTCCTTGGATCTTCCTTCTTGCCCTTTTTGAAGACTTGTGACATTTGCTTTCTTCCAGTCCTCACACACGTCTCCTGACTGCCATGACCATTCCAAGGAATGAGAGAGGCCAAGATATGATGTCCTTCAGTTCCCTCAGCACTTGCAGGTGCATCCCATTAGAATAAACTTGTGGATGTCAGATTTGACTAAATGATCTCTAACCTGATCCTCTTCAACTAAGGGAAAGTTGACATCATTGCCAATGACAAGAGAGCATGAAACCTCACAACCGTTAAACTGAACTACTTTGCCATGAAAAGGCATTTTCTCCTTTGTGAGTGTTCACAGCCAAGTGATTTTAAAGAAAATCATGAAACTCACCAGTCAGCATGAACTGATAGGCGTTGTCAGAGATGGAGAAGATGTGTGGAGGGGCCTCCTGGCGCTTCTTGCCTCGGTAGGCCAACACCACCTCGGGGTTGTACACCGGCAGCCACTTGTAGGGGTTGACAGTGACGCAGAAGAGACCCGAGTAGGTCTGTGAGGAAGGGACACAGCACGTTGGCTTCCCCTGAGCCTGGCCCAGCAGCTCCTGAGGCTGCCCAAAGGAAGCTGCTGCTGCCACTTACGTAGATCATCCAGGCTGCGTAACGCTCTTTGAGGTTGTACAGCACAGCGGGTTCGTGGAGGTGGGTCATCATGGCCATGTCCTCGATTTTGTCATACTTGGGAGGGTTCATGGAGAAGATTTGATCTTCTTTCACGGTCAGGGTCTGCCAAGGAAACAACAGATCCACATGGATCACCTAAAAGCTCAAAGTGGGGATCGAATGTTGTCCTTCAGCTTTGTTTTTGACTCACCTCTCCCCCTTCAGTCTTGACAGTGACTTTTCCTGATTCCCTGCTTGTGATTGTCCCTTTCACAAAGGATTCTTTAGGATGTACCACGAAGACAGATGTCTTGGCATCAAAAGGTTTGTTCTGGGCCTCAATTCTCTCCTTTTCCGATTTTCGGAGGTAAGGAGCTGCCTCCCCAAAACAAGCTAACTCAGCATCTGCAGAGGCCATGTCTGCACTTTACTGAAGGCACATCAGCAAAGAACCCTGTGAGAGAAAAGAAATGTAACATGAATAGATCATTAATGTACCTTCCTTGCAAGGACTGCTTTTCTAATGCTTTAAAATTGAGTGCTTACTAGAATTGCTAAAACTACTAAAAATTGCCTTTCTTGTGTTTACTTATTTAAATTCAGAAGAGAAAAATATTCTTTCATCCTTAAATAATATATAATAATGTTTAAAAATTTCTTTTATTTGTGCCTTATGGTACTGTACAGATTTTACTTTGGCTTTATAGATTGTAGTGTCATATTTGAGAATATGAAGTATGTTAAGGGAACTTTTTTATTCTACTGTAAAATTAAAAAAAAAAGTATAAATTGAATAGATGCTATAGCCTTAAAAGCACATGTAAAATTTTAGTTGGAAACCAGTTTCAAAGGAAAAAATACATATGCATAATATGCAATAATGTGGATATCTAATAGCTAGATCCAGTGCACTTACCTTGAAACTTTACTAGTAGACAGGGCAGAGTGCTGCAAAGACACTTTTATAGAGTCTGGTTGGCAGATGCTCTGGATTCTTCCCCTTTCTTTGGTCAAAACATTTTTTGGCAGACATTCTCTGGCAAGGCATTGTCTGGCAAACTGAACTAAGGGCAAAATTGTCATTTGATTTAATAGGATATATTTAGAAATGTTTTGTATCTCACCAATGCTGTGAATGTATTGACTATAAATAATTTGTCTAGAGACATAAGGACAGAAGTTCAGTTAGTCGAGGCATTTGGAAAATTTGGATGTAGCACGAGTGAACTATACTGCTACATTTCCAATGATCTCCCCATGTACTCAAGGCAGATTTTTATTGCATGACTGTGGTGTTACTCTGATACATCCCCAGTCCAGCACTTCCATCACAAATATCACTGCCACTGTAGCTCCTTTAAGCATGCTCTTCTCCTGGTCATTGGCGTTTTGATTGTTAAGAGCTCAGTGGGTAAAGCCCAGTGAAGAGCAGAGGGACAAGGTCAGTAAATGTTATCCAAGGAGATACCCAACATCAAGCACTGGCCTGGGCATGAAAAGCTTGTTCCAAGGATGAGCATGCAACTTTCTGGAGTTCAAAGCCAGAGCTCAGTCCTGAACAGGAGGAACTCAGAAACAACCTGTGTAAAACAGTGAGTGCAGAGGGGCATCAGAAGTCCTGTGTCTGTGCAATCTCTGACTTCCACAGACGTATAGAACTTAGAGGACAAATCACAGAATGGTTTGGGTTGGAAGGAACCTTAAAAGAATCATCTAGTGCAACACCACTGCTGTGGGCAGGAATATCTTTGACTAGATCAGGTTGCTCAAAGCCCCATTCAACCTGAGGTTGTTTCAGTGATCCCAGGGGCATTCCCTTATTCTGGGGCATGTCTCTCACTGGCCTTTTCTTTAAAAATGTCACTTCTATATCCAACCAGAATCTATCCTCCCTCCAGTGTGTTGACTGCAACACATGGCTTGGTATTATCAGCAAACTTACTGACAGTGCCCTCAATCCTACTGTCCATGTTCTTGACAAATATGTAAAATCTGGTTTCAAAACAACCCGTTGGGGAACATGACTTGTTACTGGTCTCCACCTGAAATTCAAGTCATTAACCACAACTCTATGTGTGATCATCCAGCCAATGTACCATAGTATATTTTCCAGAAGGATCTTCTCCACAATCTTGCCATGAAGAGGGGAAACTGACCAGCCTGTTGTTCCCTGGATCTTTCTTTTGCCCCTTTTTAAAAATGGGAGGGGTTTCAGTCAGTGGAACTTCATCAAGCCACAACTTGTCGCATGTGATGGATAGTGGCTTATCCACTTCATCTGCCAGTTCCCTCAGGATCTGGGGATTCATCTCATCAGGGCAACTCCCTCATCTCTCCTTCCTTGACTATCCCTTCCTTGACCATCCCTTCCAACTGCTGTCAGTCACAGCACATGTCAATCACGCAGTCCATCCCAACAAGTTTCTGTGGTAGCAATCAGGCCACAGTGCCTGCCTGGGCAGTGGCTACCAGCTCCTTCTGGCTGTTTGCCACAGTGCTGCACTGGTAGAGAAGCATTTCATCTGGGCTGTCAGCCACCTCCCCTTGTTAGACGAGTTTGCCCTACTTCCCTTAAGACAATCAGGGAATTTGTGACACGGGTAGGGTCACAAATTCATTCCCAGCTTTGACTCATGGATAACATAGTGTCAAAGCAGGTCTGCTGAGTACAGACCCATCAGGTAGGCTGCCTTGTCAGCAACTGAAACACAAGAGAGACAAAGAAAAAATTGATCATTGGAGACAAGGATTGGAATTTGATATGTGTATGTGTGTGTATGTGTGTTTTTAATGACCAAAATTCTTGATTGCAAACCTTTTAATCTAGTGTCACAATAAACATTGAATACAGAAAAGATACAAAAGCCAACATTGGTATTTTTCTGACCATAGTTAGCAGTAAGAAAACTTTCCTTGAATATTTTAACTAAATTTATAAACCAAATTACTTATTTGAATAATTTTTAGTTTAAAAATTCATTAAGATTATAATTTGACTTCTTAGTCATGATCTAAGAAAGCTCTTATATTCCAAAGGCCATGGTCTGTACTGACATTAGGAGAAGTCTATATATGACAGAGCCAACTCTAGAGAGCCTACATATGAAACTAGAGAGACTTTGTCTTCTAAAAACCTTGTCAAAACCCTGCATATCAAATGGTAAAATGCATGAAATGATCCCATAAAAAAAAACAACTGCAGGAGTACCATTTAGTAAGAGAGGCCAGGGGTCAGACAATCAGTTTCATGTATACTAAAGAAAATATTATTTAGTTTTCACATTATAAACTACTAGCTTTTGTCCTGTCTGAAAGAAAAAGTATTTCTTAAAATAGGTTTCTCTATTAAAAGGTTAGTTGCTAAGGATTCTCTGTGCCATCTGGCAAAAACCTGCAACCCAATGTAACTAAATCCAAGGTGATTTTACTGAAAAGAGAAAAGCAGAAACCTATTGTGGCTCACGTTCTCTTATGGACAATATATCAACTCTTGAAACACAGCTCACATATAAGAGCACTTGAAGTGATTTCCAGAATCTTAAGATACATACCAATGGATATAAAGATATATAATGATAAATGTGAAGATATATTATATTTAAAATATATTCAATTCAGTTTCCCTGAAAGATGAGATACAAGAGACATTCTGCACATCCCTAATAAAGAAAAATTAGTTGCAAATTATCATAGTTTTTACATGTATCACAAAAGAACAAAATGTGCCTTCTGATTTTAACAGCTAAAAATCACAGCATCCCCATGTCTGTAAAAATAAGGAAGTGTTTTGATTTGAGCAAAAAGATGAAAGTTATGATTTGTAAAGTTCAGACAGAGGAAGTGTGTAACAACTCTCACTTGAGACCATGAAAGAAGAGTGAGGGATGTCTGATGCTTCTCCTAGGGTGACAGCTGGGGGTTCTCTCCCCTCACATTTGGAACTGCAAATCTTTGCTTTCCCAGGGGCAAATGACAAAGCCAGTCTATTCAGCAGAGCACTTTTGAAGTTTGTTTTCTTTTTTTTATGCTGTGCTGTGCGGAATGTGGACTCACTCTTGCAACAGGTGAGAGTGAGGCACATGGCAAGGCAGCTGTTTGGCTGCTAGTCCTTAGGAAAGGGTGTACTGAAAGCAGCAGCAATGCCTTAATGCTAAAAGAAAAACCAAATAGATCCTGCCCACCACTGTCTCCTAGTTCTGCTACTGTCACTGCAGGGCTGGACTCTGCTACAGCTGAGGGCAAAGCACAGCACACTCAAAAAGAGGAGAGGGAGCACAGACCCTGGATACAGAATGTCCTGCTCAGCAACGTGGGGTGGGCAAGGTATTGCAGTGCTGACATTTCCCATGGAGAGGACACTGAAGCATGCTGAAAATAGAACCATCTAGGGAAGACATCAAGCAGCTGCCTCACTGTCTGCCAGCCCTTAAGATATGACTTCTTCTATCTCAGACTCTATGTTAGCAGGCACAAAGAGAGAATACTTAGTAACAAGTAAAAGTATGTATATACACAGATTTCCAGCCTATGGCCTGGCAAAATCTCACAATTTTTAGATTTCCATTGTAAACTGGAGACTAGAGTTTATAACATTCCATTGTGGAAGACTTTTCACAGCCTAGAAGAGTGATATTTTCTTCATTACTTTTATCCATGTTCCAATACTTTTAATAACGAGTTTCTTCAGTGGATGAAGCCCTATGGACCTTTTTTTGATGTCAGAACCTATTGCCAAAAATAAACCGAGGAAAATAGTGATCAGATTATCATATAATTTTCATCCATTCTGTTTTGCAGATTGAAAAAGCTGGTTGAAAATGAGCACTGCTGTTTTCTTACATTTGGCAAGGAAGGTCTTTTCATCTTGTCTAGGTTTAATGTTATTATAGACAGATTGCCCTGTGGCAGCCAGCAGGGTCCACTATAGTAGAAAATAAACTGTGAGGTCCCATTTCCTCTTTCATTATGGTGCAGCAGAATTTATGTTCCATTTATAATTTTATATGCTCATCCACCATCTCTTGCAGTGTCATTAATTTCTACTTTTTCACTAGTTTCCCAGTACAGTCTGAAATTTCCGGCATGTCTTCAGGATGTTTTTTTATCCAGTAGGACATTCAGTCAGTGGGCTGTAGATGAAGAAGTACTCATTTATAGATTCATAAAGAAACTTTCACATGTTAGGTATCATCATACCTCACTGAGATTGTGACTCGGGAGTTTTGAGTTCAGAAACTTTACCTGAAGGTTGGCTGCTATGACATTTATTTCCATCTGACTGTATCTTTGGGGATAATTAATTCAAGTCATTAAGTATCAGTATAGTCCAATGTAATTATACTTATATGATGAACGTATGCTCTGATCTAGGCATTGTGAGGTTTTACTGCTTACAGAATAGCATGGCATGGCATGGCAAAGATGCAGTAGAGATTCAGGGGGATAACAAGATGCATTGCAGAGTGAAATTGGGTCTTGATAAGTAATTACTACCACCACTAATTTAAGATTAAAAGCATGACTCCGAGTAACTTACTTATTTCCCTAACAACATGAAGCTCACAGAAAAAGCAAACAACTCCTGTTAGTGAGCCTTGGGAGGTTGGACAGAGCTCAGAAATGCTCAGCTTCTGCTCCAGTAGGAAACCTCCTGCTGTGAGTCAAGGACCTGGAGAGCAGGCTCAGGAGCCTACACAGATAGCAGTGTCTCCTTTGAGCCTGGGTCATTGCAGCTCCTTCTCTGGTGACTGGGGTCTCTAATGCCCTGATTAGGAACTGGGAGGTGCTCAGGGCTATGGGAGGTACCAGGAATAAGCAGGATCTGAATGGATTTGCTGGTTCTCTGGCAGACCATAGCCCATGTAAACTAAGCCCAGAGGCAGCTGGGAGAGCAGAGGAGCAGTGTGTGTGAGCCTGTCCCACCCTGTGCCTGGGCAGGGGCTCAGCACACTGCAAGGGACACACCTCCAAGGACATGTCGAGGTCAGGTGGGTGAGAGTGAGAAGAATGAGAGCACTCATCAGTGGGGAAAATGAGAAGGGGCAATGCAGGATAGCAGATGTGAAGAGAGGAGGGACAAGCAGTGGAGAGAGAAGATGCAGTAATGTGGGTGCATTGTAAATGGGAAGTTGATGCAGCAGAATTTTTGCTTGAATGGAAAGGGCTTGAGCTCTGCTGTCACTCCTACAGGAATCCAGGAGACAAACTCACTACATCATTCATTCTAGAATGGAGTGTTCTTTTATTGCTAGCACTTTTCAACATTTCTTTTTCAGTCTCAAAGAGCAAAAATCTCAACAGGAGCTTCCTACTTTGGAGATGAAAATCAAGAATTGTGATTAAATCCTTTTAATTAATTGTCTCCCTTCTCGTTTTAGAAATAACTTAGTTTCAGTAAACTGAAACCAAGAAAACAAAATTAATCCAAATGCTATACCTGGAGCACATATACATACTTATTGTTGCCAAAATAGATTATTATCACATATATTTGGAAAATAGACAGGGTTACTAGAATAGTTTATCTTCTAATGAGTGGCCTTTAGCTGTAGGAATGAAATTATCAACATGCAAGAAGAGACATCTCATATACTGACTTGTTCCAAAATGCACAGATAAGCCCAAGTTTCTTGTTAAAATGGAAGATGTTCATCATTTTTTACTGCTTCATGTTAGCTTTACATTAAGATAGAAGGAAAATTTCCAATGGGATTGGCAGTTCGCAAATGCAATGGGATTTGCAGCTTGCAAATGCTATTCTCAGCTATGCTGCTAATATTTATAAAACATGCCAGGAGGGACCTTTTTGCCTGTGTATCCTTAATGACTGATAAGGAATGTGTAGCCTCATACTGAAGATCCCTGGGTAAAATAAGACCTCTCAGGAATGCTGGCATGAGACACAAGGAGAAATGCCAGAACATTAATTCTCTGGTGCAAGCTTCTCTCTGTGACACTTTTGCTAAGATGTGGCTGAACGCTGGATCCTGGAGATGGTAAGACTGCATTTCACATTAAAACTTCTTATTCTATTGAAAGATGGGTGTTGTGTTGAATTAAATGAAATGTGTTGAGTACTTTCTCTGGCTTCGGCATATTTAACCTAGGTAATTTTTTACCTGGGTAAGATGAGTCCTTCAGAGACTTGAGCTATCTTTCTAGATGAACAGTGCTAAAATGGATGGATAGAAAAACAGTTGGGGATTATGTCTAGCAAAAAAACAGTGGTGAGCCTAACAAAGAAGAGATTAACTAACCTGGTGGGGTACTCTGGGCCAGTTACTGCCTTGGCCATGGCAAGAACAGAACATGAGAGAGCTGACTTTTGTGTCTGCACTGCTTAGAACACCCTTGTATCTCAAGGTAGCTGTGAATGGACTGAGATGGCTTTATGATCTTCTGATCCTGCTCCTTCCTTTGGAGACTAATTTCTGCAATGCTTGATACATGTATTATTTAACCTCACAGCAGGGAAAACAGGTGACTTCCAAAGTTTCAACAGTATATTTTAAACTTAGGAATGTCTTTATTTTGCTTGGTGAGACCTAAGTGTCTGCCCACTGAGGAAAAGTAAGTCTTGCAAAGAAAAGTGAGGAGGGAGGTCAAAACCAGAGAGATTAGTGACAGTTGACTCACAGAATTTTTAGACTTAATGATAAACTGCTTTCTGTGTGCGTGAGATTTCTATGGTTACTCAAATTCCTCCCATCTTCACAGCATATGTCAGAGAAAGAAACATGAGCAGCAGGTTCTGGATGGGGAGGTGACGTTCAGGATGCCCTTTCCATCACATGCCAAAGTAGCTGAAAATCTTCAATTACCAGACAGGTGAGTGAGGTGGACAGGCTCTGATGGCAACGGAAGGAGAAGGAAAAAGCAAAAGGAGCTGGACAATGGCATGGAAGGAGAAGAAATGAGAACAGCAATATGAAATAAAATTAGCTTGATTAATTGGCTTGTTTCTCTATTGACTGCACTTGCAAGAGAAGTAGAGAAAGGCTACACTATGGAAATAGATTTGCTTAGATTTGCACAACTAGCCTTTTTTTCCCTCTAAGTGAATGTTGCAATTATATAAAAAATGTTTACCACCTTTCTTCATAAAACAAGAAGGATATCAGAACATTAAAACCAAATCATACAAGGCATTTTCAAGTGCAGAAAAAGTTTTCAGTATTTATACCAGATGTTTTGTATTGGTAATTACCATATTCATCATTTACATTAGAAGAGGGTTCTCAAAATTTGGTTTCAGTTTTAAAAGGATACACATTAAGAATAGTAAAACTTTGGTTTCTCATGGGTGGTCTACATATGTCCTAACAATATGATATAGACCTTCAATAAAGCTGTAATTCCCAGGAGAACATGCAGGACTGGAATAATCTATCTAAAGATGGATTTAGGAAGAGCACACCTTGTTTGAAATTACTAGTTTAGACTGAAAATTACAGCAAGTTGTAAGAATACTTAAAAAATCCCTGCAAAATAAAACATACAGTAAATGTGATAGGAATTTAGAATCCTAAGGAATGTGATAATTTTCCCAAGTACAGCATCTTATATTTTCAAGGTATTTATAATTTATGGTTGATATTTTAATAATTTTATATTGTTCAAAATATATTCTCCAAAATAAAAATGCTGTTTTTCTTATTCACTTATTTACCAATCCAACCTAGTGAATTCTTTCCTACTACAGAAACATTCTAGGTCTGCAAGAATAACATACAAACACAAATACAAACAAAAAATTTCCCTAGAAACCTTCAGAAATATCAAAATATCCTTCCCCCACACACAATGTTAACTTTTGATGGGTTATAACCTCCACTTCCTTCTCAATTCAAGAGCCATAAACCTTCTTGACTAATCTTCAAAAAAGTACTTTATTTCTCTTTATTGTATTTACTTCTGAAAATTTGAGACAAATTCTCCAGTTTCTCAGACTTTTAATTCTGATGGCATTTCACCCTGCCAAAGTGCTTGGATGTCCCTGTCCCAAAATCTCTCAGGACCTTCACAAAGTCTGCAATGAGACAACCATGTGAGGTAATCAGGGCAGGCAGTTGTGACAGTCACAGTGTGGTCAAAAGGGCAGTTCCTGTGGCAGATATGTGGTGTGGTTTTGAAGTGTGGCACTGAATACCCCTGCTTTAAAAGGCTATAGAAATCATAGCATAGGATGCTCATGTATTCTTTACCTGTCATTTAGCTCTGGGTATTTTAGGCCAGAGTCTTTTTTCCCCTGAAGACCCAGGTCTCTGGCAGACTCATGCTGGGACAGCCTGTGTCCATCTCAGTAGCTCTGTCATGATGGAAAAGTCACATTCTGGCCACAGATTCCTCCTTGGACAAGGGATCTGCCAAACCAAGGATATGAAGCACAGCTCACCTAAACAGCCCAAGTACTTGTTCTTGGCCTTCCAAAGCAGCTGCTCTCCTGCAGCTATAGGCAACTCACTGCAGAGCAGAAGGAGAGGAAAGACCTTATCTCTGTCAGCAAGAGGAAGGAGGTGACTGGAGAATACTGGAGCTGGAGGACACTTCTGTGCCTGCAGCCTCAGCTGCACAGAGACTCCCAGATGGAGCCATCCCCTTTGGGACAGAAACAGCATCTTTGGGGGTGGGTGTCTCCCATGCCCTTCCTCATCTGCTTTCTGCACATTCTGCCATGGTGGAATCAACAGTGATTGCGTGGGGAGTCTTTGAGCATGTCCTCATGAATACTTAGTGGGAAACAGGAAAATGCTATTGAAGCAAATCTCTGTTTCCCCACAGTTTGATTTGCATTACAGGTATAATTTAGGGGCCCATTGAATATGTTCTCACCCCAGACAGGCATTCACCTCTTGGGATTTCCATCCTTTACCTGGAATATCCATTGCAGTCCAGGTGCTAGGTCCTCAACACTTGCTGTTCTGCCCCACTGTTCTTCTCTATCATGCTGCTCTACTGAGGCAGAGAGGGCCTGGGTTTGCAGTGCATGCTAGAAACTGACCCTATCTCTCAGAGCAGCCCTGTCTCCTGGGAAGCTGGTCCTGCTGACATGTCCCAGGGGAATATGTCCCCTCTGCAGGAGGAAACGTCAGGGCAGGAGAGGACGACAAAGATGAGGAGAAGGATTTATTCTTTCCAATGTAGCTCTGCTGTTCTTTTTTTATTAAACAGTGAAGGTCAGATGGGCTTTGCTTGGGTCCACGATGCCATGTTCAAATCTACTTTACAGGGAAGAATATCTTGATTAATTGAGTATTTTGAGGTTCCATACAGGTAGACCATGGGAATGGCTTGTCTGCATTTTAGGCTTCCAAGAGATTTTTCTGTCACTCCTACTGGCCCAAGAGTCCAAGAAGTCCTTATGTGTGGCAGCTGAACCTCATCCTAGGAGGGGGGAGAGTGTTAAAAGCCCCAGGCCTCTCCTAGTACCTGTGCTATGAAGATTACAGTTACCAAGAGACCTGTGGCAGTTGCTCTCCTCAGGCTGCTCCCNATCTTGATTAATTGGGTATTTTGAGGTTCCATACAGGTAGACCATGGGAATGGCTTGTCTGCATTTTAGGCTTCCAAGAGATTTTTCTGTCACTCCTACTGGCCCAAGAGTCCAAGAAGTCCTTATGTGTGGCAGCTGAACCTCATCCTAGGAGGGGGGAGAGTGTTAAAAGCCCCAGGCCTCTCCTAGTACCTGTGCTATGAAGATTACAGTTACCAAGAGACCTGTGGCAGTTGCTCTCCTCAGGCTGCTCCCCAGGGTGTGCAGTGGAGGTGGCAGGGCCACTGACACCGTGTCTGGTCCTTTTGATAATCACACACTCCCAAGCACCTCTGGTTGCCTTTCTGGGCAGAGCGCCCAATGCAGATGAGGCCCTGTGCACTGAGCAGTGGCTGCTCCTGTCAGCCCAGGGTCTTTTCTTCCAGCATTGATGACTCAAACATTTCCAGGTGTTCTCTGGCCCATCCCACCCGTTCTTTGTTCTGTCCCAGTGGGGAACACATGAAACTGGCTGACCCACCTGGCTGGATTTTAACCCCTGTGCTGTGATTTGCTCCTGACAGGTAGGCCAGGCAGTTTCAGCAGGTTTGAAGCACCCAGGTTTCAGTGAGATCTTGTTGCTGGTGTGCAGTGGAGGGAGCCCAGAGCCGGGCCCTCGATGGCTCCAGGCTGCCATCCCCTGGCACTGGGTGCCTGGAGCAGAGGATCTGCTCGGCTGCTGCCCCGGGAGCTCCCTGTGACTGACAGAGCCTGGTGAGCCTGAATTGGGAATAAAACTTGCCCTGATATCAACAGCCTAAATGGTGAGGCAAAAGGCACAGCCACAGCCCAGCTGATGTCTTTGTGCCCTACACCAGCACCCACCCTGAGGCATCACCACAGCTATCTGTGCTTTCTTCACATGTCACCCATGCCTGGGACAGATGTAAATTTGGGACAGTGGGCTACTGCCTCATTGCACCTGTGGTCTGTTCAGGATCTCTTCACCTATGGGGAAGCAGACAGGCAGTTTCCTTGCAATCCCTGCTGGTGCTTACCCCTCATCTTGACTGCCACAAAGCTGGCAGGGTGCTCACCTTCCTGCCCAATCCCCAACATTGCCTTGGGCCTCCAGCCTGAAGCTGATCCCTCTGATGGGACATTTTTGTACCAATTCATATACCTCCANCACGACCCCGCACAGGAGTCTTAGGAGAGCAGGGCTATTTTGGGCTTTTGACATTGAGGATGAAAGGAGACACGCGATGGGCTGATCCTCCTGGTAGGGGCCTCCTCCAAAGCTCCTTTCAGCCTTGTCCCCTCCTCTAGCAATGGCTCTTGTGATGGCTGAGGGGCAGTTTGATGTGGACTTGGAGCACAGGAGAGGGCAGAGGGAGCTGTGAGTTTGCTGGGGGCAGGGCCAGCCCTCAGTGCCATCAGCAGTGCACAGCTGTGCCCAGGGCAGGTCCTGCCTGAGGGTGTGCACTTGTCCCTGAGCTCAGGGCATGGGGCTGCCTGCTTTATTCTCAACCACTCCCATGACAGTGAGAGAGATACCAGAGAGTGTGTGCAAGAGAAACAGGCAGAAAGCTGAAGGAAGAAGAGGCTGACTTCGTAAAGGAGTTTAAAGAAAGCTATAGTAGGTCAGAACAGATACATTCAGACCCACAATGAGAGTTGCTTCTTCAGTAATTTGCCAGTCACTTCCCACTTGTGTTTGGGACAGTGCTTTTGGACAAGTCATCATAGAAACTTTCCAGGTGTCTCATGTGACATTAGGGCTAATTGACTCCTCACTATGTCAAGGACTTCTGCAACTTGGTGATGATGTGACTGGCTGAGGCAGCTTCAGAAAGGGACAGAACTACAACAGTACAATTTCATGAACGGACATTGCTGAAAGGATTTCCAAATTAGGTTCATAGCCCTTAGCTAACACTGGACTGTTTGATTCAGTGCATAGACAGAGCCCCATTGCCTTTGAGGTTTCTGGGAAAATCCTGCCAAGCTGAGTGTTCTCCCTGTTAATGAGGTGAAGAGGAGTGTTGG